>QCXZ01000064.1:30877944-31210434 GCA_025024175.1 Rhyzopertha dominica | reverse complement strand
CACAACCTCATTCGGACCTTCTGGTATAAGAGATTGTTGAACACCGTGTAAGCTATTGGCAATTTTAGTCTTTGACATATTTGACGGTCAGCTACAACAGCTCTGATTGTGCCATACATTTTTTTCCAATAAATTGTTTCCTCAACATTGCAAAGCATTTTTGCCGCTCCAAAATACCCATGGTCGTTATGTTCTCTAAGTATCAGGGGTAGTATTAATAACTTAGGAACAACCAATTTTTTTCCTGGATTTTCTTCTGAACCTTTTCTATATAACGTTTCATTTTCCATCACAAACCAGTCTAAATATCTAGATTTCTGTCTTTTCTTTAATTCCTCCTTGACCATTTGACAGTAGTCATCTGCCTTCTGTGAAGCACTCACATTTTTAAATAGCTTATAACCTTTTCACGTTGATTCATGCTGTATTATGGCAATATGTAATTCCACGACTTCAGGAATATCCTTATCTCCCTTACCTTTGATTGCAAATCGTGAGAGAGCGTCTGCCACCACATTCTCACTTCCCTTACAGTGCTGCCACTCAAAATCGTACTCTTGCAGGAACATAGCCCACCTTGCTAATCGGCCATTTAAAAGGCGACAAGACTGGATGAATGAGAGGGCCTTATGGTCGTTAACTATAGTTAGCTGTCTGCCTAGTATAAAAACCCTCCACTGACGTAAAGAATTAATTACCGAAAGCAATTCTTCCTCTGTTGTATTGTACCTCAACTCAGCAGGTCGCAGTGTTCTACTGGTATAAGCGATTACGTTCCTACCACCAGTTTCATCATCTATCTGAAATAGACAACCCCCCACTCCATATCCAGAAGCATCCGTCTGGATGTAAAAGCGTTTTTCCATATTTGAATGTTTCAACATGGTCGAATCCAAAAAAGCCTTCTTTATCTGACTAAATGCTTCTTCATCTGCTTTTCCCCACATCCACACTTTATCATTCTTCAACAACCTCAACAATGGTAGTGTTAGCACACTAAAATCTTTCACAAATCTTCTGTCAAAATTGAACGTGCCCAGAAAGGCTCTGAGCTGCTTGATATTCTTTGGGACCGGATAAGACATTATCGCTTCTATACGGCGCTGATCGAATTCCACTCCTTTTGATGATATTACATGACCCAGGAAATGAACCTTTTCACATGTAAACTGTGATTTACTCAACTTCACTGTGAGCCCTGCTCGTCTGAACTTCTCCAATATAGTCTTCAGATGACACTGCTTTTACCGATCGTGAATAAACCAAAAGATCGTCCACATAGGGCAAAAGATAATCATTTTCGTCAGGCCCCAAAATCAGTGATAATCCCCTAATAAAACTCGATACACTAGTAACTAAACCAAACGGCAACACGTTAAAAAAAATAGGTTTGACCTTCAAAAGAAAATCCCGTGAACTTACGGTAGTCTTCTTTTATTTTAATCTGCCAATATGAATTAGTCAAGTCCATTAAACTTAACACTTGTCCTTCGTTAAATTCAAACAACAATTCACTCATATTAGGCGGCATCACATGGTCTTTGACCATTTTTTATTCAAAAACCGTGCATCCAGGCAAATGCGTATGTTGCCGTCCTTCTTTTTTGTCACTACCAGAGGACTAACATACTCTGTAGCACTCTTCTCAATAATTCCCATCTCTTCCATATCTCTCAACTGTCTTCTCACTTCTTCTCTATATGCATGAGGAATAGGATACGGTTTAATGTGAAAAGGCGTGTAATCGKGCATATGAATTTCATGAACATATATGTCTGTCAATCCCGGCCTGTCAGAAAACACGTGCTTGTATTCCAAAAGTAACTCTTTTAACCGCATTCGATCTTCTCCGTTCAAATTAGCTCCTTTTACCACTTTATTATACTCT
This sequence comes from Rhyzopertha dominica, assembly GCA_025024175.1. Classification (NCBI taxonomy): domain Eukaryota; kingdom Metazoa; phylum Arthropoda; class Insecta; order Coleoptera; family Bostrichidae; genus Rhyzopertha; species Rhyzopertha dominica. The sequence goes on along the minus strand of QCXZ01000064.1, from coordinate 31,208,546 downwards.
GCTACCTCGTACCCCCCCATTACCTTATTCCCGTTTTGCTCCTTCTGTATTTATTTATTTAATCGTGTCTGAGCTACACATTTTACATCAATAACTAGAGAGTAAGTAAACATAATAACATATAGACAGAAATAGGTATAAATAAAAACACATAAAAGTATAAAACACATAAAAACCACATAAAAGTATACGACGTTCACAAGCGTCACAAGTCAGGTTGGTTGGTTAGATAGCTCATATCTCCTTCCAGTGTCTGGCACATTGCACTGCCGCATCATTCGCCTCCCACAGGTCCTGAATAGTGCAAGGAGTCTGTAGGGATGGACAGGMCAGAAGGYGTTCCMTCGTTTGTGTCTCTCCACAGACGCATGAGTCGTCCTCGGCATATCCCCATCTTAGCAAGTTATCTCCGGATCTTCCCATTTGGCATCTGATTCTGTTGAGGTTTTTCCAGGTCTTCCAGTCTAGTTGGGATCCGGCAGGAAGATGTTCTGTTGGGTTCCATGGGGAGATGTTGTTTTCTACCAGCCGCTGTCTCCACATTGCTTCTTTGGCAGCCGATTTGGAGTCTGTCATTGGGTTGGTGGACCTTATGAAACTCTTCCGGGATTTGAGTCTAGAGGGTGGGGGACATGGAAAGAGCCTCCCCGAAGACTGTGCACTAGTACATTCGGGCGTCCCCTGGGCAACGGCAGCTATCTCAGCTCCGGCAAATCTTTCCACACACTGAGCTACACAGTAGTATTGAACTCTAAGCTCCTTCTGTAAAGTCCTCCTCTACAGATATTTCACATACAGTAATCGATTGAAAAGGATTAGATTCACCAATAAAAGGTATAGATTTATTTTCACCATTTATTTTTGTACCAACAGTTAATAGTAAATCACAAAAATTTATCGTAACGTCGTTGTCCTGTAACCAGTCACAACCAAGTATTAGATTTTGTACCAATTTAGGCACTACAACGCACACACATTCAAACACTGCTCCAAATCCTTTAATTGTTAGGTAAGCTTGCTCCCTTATTACCTGTGAACGATCTCCAAGTGCTCCTACTACCGTTCTGCAATTCGTTGGTAATAGCAATATTCCTGGATTGATCTCTAGTATTTGCTTCACAAAATTTTCAGAAACACAACTCAGTTGACTGCCTGAGTCGACCAAAATTTGCACTTCTATCCCCTCCACGTCCATTCTAATCGTAGGAAGAACTGATACTATTTTTGTTTGATTCGGCACATCAAGATCCAAAGATTCAAAAATATTGGAAACACTCCTATTGTTATTTCGCGGCGCAGCCTCTAAGTTCCTATTTCCTCGATAATTTCCATTATTATTCGTAGCGTTCCCGTGGTTTCCGCCTCTACTTTCCCAATTCATTCGCGAATTTCTTTCTCTCCCTGCATTCTCTTCTCTTTCTCTACTGTAGGATGCATCTATCTTGCGTAAATGCTTGTCCACGTCATCCACCATTTTATATCCCGCATTTAAAATTCCTCTAGCTATCTCTGCTGGATAATGCTGAGACACCAACTCTACTAACTCTTGTTCCGTAAAAGGTTTCGATAAATAACTGGCTTCCGCTCTTGAACCCCTTTCATATTTACCAAATTGAATTTTATGAAATAATTCCCTTAAATTTTTCAAACGATGTCATGACCGGTTCTTTCCATTGCGCCCAATCATTAGCCGAACCACGCAATCCATTAATTGCCAAACGAACCCGTTTATTTTGAAATACTCCCGCATCCTCAAACATCTCTGACAACTTCCGAATATAAGCAACTGGGTGGACAGAACTCCTAGGCATAAAAGAAACAGATGCCCCACCTACGTCTTTCCATAACGTCACATAATTACTACGTTCAAAACTATAATTTTGAGCCTTTGAATCACCAGACTCCAAACTAGTACCTTCAAGATCAACATTTTCTGTTTTAGCTACATTTACGTAATTGGAATCACTTCCTGTAACTTTTGCCTGCTCTTTCACAACCCATGACAAATTCTATATTGCTTCCTGCATATTTTTCATTATTACATTATTTTGTGACAACTGTAATCCAAGATTATTCATTGCCATCGAGATACTGTCTTAACACTTTATTTTCCCTGTTTGTATCCCCTTTTTCTGAATCCTCGGATTCTACTTCTACATTTTTCTTTCGCCTACCCATATCGACACTTTAATAAATCAATGAGTGACAAAATTTACAATAGGTAAACGCTAAAAAAACAGCACACCATAATACGTAACTATTACATAAGATAATAGGTAGATGCTCACGGCTAACATGCATTAATCATCTCAATCTCAGATCGTAATCGAGCCCTTCACGTTCGGCGCCAAATGTAATGATTTTAATGTAATGGTTCTTATGGCTCGATTCAATGATAGACAATATATCTTCAAACAATATAATGAACAAACCGTTAAGAAATATACATCACTCAACCATCAAAACTGTAATGCGTAATAATAAATGCGATAAAGTACGCGAATTCTCTGTTCATGCGAAAGTCAAGATTCAAAGTCAAACCTGACAACATCGACAACCTCGAAAAGTCGGTCCACTGGCACTGGCAGGCATCGGTGACGATCCTACCGTCGCTATGTTGCCGACTACGACAGCGACACGTTAGGTGCTGCGGTCTGGCAACGCGGACCGGTCGGTATCGCAGGTAACCTCTAGCGCTCACTGATAAAATGGTTGGTACTGGCCTTTTCCAGCACCCAAATAAACGGCGGCTGCTCCTGGCGTGAAATGCCAACCCAAAACAGCAATGGACTGATGGGACACTACGAAGACGCCACCCACAAACAGTACTATGGGCTGAAAAGCCTCTACGCTCTCGGTTGCTCACAACTCAACTCCGCAATACCACCGTGATGCAGTCGGTCAGGGTTGCCAATCAGATTTCTAGTAATACCCTCCTATGCGTTGAAAAATACCCGCTTTTACCCGCAAATTTTTGTTAACTCATAGGCTTATGTATTCCCATTTTCTTACGTCCTACTCAAGAAAACTCTTACATTTACATCGTCTTTATTTACTTTTTTCTAAATATTTATGTTGTATATATCAGCTAGTGGTTCAAGTGTTTCAATCCCTTGTTTTGTATGCATCAATGCAGTTATGGTCTCTGTGCTAAGTTTATTCTTATTATTTGTTTTTACATTGCTATAGGCAAATTTACAATAGTGACACATCTGGCGGCAGATAGATATAATATTTAGAACAGTACTTTAATGCTGGAAAAAGGCGGAATTGTTGTATAATAGGGCTGTTTTTGTTATATCGTATTTTCAGTTTTAAATTGTGGACAGTGAATATTATCAAGAAAAAGAGGATAAATGTAAATACAAAAAGCATGTGTGACATTATATTGTAATAGTAATATGAGGTTAAGCGGTTATCACATAGGTTACTGCCATGAGTGTGTTGTGGTTACCATTACCAGTTCCTTTGTAATAATTATATTGAATATACTCGTTTGCGAACCCATCTGTGTTTCATTACGCGATACAGACGAGTATATTATAATAGTAAGTACTGTTTATTTCCGCCACATGCAAAGCCACACTAGCGCCACCAACGGTCAATAAACTCTCCTATACACACTAAATAAACGTTCAACGCTAACGTTGGAGAAGGGAAGTATGAATAACTTACCTAGCACCAGCACTTTTTCAAATTACCCGCGTTTTACCCGCACCAAATTTTTACCCCCAAGTGAAGAACAAATACCCGCATTTCGGGTAATTACCCGCAAATCGGCAATCCTGCAGTCGGTGGCCCAGCTGCTTCGGCCCGACTGCTCCCAAATAGAGGTGTTACGTTGGAACTGGACCTGTTACACTGGAATAGGTACGAGCTGGCAGTTCCGCGTAGTTATTCCGGACGAGCTGAGGTACCTATTACGAGTCCACAGTCGTAGAGCGTTTTCGACTGGAATAAGTGTGTAAACGGAACTATTACTGTTGCGTTGGAACTGGACCTTTTACATTGGAATAGGTACGACCTGCCAGTTTCGGTTACCTATTCTCATCGATCCGATATATTTGTTGTTATTGAACATATACTGGTTCGACAAACAACAGTTGAACCGTTTCGAGATTTGAGTTTAAGAAGAGTAGAAATGCACGCATAAAACAAAATAATTATTCTAATTTCCAATAACGTTACGATTACTTATTTGACGTTTGAAATTGTAAATTAGAATTTTGCTATTGTGTAGCAAGTACAAAGAGTGGCTTTTGCTATATCAATATTTATTTTTGATAAGTATTCCAGTTAGAATTTTTAGCTATTCGTATTGTATTAATATGTATAAAAATAATAATAATAGTTGCTCATTATATGAGCCATGTTATATTTTGTGTTAATTAATATGTGAATCAAAACAAAATGAAATCATTTTTAACACAAGTATAGTACAACATTTTTGTACAATCTACCTATTTTGATAAAACAATGACAAATACATTATATGCAACTTCAGTTTGCTTTGAATAACAGGTAGCAACATTGCTTTGGCTACTAATCAATATTTGCTACAAATAGGATAAACTTTAATTAAAAATGACTTTTTGTCATGTGTTGTTGATTATGTAAAATGCTTGTTCATAACAAAATTATGAACAGAGTGCCCCGATTCTAAAAATTGGCTTGTCGACACTCGATATGGTAGAGGTGTTGCGTCTGAACTGTGCCTATTACACTGGAATAGGTAGTAATCTCGCACCTCTTCCCGAGCCGATGGCGTATCGTCATAAACAAAACTGGAACTGCTTGGAACCGGAATAGGTAGGTATTTGGAATAGGTACGTAAGTGGAACTGGTACAGGTCGTACTAGGTACATACAAAAGCTATTCCGTAACACATCTACTCCCAAAATCGACGACCTCCCACGCCATCTAGCGACACACTGCGGCGCCACCAAAAACGTACAAAAATAAACATGCAGCACAGTTCCTAACCACCCCCCCAACATCCTATACACTACAGTTGTAAGGAGGCGAACTTTTCTTTTACAGATTCACGCGTAGTGGAAATGAGGGTAATTTCGCACAAATGCGAGGAATTACGACTGCATCCATGTGTAGAATGTTGTTAAAATTGAAATGTGACTTTAAAGTACAAGAAACGAGTCCTTTTGATTTCATAGAAGAATGTTCACCGATTCTATTAATTTCTACAGAATATTTAGTGCGAGGCAAATGGGGTTGTAGCCCTCGATCACAAATTGTTATTGCAACACATTTGTAGGTTTTCCTAGACCCAATGAAGTGAGATACTAGCAACAAAAAAATATTTCTAATGTTATATTGTCTTATTTTCGCTTTCTAAAGTTTTCCGCCAAATTCAAATAATGCTAACAACGTCAGTTGACCCGGCTAGAGTGGGGAGTGTGGTGGGATGGCATTTCGCCACGGTAAACCTACCGTGATTTCGCGTTTGACTCATAGAAGAGACATCTGTTCAGTGTTGCCAACTTAGCGGATAAAATTCTCGCCCAACCGAAAAATATAAGTTTTAGCGGTTAGCAGATATTTTAACAGAATAAGAAAGTTTTTAATTAATATTAATGTTTCACTTTGGCGTATAAATATGGGAAACTTAAATATGAAGTATCTACAATCGATTTATTTATGCTAGGTGACTCGATGATTACTGTATTCTTTGCTTGGGAAATACTATATTTCCTGCTTTTTTTACCTAACAATCCAAAATTTTACCAACGTCTCAATAGTGCTTGTGTGTTTCACGTTGCAGCTCAGACTGTCAGATGAGGCAGATATTATTATCTTAAACCAAGTAAAAAGCAAAGAAACATATTTCTGGAAGGAACACGAGCTCGACAACGATATTTTTAACGTTATAGCATAATTGTAGGAAACTAATAATTATTTATGTAAAATAAATAATAAATCCCCTTGTATATCAACAATGCGGCAATCTAGCGGAATTCCGGAATTTCTATCAGCCCCAGTGGCAACACTGTACAGATACACAGATGATCTGTTTGTTTACATTTGCGTTTTGCTTGATTTTGCCAGGATTTTCTTTAACACAAGCGACTTGCTGTTAGTGCTGCATCTACTGAATAGCACCACATTTTTCGCCTCAATTTTTCTTCGGGCACAATTAAAAATTTCTTGTCTAGACCAACAATACTATTTGCGCATGTTGGCACAAAACATTTCTTTTCAGCAGCCATTTCATCCGCGTTTTGAACGATATAATCGTGATCGATAAACAAAAGCAAAAAAACACACGAGAGTTACTGTTACTGAGAGGTTATAAATGACGCTCTTCGCCCGTTCATCGGTAGTTGACAGCGAAAAACACGCATATGCAACTGGAACGCTGAAAATTATTGTGCCCTGGCAACAACACACAGCTGCTGCCAATCACAAGCGGCAGGGTCAACCTACGTCACACATTCAAATATTTAAACTTTACCATTTTTTTGACGTTTATCTAAGCGATTTGGAAAAAAGATAAGTTAACAGGGGTCTATTATTTTTTATGTAGATTCATATTCTGCAATAAAAAAAATATGGTCTACAACCCCATTCAAAATTTGAGCTAATGAGGAGCTTATAAAGTTCAACTGGCTGTCTGAATCAATTGCAGCTCTGCAAGGAAACCAATTGCCTAAAGAATCTTGGACGTATACTAACGCGGTACCTAACAGTATTTGATGAGATTGATTTCTAAATTGACAAGACAATACCTGTGGGTTTGAAGCATTATTTTTTGTTTCTAAATTAACCTTTTCAGTATTCACTTTCTGTTTAGAACTATCAGGTGAATGACTGACAGCGTTGATTGACGTATACGTCAATCAACGCTGATAGTGTACGGAGTTTTTGCTTTGTGTAACAGGGAATGATGCGTATTACTACCACAAAAGCGACATAGTGCACGAGACTTGCAATTGGATATGTGGTGAKTACCTAAACAATTGAAACACCGTTTATTTGAACGAGMTATTTCATACCGTTGTTCAGTAGACWTACTTAAGAAGTTTTGGCAACGAAATAATGAAAGTGCATTTTTAYATAAAGGGCAGATAGTTGCGTTTGAAATATTTGTTGTGACAAAAACTTTACGTGGAGCAGTGACCGAATTTTTAAAAATAGGAGCCGTTTTTGAATCGTCTTTGGTTAATTCATAAATAGTACATTGATTGCGTAAGAAAGTTACTAGATTTTAGATAGCAGCTTTTTACATTTAACGGTACAAATTTGTTGCAAACTATTGGTTTGTTGTATAATAAACATTTTTGCAAATTAAATATTAAAATTTAAGTCACACCTCTTCTGTTTTTTTCTTGTTTATACTTAACATTTTTATGTGTATGGAGCTTTGTCGTCCCCTCCCCCCAAGACACTTTTCTGGCTACGCCACTGGTTCATTGAATCATTTGTAGAAGAATCGTGCGATATGGTACAGGTCAGTCAAGTTGGCCCCCCACTTTAACTTTTGAACTATTTTTTATGTTAATGAATTGTGCTTGTTTTGTGCTAAATTGTGCTAATGATTTTATCAAGTGTGCTATTTTCCAAATAAGCACAAAAATTGATTCAAATCCGGGGGCCAAGTTGACGGTCAGCCCCCCAATATTTTGGAATATTCAAAATTTTATTGCGGCAATGAATAKTACTCGTTTTGTGTTGAATTGTGCCGGTGTCAGGAAGTTTTGTGCCGCAACCCTTATATTTAAATTTTTTTAAAACAACGGCGGGGGGCCAGGTTGACGGTCAGCCCCCCAATATTTTGGAATTATCCAAATTTTATTGCGGCAATGAATAGTACTCGTTTTGTGCTGAATTGTGCCGGTGTCAGGAAGTTTTATGCCGCAACCCTTATATTTAATTGTTTTTAAAAACAAAGGCGGGGGCCAGGTTGACGGTCAGCCCCCCAATATTTTGGAATATTCAAAATTTTATTGCAGCAATGAATAGCACTCGTTTTGTGCTGAATTGTGCCGGTGTCAGGAAGTTTTGTGCCGCAACCCTTATATTTAATTGTTTTTAAAAACAAAGGCGGGGGCCAGGTTGGCGGTCAGCCCCCCAATATTTTGGAATATTCAAAATTTTATTGCGGCAATGAATAGTACTCGTTTTGTGCTGAATTGTGCCGGTGTTAGGAAGTTTTGTGTCGCAACCCTTATATTTAATTTTTTTTAAAACAACTGCGGGGGGGGCAGGTTGACGGTCAGCCCCCCAATATTTTGGAATATTCAAAATTTTATTGCGGCAATGAATAGTACTCGTTTTGTGCTGAATTGTGCCGGTGTTAGGAAGTTTTGTGTCGCAACCCTTATATTTAATTTTTTTTAAAACAACTGCGGGGGGCCAGGTTGACGGTCAGCCCCCCAATATTTTGGAATATTCAAAATTTTATTGCGGCAATGAATAGTACTCGTTTTGTGCTGAATTGTGCCGGTGTCAGGAAGTTTTGTGCCGCAACCCTTATATTTAATTTTTTTCTAAAACAACGTCGGGGGCCAGGTTGACGGTCAGCCCCCCAATATTTTGGAATATTCAAAATTTTATTGCGGCAATGAATAGTACTCGTTTTGTGCTGAATTGTGCCGGTGACAGGAAGTTTTGTGCCGCAACCCTTATATTTATTTTTTTAAAACAACTGCGGGGGGCCAGGTTGACGGTCAGCCCTCAATATTTATATCGTATATATACTTTACCCAATTTTTATTAAATTTAACAGTGTTAATATTACGGGGCTCATTATAACTTTTCAAATCCCGTTTAAGTGTATAGCAGAGTCACCAACCCTTTATATGTTACTAGTCCGTGTTACTAGTAATGTTTACTATTTAAGTTGGTAYAAAAATGGTTTTACGCGCGGAATTTGAAATTTCTGCCTACAATTAATTGAGTTTTTCAATTTGCTTACGTGTATATATAACCACAATAAAAATTAGTACATTCCTAATAATTTAATGTATTATTACAACGGTTAACCAGTTATACAGGGTTTCTATAAATGATTCATTAATGCAACGTGGGCGGTGTTGATTTCTGAATTCTTTGTGCCGCCTTTTTATAACTGCTGCCAAGCTACACTATGCACGGCGATAGTACTAAAGGTTGCAGATCAGTGTCAAACCACAGCTCCCAAATATTTTGAAAAATGACAAACTGCCGGGCCAAGTTAACGCATCCACAGTGTGATAACGTGAACAAATTCTACAACTTTCAAACCTCTATAACTTGATTTTTTTAAATGGAACACCCTGAATTTTATTTATTTAATCGTAATCTACTTTTAATTCTCTTGATTTTGCATTTTGTATACCTGAGATTAACAGTTTTTGAAATATTAATTATTTTTTTTTAAATATACTCGATATTTTACGTTAATAAATTCTGTCAATAATAGTTAACTCTACTTTTATACGAATGTTTTAAATCGGCTTTTGATCTTTTTTTTAAATAAAAGCATCTCAAGCATTTTTTATAAATGCTAATGAACATAATATGCGTTGTTTCGCCGTTTACATACTGTTTGTGAGGAACTTGTCGCGTTTGAATTTTGAATTGTTGTCGCGCCAGGGCAGTTTCGTGCGTACTCGTGCCTCCTCGGTTGATTACATGTACCAGCGGTGCCGGCGACGGGCGAGATGGGTATTTGAAAAATCGATAATCCCGATCAGGCCAGTTTAGTTAAGATTCCTGCCAGTAATCGTAGCAATTAAGTTTGATGCATGGATGCTCTGTAAAAATCACCAAGTTGTACGTGAAATAAAGCAGCTATACCATCAACCAAGGTGTAATGCCTTAATATTAAACACTGTTATTGACAGAATTTATTAACCCAAAATATGGAGTATATTTATAAAAATAATTTATATTTCAAAAACTGTTAATCCCAGGTATAAAATGCATACTCAAAATAAAGAGAATTAAAAGTAGATTACGATTAAATAAAAAATACAGGGTGTCACATTTAAAAAAATCAGCTTATAGTGGTTTGAAAGTTGTAGAATTTGATCACGTATAGTTATCACCCTGTATAGTAGAATCGCATAAAAACTATACTTAAGTCTAGAGAGAATTTATCTTCGCGAACAGACAAAAGATTGTCTTCTTGTTGTTAATAGTTAGGCTTCTAGAATCATTTAAGTCAAAGCTCCGCCGGCGCCGGAGCCAAAACTTAGAAAAAGTGTATGGCTATAAAGCACCTAGGAAGCCTCACAAGAAAGTAAAAAAAATAGGGTGCCATTTCAGAAGAAAAAGTTGATTAAATATACGGGTTGCGGCACAAAACTTCCTGACACCGGCACAATTCAGCACAAAAAGAATATTATTCATTGCCGCAATAAAATTTTGAATATTCCAATATATTGGGGGGCTGACCGTCAACCTGGCCCCCGCCGTTGTTTTAAAAAAAATTAAATATAAGGGTTGCGGCACAAAACTTCCTGACACCGGCACAATTCAGCACAAAAAGAATATTATTCATTGCCGCAATAAAATTTTGAATATTCCAATATATTGGGGGGCTGACCGTCAACCTGGCCCCCGCCGTTGTTTTAAAAAAAATTAAATATAMGGGTTGCGGCACAAAACTTCCTGACACCGGCACAATTCAGCACAAAACGAGTAYTGTTCATTGCCGCAATAAAATTTTGAATATTCCAAAATATTGGGGGGCTGACCGTCAATCTGGCCCCCGCCGTTGTTTTAAAAAAAATTAAATATAAGGGTTGCGGCACAAAACTTCCTGACACCGGCACAATTCAGCACAAAACGAGTACTATTCATCGCCGCAATAAAATTTTGAATATTCCAAAATATTGGGGGGCTGACCGTAATCCTACCCCCCGCCGTTGTTTTAAAAAAATTAAATATAAGGGTTGCGGCACAAAACTTCCTGACACCGGCACAATTCAGCACAAAACGAGTACTATTCATTGCCACAATAAAATTTTGAATATTCCAAAATATTGGAGGGCTGATCGTCAACCTGGCCCCCGGATTAGAATCAATTTTTGTGCTTATTTGGTAAATAGCACAATTGATAAAATCATTAGCACAATTTAGCACAAAACAAGCACAATTCATTAACATAAAAAATAGTTCAAAAATGAAAGAGGGGGGCTAACTTGACTGACCTATATGGTACGCGGCAAGAAATTGCAACAAAAACTAGTAGACCTACACTCGCTATCAGCTACGTGCAGAATTCGACTAGGAAAAGCTGAACAAATGAATGCAAATTTTAAATATKTAGCAATCCCCCAATTAAATAACAAATTGAGTGGGCAAAAAAGTAAAAGGCATATGGATTAAATGTCGGATCGAAGGACAAAATTATGTGCGGTGCGGGTACAAGAAATTGTTTAAGAAAAAATATAAGCGATCACCTACCTTTCGGACCACGAGCGTCGCGACGTCTAGATATCTCCGTCGTCCTATTGAGGGCTAGTGGTGGTGCTTGGCGGTGTAGAGTAATGCGGTTTCACAAAAATAGCGGTGTAAACAGTATTGGTGCACACTAACGAGAACCGTCGGAATACAACTGGTGGTCGCGGATTAAAAGGAACAGGAAAAGGAGGGGAACAAACAAAAAATGATAATAGGAATAGGATGAAACTGAACAAACGTAAAATATATTAAATTAAAATTATAACTTGCAGCGGATATATCGCAAACAGAATTCATTTTATGGCAGTCGAAGGATAAGTTCATATTTCAAGTAATATTAAAACTGGAACAACTATTTATTAAGTAGGTAAAATCGTTTAAACCTGAGTTACAGCATGTATAGCTGCTATTACATCATTTTATTCAAGTCGCAACCTCTCGATCGAACGATCTGGCCACACGAGTTTCCATTCATGTAAAATTCGTCAATCATGTGTAAGTCAATTTTTGGTAAATTGTCCGAAGATCTCTTCACATAATCTTGCACAGTCTATGTTTGAACAACAATGTACTAAGTAAATAAAAGCAAAACTTTAACGCGTCCTCTGTTCTCAAACCAAAACGTAAACAAAGGTACAAAGGCACAGAACCACAGAACATACGCGTCTTCAACAGCGACAAAGGTGTCAAGCATGCAACAGGGCATCCGGCGTATTGGCGCAATAGCGGAGTGCGTCTCCAGGAACGGTGACGTATCACGAAATATTTGAATTTGGCGGTAAACCTTTAAAGGTAAAAATAAGATACAAAAACACTAAAAAATATTTTTTCTATTGCCAGCTTCTAACTTCATTAGGTCCAAGCAAAGTCGCACATGTGTTATAATAACGATTTATGGTCAAGGGCAACAACCCCATTGCTGTTGTTTGGATTACAGTTATTAGAATGTTTGTCTAAATCCTTTTGACTATTCGACATTATAGAAAAATTAGTCAAAAGTATGTTTTAATCTTTTAAGGAAGTATCTTTCACGCCACGACCTCACCAAACACAGCCAGAGAAACTGGCACTAGCACTACAAGTCCCTGCCCCCTGCACCTTCACTAACCTTGAATTGCAATCGCATAGAAACCAATAAGAGTGGGAAACGTTAAAATGTTCACAGGGGAACCCCCGTAGGCGGTACTTAAACAATGTGTTTGCGCAGACGTCACATTCTTTTATTCAGCGTTGTCATATGTATGAATTTATCATACACACCAAAACAGATATAATATATTTTTTCTTTTATAAAAGAACTACACAAGTTTAATTTGGAGTAACAGTATTATAGCATAATTTTATTTATGTAAACAGATTTAGTAAAGCTTGTGAAAAGTACAATATAACAAAGCCTAACTAACCCAAAAAGTTGTTCATGTGTGAACAATATAGTTCCTAGCATACTCAAATGATTATCCTTCAAGCAATAAAAATAAAATTTCGTTTGAGTCCCTGTAAATCAAATTAAACAAATTCTATGAATGAAGAAGAGTATTTTTAGTATCCAATTATGGCAACGTTGGTTCTTTGGTAGAGTTGCTTGACCTTAAGATCCCATTGTGGTGCTTATTTCGGTTTTACGCAACTAATAACGGTTACAAGCGTATTAATAAGTGTTTTTTTAGTAATTGTGCTTTTTATACTTTGCTTACAAATGGATCGTAATGCCCGTAATAATCGATCAAACATGATGAATCCAAACAACGTTGGTTACTGGAAATCCAGGGGATTTCAAAATCGTCCAGATGATTGGCAAAGTAAGTGCTTAATGTAAACACAAAACAACTGAGGGTTCATTCGTCCACTGAAGATATAGGGAAATGGTATAAGTATAAACAATTTTACTTGATTTTTTTATTAGATGTTATACATTTGAATCTTATTTTTTGCAGATCAAATTAACAAAAGCACAGTTCAGAACAGTTCTGATCACACTTCAATTGCAAGTCAGAAAGATCCAGCTAAAGGTATCGGAAATGGATTCAATTAGAGTGGATTTGCATTAGATGTGGGGACTGTAATGACAAGTAGTATGTCTTGGAAAGAGACCGCATTTAATGTGGCTATAAGCGCACTGAGACGTCACTCTGACAAATAGTACTTGGGTGGCGGTATTTTAAAGTAGGTACTTTTCTACTAATTAACCAATATTTTATGTGAATAATTTATATCTGTGTAATAATATGTAATAAAGTAGCCTACTTATATGATTATTGTTTGTAGGAAAAATGTTAAAATTACCTATTCACATTGTATTAGTAAAATGTAATATTTTTGTCTTAAGAGTATAATAATTTGTAATATATGTGTTCCGTAAAGTCACCCTCACCTATTCCTAAATCCTAATCTGGCTGGAATACCACTATCATCCGCCACGTGTTTGGTGTGACTTGTTCGTGTGCTCACCGGTAATTACAGGTACGTCCAGCCTTCCCTTTGTCTTATTAACGCCACGTATTTCTCCCCCAACATATGGTCCTTCGCCCCCGATACGATACCGCCCTTAGGATCGTACATTGGTCATTTTGCGCGTTTATCAACGCTCGAGGTTTGAGGTTAGTTTTTTGCATGACCTTGTGCGTTGTGCGCATTGTTTTACGTGCTTGTTATTGCTCGAAGTCAGTTGATTCGTTGATTGCGCTATTTCGTGTCGCCGTGCACAGAGTTGTACCGCGTTTGTTAGTTTTGAGGTTGACTGTGCTTGTTTACGGCGAATTTGCGCTGCCATTTAATAATATTGGTCCTTTGTTGGCTGCTATTAGCTGTTTAGACTTGGATTGTTAAAATTTAGTTATTTGCACGTGCATTGAAAATCGTATCGTGTAATTATGCCTGGTTATACCGTAGAGAAAGCTATCAGCGCGTTGCAGGCTATCGCATGCTTGAAAGCAATTTATAATTTAGGGCTAGCTGCGAAAGTTGACAGCACTAATAAGTGGTGCAGAATTCATTGCGGCTTTTGAAACAGCTCAACAAGTGTATGACAGTTTCCAAGACATAAACGACCACACGCTGCTAGATGAATCAAGTGAATTGCTCGAAACATTGTTCGAACGTGTCGTGTCAATTGATGAATATTTCGCGAAAATTAAGGCAATTTATCGTGAGATTGTTAAATCGTTGGGTTTAAGTTTGCAAAAACAAGATTCTGCGTCCAAAGCTTTCGGTGGAATCTTTGAATACTAATAAAGACGCTAGTGAAGAAGTACAATCTAATTCAGCTGTTCCAAAATTAGAGACATTAAGCCAGTTTCTCTTCTCTTTGTTAAAGTTCATTTTAGCTAAAATTAACCCAGTAACCATGACTACACCTTAAATTAAATTATGTGATTGGTTTAGATTTTAAAAACAGGGTTGATTTTAGCTTAAATAGAGAAGAGAAACCGGCCCATTGTCTAGGGCACCATCTTTGGCATCTGTTGCTAGCAATGTAAACGTGAAGCCTGGAACGCAGTAATCTTTAATTACGATCGAACGTAAAATTACCCCGTATTAGTTTGCCGCGTTTTGACGGTTCGTTGAGAGAATGGCCCAGCTTTTATGATCTGTTTAGTAGTATGATCCACAATATGTAGAGACTTGTCCGACATTGAGAAATTTCAGTATCTTGTGTCGACTTTGTCTAAAGAACCACTTCACCTAGTGAAGCATTTGCCGTTGACGACCACAAATTACGCCATCGCGTATCAGACGCTAGTTGATTGCTACCAAAATGACCGAGTACTGATGACATTTTATTGGCAGGCGATTAAGGTTCAGTCGGATAATCCTCAGGTGCTTAGAAATTTAGTGGACACTTTCTCGGAGAATCTCATAGCGTTAAAAAATTCTTCCGCCGGTTAAGATTTATGGGACTTACAATCTTCAACTGGTTTACCCAGAAATTAGACAATGCTACTCGTAAGCGTTTCGAATTAGCTTTTGATCAAAACAAATTACCAACCTTTGACGATGCCAAACATTTTGTTTTAGAGCAGTGTCGTGCATTGGAGACTAATGCATTAACTAATCCCAGTGCGAGCGTAGTTGGCTCAGTTTCTTCAAAACAAAAAAGATCCCATTACGGATATGCTGATAATAAAGGTGAAAAGCCATTTAGCTCGCAATCGCTTGTAACTAAAACTGACTTTAATTTAAAGGTATCGATTACTAATCAGCAAACTAGTTTAAACAAATGTGCTTATTGTTGTAAGCACCATAATATTGAGCTATGTTCCACATTTTTAAGGCTTACTCCCTGTCAACGGTACTTGGCCGTTCATTCCGCCCATTTGTGTCATAAATGCTTAAATAACTCACATCAAGTGAAATCATGTACATCGTCGAGTACATGTCAACACTGTGGTGAATCACATCATTTCCTGTTGCATTTCAAGCGCAGTGTTACCAGTGTTAATAATTCTCCGTCAGTTCCGGTTAACATCCCGCCAGCGGTCGCTTCTGATCAGGAAGTCATTCAATCAATGATGTCTTGGTATCCAGTAAGCACTGTTTTGTTAGCCACAATGGCAGTGGAAATAAGAGATCGATGGGGAAACTTTAGACAAGCCGGGGCTCTTTGTGATCCTGGTAGCCAAAGCAGTTTCATTACTGATAGTTTACGTAAACGTTTAGGTTTGCATTGTGAACGCAATGCGGTTGCCATATTTGGTTTAGGTCAGACCCCTTGTGAGCCATCGCGTGGGCGTCTTGTAGTTACAATCCGTCATTGTGGAGATGATGGTGTTACTTTCAAAGTAGACGCCATCGCTTTAAATTCCATTTGTTCTCCTCTTCCGACTGTTACAGTATCACCCAATCAAGCCTTTGCCAATCTTAAATTAGCCGACCCCTCTTGGAATATTTCGGGATCAGTCGATTTGCTCCTTGGCGCCGACATCTTTTCTCGCATTGTGGTAGGTGGAGTTATTGCCAGCGACGGTACCACACCAGCGGCAATTAACACTGTATTCGGATGGTTGTTATTAGGTGCTGTGGACAATAGGCCTTCATCTGTTGTTCAATCGTTTTTCGTATCAACAATCGATCATTTAGACGATACTCTCAAATCGTTTTGGGAGATTGAGGAAGTACCATCTGAACCGTCGGTACCCCCTGAACATGTTGAAATAGAATCGTAGTTCCGCTCGAATTGTTCACGCTTACCTTCGGGAAGATTTAGTGTGGCATTACCTTTTAAGGTCGATGAAAGTTCTTTATCGTTTCCACAATCTCTGGAAATCGCTGATCGCCGACTCCTTGCTCTTGAAAGGCGACTAGCTAGACAACCTCAGGTTCAACACTTGTATACTGAATTTATTTATATAAATATATATATTTATATACTATTTGGAGTCTGGTCACATGTCACTTTGTAAGAATACGCCTGTTGATGGGCGGTCATATTTTATTCCTCATCATTGTATCTTACGGGAGCCTTCCAAGGTTCGAGTAGTATTCGATGCTTCGGCAAGGGCAGGCAATGGAATGTCTTTGAAAGATAGTTTACATACTGGCTCGAAGCTGCAAAGTAATCTCGTTGAAATATTATTGCGTTTCCGATTGCACAATATTGTTTTTACACCCGATATACGGCAGATGTATAGGCAAATCCGCATCGATGAGTCACATCGAAAGTATCAATTGATCAGGTATCGTTTTTCACCAGATTCAGACATAAGTACATTCCAATTGAATACTGTGACTTATGGAATTTCCTCATCTCCGTATTTAGCAATTCGTTGTGTGTTGGAACTTGCAGAACTATGCGAGGAGTTTCCTATGGTAGCACAAATTCTCAAACGAGATCGTTATGTTGACGACATTGTGTCAGGCGCAGATGATATAGAGGAGGTAAAGGAAATGAAAGCTCAATTGATAGCAGCCTTGAACTCAGGATGCTTAGAGCTCCGTAAGTGGGCTAGTAATGAACCAGATCTTCTGTCTGATTTACCATCTGAATATTGTCAGGTGCATCCTACTGCATTTGGAGACAAAGACAGTAATGTAATCAAAGTTTTAGGACTACAATGGTCGTCAGGTTCAGATGAATTCTCATTTAAAGTATCTCTAGTAGACTCCCATGTACGAAGCGTCATATTCTTTCGGAAATGGCAAAGATTTACGATCCTCTTGGATTTGTATGCGCAGTTACATTTCGAGCTAAACATCTGATCCAGAATCTATGGTGGCTAGGGGTAGATTGGGATAGCCAACCTCCAGAAACTGTATGCTCCGAGTGGATGCAATATAAACAAACTCTGCTACTGTTAGAGTCGTTAAAAATTCTACGTCGTATTAAAATTCCTTTATATGTTTCATGTGAATTACATGGGTTTTGTGACGCCTCAGAACGAGGTTATGGCGCAGTGGTTTATATACGATTTGTTGATAGTTCCGGCAACATTTTAGTATCCCTTGTCATCGCTAAATCTAAAGCTGCTCCATTAAAAAGGTTGTCCATTCCTCGATTAGAATTGTGTGGGGCCGTGTTATTGGTCAATCTTATCAAATTTGTTAAAAACACGTATCAGACGGCTTTAAAGATTGATCAAGTTTTCGCTTGGTTTGACTCTACTCTTGTACTTGCATGGATTCGTTCTCCAGCATATCGATGGATATAGTGTGTTGCTAACCGTGTAAATCATATTCAGTCGCATATTTCTCCACAAGATTGGCATCAGATTCAATCGAAAGATAATCCCGCTGATCCTGCCTCTCGGGGGCTCTTTCCTGATGAACTCTCATCATGCCTGCTTTGGTGGGCGGGACCTGCTTGGCTATCTAGGCCTCAGAATGCCTGGCCTGTTACTTCTACGGTTGTTAATGAAGACGATCTGATTAAAGATGAAGAGAGGAAAATTACTCTCATAACCCAACAATTAAATACCAGTTTTATTTATTTGTTGGATCGATTCTCGTCTCTTCGGAAAATTCAACGTATTATTGTTTATTGTTTTCATTTCACAATGGCGCTTCGCCGCAAATATCAAATTTCTTACTCCAACTGAAATCGAACTGAGGAATGCGTTGTCTGTCCTCATAAGGGAAGTACAGCGAATGGAGTTTGCAGATCTAATTCATCAACTTCGGACTAAGGCTACTGTTAATCATTCCTTGCGAAAATTGGCTTTTTTCATTGACTCGGAAGGTACTGTGCGCGTGGGAGGAAGACTCCATAATGCCCAAATGGCGTTTGAACACAAACACCCAGCGTTGTTGCCTCAACGACATCGGTTATCCGAGCTAATTGTTTTCGACATCCATAATAGGTTTATGCATCCAGGTATTATTTTAGTATTGGATTTTAGGTGCTCGTCGCTTAATTTGCTTAATTTCGGACCAATCCATGCTCCTACCAACCAACTATGGCTCCGTTGCCCTCTTCTCGAGTAAGTCAGGCAAGGCCTTTTTGATATGTTGGCGTGGATTATGGTGAWCCTTTCCCTATTCTCTTATCTCGACGTCGTGGTGCCAAAACCCAAATGGCATATCTTTGCTTATTTGTGTGCTTTGCCACGGAGGCAATTCACGTGGAAATAGCGTCAGATCTTTCCACGGAAACATTTCTGGCTGCGTTACGGCGTTTTGTCGCTCGTCGCTCGCGGACGTTGCTCTGACCTTTATTCTGATTGTGGGACAATTTTTGTTGGAGCCCAACGTGTGTTAAATGAATACATGAAATCGGCTGCGGAGTCTGAATCAATTCATTGGCACTTTAATCCTCCCCCTGCCCCTCATTTTGGAGGCTTATGGGAGGCGGGCATTAAGTCTATGAAGACTCATCTAGCGCGGGTTGTCGGAACTCAAATCCTCACCTATGAGGAATTGAATACCGTAGCTGTTCAAATCGAGGCGTTATTGAATTCTCGACCATTATGTAGTTTAAGAGGGGCATTTACTTGGAGCGACTGGGCCGAAATGTAAATTATGTAACCCATATTACAAGCGGGATATGGGACGTAAGAGGGTAGCCGATAGGTTGACATCGCGCAAAGATCGTACGAGCAACAGACAGGCTAAACTAATATTCGGAAAATTGCTGACTGTAGGGTGTGCATAAAAAAGTAAGCATGATATTAGTAACTTACTATGATATTATATTTATTTCTGTAAATATGAACTATATAACATTTCATTCTAACTGCATGATTTCTGTAGGAACTTTTATAACAATGTTCCTTCCGCCTCCCCATTGCTTCGGCAGACAGTAAATTAATGTGAAAGAGCTTTTAACATTAAACTTGTCCCGTGTAATTACTAATTAGACATACAATCTTAGAAATCCAGTCATATGGGAATAGTTCGTATACCGCTCGATCATTCCCGACAGGATTGTATCTTAGCCTCACTGTTCAGTGGATACCACGCGACGGACCTGGTGGGGATGGGCATTCCCATTCTGCTTTCGTGAAGGACTCGTGCGAAAGGGTTTGCGGTTTTAGATTTTTTGAATGTTTTTACTCATTTATCGTGCTCATGTTTTTGGTAGTGTACAAAGAAATATGTAGCTACAACGTGGAGTTCGAATTTTTCGTTTATGTGCCTTAGTTTTCAAGAAATAGCTCGCCAAAAATACGCATTTTTAAGCAAAATATAACAACAAATATTTACATTAATGTACCAAATTCAGAAAAAACTCGAACTCTACGTTGTAGCTACATCTTTTGTCATTGCCATGTCGAAATTTCACTTCGAAAAAGTTTCGAATAACTTGGTAAAATGTAAAACGGTAGGTGCTTAAAATGACCCGATTCGCTCTAGGTAAACGCCCCTCTTAAGTTCCGATCCGAATGATCTTACGGTTTTGACGCCAGGTCATTTCTTAACCTTGGAACCGCTTACGGCTGTTCCGGATTCAAATGTACGTGATATTAATCTTAACCGTCTTTCGCGTTGGCAATTAGTTCAACGCATTCACCAAGACTTTTGGCAGCGTTGGAAAATGAGTACCTTCACATGTTGTATCAAAAGGGCAAGTGGGCCAAGAGGCGGCAGCTGGAACCCGCCGACATCGGCACCATAGTTTTACTAAAGGATGAATTAACACATCCATTACAGTGGAAATTGGGTAGAATTGAGCAACTTTATCCTGACTCAGATGGTATTCACCGCGTAGCCAGTGTTTACACTTCAAATGGTTCGTTAAAACGGCCATTAGTGAAGTTATGTCCCTTGCCGTCGCAATAGACAAGCATAGTCAATGTCCGTTTGATCGCGACATCATTGTATATATTTTGTACATACGTTCATTTTAGTTTCTTAGGTATTAATTCTTTGAGTTAGCGAATTAGTTTCATTAGTGAAAATTACTCTCATTACGGTAATTTTGGTGGGCGGTATGTTCCGTAGTCACCCTCACCTATTCCTAAATCCTAATCTGGCTGGAATACCACTATCATCTGCCTGATGGCGCCATCGGTAAGATGACGACACGAAAAGGTGCTCGGCCAGATGCACGACACATAAATGGAAAATGGAAGATGCTTTTACGTACGTGTTTGGTGTGACTTGTTCGTGTGCTCACCGGTAATTACAGGTACGTCCAGGATTCCCTTTGTCTTATTAACGCCACGTATTTATCCCCCAACAATATGCGATTAATGATCTATTGTGAGAATTTAATCAATATGCTTGTTTTGTACTATTAATATTTTGTGTTTTTTTAGATTACTAATATTAAGATATCTTTTTTAGGTGTGATGTGATTTATCGATGTTGATGTTCAGAGAGCTTTGTTAGTGATTATTTACAAATTGTAGCTTGCAAATGACTTGTTGAACATATATCCCACACAAGAAAAGAAAACCAATGAACCGGAGCGGCAGTAACTTGGAAACCCCTCACGTTATCGCTTTGAAGAAAAAACTTTTTGACTAAAAATATTTTTAAGGGGGCATGTGTCACATCACGTTACAAATAAATCCAAAATTTGCCGATAAAATGTAGATGACAATTAGAATTTTTAAAATCTCTTGTTTAATTATCTAAAAGTTTTGTTACATTTTTCACCTGGTTGCCATGGTAACATCACTACAAAGCACAATAGCGCCGAAACTTCTAGACGCCTTAAGCAAAGTTAAAGAACTAGAATTAATTTTAGAGGTAGTTTAAAGGCCAGCAAAAATTTTTGCTATCTCTCATCCGCGTACGTCCGCACCACTATTTTATTCACAATGTGATTTGTAATGTAATCCACATCATCTATAATGTTATTACTTGTTTTCACTTTTTAATATGTTATTTATCCACTTTTATTTATAACCTACTTATTATATGCCTGAAGATGGTCTTTGTTTAATGACAACAAATTTAAAAAACTGAACTCCGACGATGGACATAAATTCATATTTATTGTATTTTGGTGACTGTTTATTGTTACTTTTCAAAATAATTATTAATTTATTTAAAAAGGAACTTTAATTGCAAATGGCGAATCATGCCATTATTTAAATTGAGATTAATGCTATCAATAAACAAATATTCACATATAAAATTTGTTATAATTACTTCGCCACTGCCTTTGCTACAAAGGCGAAATTTGCTTGAAAGTAAAAATTACTTGGGTATATCCACGTCTCTTTTTAATTTATAAATAAATTTATTTTTAACAGTTACTATATTGGAAATGAAGTACTGTTTGTATCAACTTTTATTTTAAATTAAACGTATTCAAATTATAACCAATGAGAGAACTTTAACGATTAAACAAAATTTGGAGCTTGAATCAAAGCAATATCCTGTAAATAATTTTAAAAAATTACAACTGGGTATTTCAGCGTTTTTTTATTATACATTCCGAACGATCTAATTGAAATAAGACTGCGTGTTTTTTTTTAATTTCTTTCAGTATTCCCTAGAACTTGAGATATTAATTAATATAAATTAAGGAATTCCGCTGTGACGACATAAGTGAACAATCAGGTTGTACCGTGTTGAAAAGAGAGGGATAAACAACAATCGGAGTAAGTAGCAACATCGTGTACAGCTGACCAGTGACAGCTGAGCTGAATCATCTGTAAACGCGTTTTTTATGTCTTGTGTTTTTTTTTGTTTATCGTTCGTTGTTCTTGCGTTCTTCCAAAACCGACAAAGATGATAATATTTAGAAAACCACGTGTGTTTACAATCAGCTTGTCTGACGCCCGACTGTGATTTGGCAGACACAAAGGAATGCAAAGTAACATTGTTGCCAAGTTGCGTATTTCCGTTTTCACTTGTCGTCACATCTTTTTTGGAGGGCGTTTTAAAATAGTTCAACTTTGACTTGAATATTCACGTTTAAGTACGTGAATATTCAACATTTTTTATACTAACCAAAATATGGAATTATTTGCATATGTTACAATTAGTAAGGAAACTATATTGAATTCCGTAATTTTTATTTCACTGAAATACCCAATTGCGTGAGTCATTAGTAGCGCAAGTTAAACTCAATTGCTATTGAACAAATTAGGATATTCGTTCCTCGGTTGTGTAGTGTGTATACTATTTTCCCAATAACTTCAAAACAAAAACAGCTATCAACCTTGGGTTTTGACCGCAGTTTTTATTCAGTGATAGCCTACAAATAAAGTTAGATATAAAGTATATTGTTTTAGGTAATTATTTCCGAAACCAAAGGACAAAGTTGTTTGTGTTTTCAAATGAAAGCCCACAGAACAAAGTGAAAAAAGCATGTTGTCCTATCTAGTTAATGTATACTTATTTGGTAACAACTTCAAAACGAAAAATGACCCTCGTCTCGGGTTTTCATCACTCTCTTTCTTGCTAAGGGTCTACAAAAAGAACCAAAAATATTTGTTGTCTTTAAATTTTTTGAAAAATCGAGAAAAGTATGATAATTTTTCAAATAGCACCCTCTACAGCTATTTAGAGAAACTAATTCTGGAACAATTTAACATGAGTATTAATCCCCTTGAAACTTCCTCTAAAATGAATCGTAGTTCGTTAAATTTGATTGAGATGTTTAGAAGATACAACATCTACAAGTTTCAAGGGTATTTTTCTTTGTAGTGTTGTTACCATGGCAACCAGAAAAGAAATGTCGTGAAACTTTTAGGTAATTAAACAGAGATTTACCTGCATTTTATTGGCAAATTTTGGATTTAAGTTTATTTGTAACATGATGTCAAATGCACTCCCTAGCGATAAACTTAGGAACTTCAAAATATTTTTAGTGAATCTCTGGCGTTTTTATAAAAAAAAATTCCTTAAAGCGATAGCATTAAGGATTTTCAAGATACATCCCCTCCGTACTCTTAAAAAATACTGCATACAAATACATAACTGCATTAAATATATGGAACTCTGTTTCGATCTTTATTACAAGAAAAAGTAATGTTTCACAAAAATAAACTATTCTGTTACGGAATATAAATAATGTTTCTAAAGAAATACTCCAATTAAAATTGTTGTATAAAAATCTGGCGGTATATTTTAGATAATTGAATGTTTCTGTTTGTACAGGGTGTCCCATTTTCGTTGTAATTGTAGGGTATCCTGGTAATTATTAATGCTAGAGCTTTGCAGTTTCAAAATTACTGTATTAGTTTTTTGTTGTGAGTTGAGCTGTACCATTGCCATTTTTGTATCATTTGTTGTTTTAAAGCTATAGCCAACTTAAAAAATGTAACATTTCTTCAGGTCTGAATATCTCGATTGGCTATGTAGATACAAAAAAACCTCTAGAGACATTTCTTATAAATATTTTTATTCCCAATCCAGTAGTTTACTCAGAATTTTATTATGGGGTAGCATTTTCGAGATATAACACAAACTTGCATTTTTTTAATGGAAGCCATAGTTGGCTTTGCTATAGTTGAAAAGACCTATTTTTTTCTGACTATGATAATGTATACGTCGTTAAGTTTATTTTTACTAATTTTGGTATTATTCCAATTTTTGTAATTTAATTATTTTACGTTTTTCGTCATAATGGATGTAAATAATTGACAATAAATAATGTTTAGGTTTATCTCCAAATAAACAATCACTTTCATTAGTTATACATGGCCTCCTAGATTACTAATAAATAAACTGCATGCACGCTCTTTGGAGTCTTATGTATGTATTCAAATATGCAAAAATTATTTTTAATGGATTAAAATTTTTAAATAATATTATTTATATTGTGAGTTTTTTATTACATAGCTTCCTGGATGTAAACGTAAAATATGATTAAATTACTAAAAAAAATTTGAATAATCCCAAAACTAATAAAAATAAACCTAACAATGTGTGCATTGTTTTAACCAGAAAAAATAGGCCTTTTCAACCATAGCAAAGCCAACTTTGGTTTCCATAAAAAATGCAAGTTTGGGTTATGTCAAAAAGTGCTGAGTATGCCACTGGATTTAGATAAAAATATCTAAAAAAAACATGTCTATAGTTTTTTTTGTATCTAAATACCCAAGCGAGATATTGACAGCTGAAGAAATGTTACATTATTCAAACGTTGGCTATAGCTTTAAAACAAAAGACGACATAGCAATGGCAATGATACAGCTCAGCTCACAACATAAAAAGTAATACAGTAATGTCAAAATTGCAACCGTATACCTAGTAGTAATAGTTACCGACATATTCTACAATGCCAACGAAAATGGGACAGTCTGCACATACACCAACGAACTGCCTCGTCTTAACAAATAATTTGGGCCTAAACCTTTTAAGACATTTCTTTTATAACAACCACTATATGTCGTTTTCTTAATTAATCGTACTTATAAAGTCGAAATATAAAGAAGCAAAGAACGCAACGGTGTAACTACGTTAAAGTAGAGAATATAATTGTTAATTATTAAAATGCATCGATACAATAAAATCATCTGAGTTATTTTATAAACTTTCATGTTGCTCAAACTTTTATTACGAATTAAATTTTTAATGTAAAGCAAATTGTAAACAGATACAAGTACTATGGGCTTATTTAACAGTTGATATTTGATTATATCTGTATCTGTAGGAATGTAACTTCAGTAACTAAACCGGGCTTATAACCTAAACTATTTCAAAGCTTGTGAACGTATTAACCAAAAAAAACAAAAGCTCACTTCAATGATACAAAAGCAGACGCCACTAACTTAATATCTACATATGCACTCTCCCTCTTCGTTGCATGCTCCACCACTGCTTCCCCTGAAGATGCATTTAAGGGCACATAGCGAATGATTAAATGCAAAACCATTTATATCGATGGTCAGCAAAGCGCAATCAATTGGGTATTATCACTTTTTTTTGAAAATTACGTAAAATGAATCTTGAGGTGCATATATATCGTACGCCATGTTAAAAAAAACAAAAAAAAATATGTAGGTAGAAAATTTCAGGTCTGAAATTCGAATCTTAGGAGTCACCGCCAAAACGCTTGTATCCAATGTTATTCAACTCGTAACGTCAAGTGTCATGTAAACATTACCGAGGAGCGTGCTGTTTAATGGTGTAGTATCATTCTTGCATTGGAAAAGCTTTTGTGTGGTGTTTATTGAAAGGACGGTGTAAGAGATCGCACCAAAAACTGATTTGTGTAGTTTTACAAGCATCTATTATGTATGGAAAACAAAACAAGTGTTGTTTTGTACATGGTTATAAAAGTACTTCAGTCAGTACAGCTAACAAAGTATTTTTGTAACTGTTCCTCGAGATTATCAACGTATGAAAAAGTTGTTTAAGACCCCTAGACGTGATAGTCCGAAATCGCAGTTTGTTTTTCTATTGTGAAGATCATCTTAATTCTTAATGTAAGTTTTATTATGCTTTTTGGGGTTATAGGTGTTTACCATTCAGTTTCCATTTTGTTGTAGCTTAAAGAGGATATGGAAAATTATATGCGTTTTAAGTTGATAGAGGGAAATGTTATAATAAAGAAAGACTTTTGTTTCCCATATATTCGACTGTTAGCCAGACCGGAAACGACCCGCCACAGCCCCGAAAATAAATGGCAATTTATTTTGATTCTTACATTATTATGTTTACAAATAGTATGTGTCCAACAACCCACTGTGATCAAATTATCAATGCTACGTTAATTTGATAAAAAGTTCACTTATGCTGTTGCTTTTACGTTCCTCATCTCCGCCGCGTTGAACCGCTCGTCGCTGTACACAAATTCCATAACAATGAACATGCCTTCACAAGCCATAACCCATAAGTATTTCACTTTCTGTTGGCGTATTTTAATTCGCTTGTCACAAAATGAACGCAAACATCAAACTGATAAATTGGCGGGCTGAAGGTGACGCGTGACGCGCTGACCCCAGATGTAAACAAGCGGCCATTTACAAGACACCTGACGTCACGCCCAATATGTTCGCGTTTTGGCGGTCCCTTTAAATATTCACATTTTTAATATTAAAAATACACCTTACGATCCATTTTTTCGATTTTATAAGCTGTCACAGCTGTTTTGTGGATTAGATGCTACCTAATATTATGCAATTTAATAAAATATAAATACATGGCAAATACCCAATTCGTGACTGG
The DNA here is from genome assembly GCA_025024175.1 of Rhyzopertha dominica. Classification (NCBI taxonomy): domain Eukaryota; kingdom Metazoa; phylum Arthropoda; class Insecta; order Coleoptera; family Bostrichidae; genus Rhyzopertha; species Rhyzopertha dominica. Next base: position 31,181,636 of record QCXZ01000064.1, on the reverse strand, counting down.
GACGAACTAGAACCTGCAAAAACAAATCGGACTAGCTCCCACTGCACAAAATAAGGTTAGTAGTTAGCGGTAGAGCTGAGTCGTTGTCGCTGGAACGTTATTTTGGAAGGGTATTTTACGATCGCGCTCTTTCGCGTTACCGCTCAATAAAATAACCTGTTACTTTTGGAACGATCTCAGTCAAGGTTCGGGAGCTAGCACAGTTCGCTTGCAGCGTTGTAGCGCGTAACTCGGTAACCGCTCCGTGTGGAACGAGCACGTGGTCTATGCAGTAAAACTAAGCCATTGACATATTATTAAATGGACACATCTCATTCATAAATACGGTTGGAACTGACGCCAAGACCGATGATGGTGAGGGGAGCGCGGGTACGAGGGGGAGATACAGTTTTCAGTCAAGTACATTGCCGTACTGTTATAAAAGGGTCAACAGTGAGATAATTTAACTTTCAACTAAAAACAAAAGCGGAGCGTACATCAATAATATTTCAAACAATCTTTCAGTTAAAGCAAAGAAACATCTTTTTGTACAACAAACACTAATTTAATTTCGTTACAAGCGGGAAAAAAGTTTTGGCCGAATGAAAGCATCAACACAGTTCTAGCATTAGTATTCATTAATCAACACTTAACGAGAAAACACTCGACATTCTTCACATAGAAATATAAGGAAAAAAATTCAGAAACTGCGAAAATGAAATTTATTATAAAAAGAAATACATAGAATCAAAATCCGCATCAGGCATCACTGAAGTACTTACTCCGAACACATCTTCTACCTACCTATAAATATTTATTTTTAAAACGTCTACCACTAACAGTAATCATTTTCCATATGTACTAATCCTTCACTATCAACTTCATTACATTTTATAAAAGTATTCCTCTATAAAGTAACTAATTTCGCTAAATTTATCAAACGACGTCTATGACAACAAATATAAACATAACCTAAACAATGCTTAACGGTGAAATGATACGGTTTTCTCCTTAGAGCCCACCTTTTTGCATATTTGACACATCCGCACCATTGCCTGGATTCATTTTTTATACGACTTGTCCTTAAACAGCTCGCAACAAGCTCTTTTTAACAAAAAATTTACACCACACTACTCAACACATACGGAACATTCTAAACACCAGTAGTACAGCGGACCATCTAATGCGCGTGAAGACGGGCAATCGCACGATTCATCTGGTCAACTGTACGTTTACGTCAAACATAATACCAAGCAGAAGGGTCATATGGACGCCATATACAGTCGTAGGCTAAAACAAACACTGAAAAAAATCCATAGGTCTTCATAACAATGTACACTGGGCATCAAAAGTATTGACTGGTACCCCATGGTGATGGGCGGGGCCTCACCGCTTGACATCCTTAGGATTAAGACCCAAGGGTCTTAGTGGTGCGGTTCGTATTTCTAATTTTGCTTACCTATATCTTACGAGACAAAACGATGATCGGAAGTTTAAATTTTAATGTGTTGTCCACGTTTCCCAAACTTCTACTAGTGGTGATTAAACTATGTTCAACAAACATTTGCTAGTATGCCAGTAATATATGTTTTAGTTGTTTTTAAAAATAAAAGGAATGCCCAATGTATTACGGAAAAGAACAAAAGTCATTTTGTGCAGAAAGCAGGTCGTAACGGTTGTTCAGAACTTTTTGACTTCCAATTTGTGAAAGCATATATCAAATTAAACAAACATATGGGCCGTTACTCACGGCTTATTGTCCTTAAGATGAAGACTCAAGGAAGGGTCTAGCAGTGCGGTTCTCGTTTCCAATTTTGCTTAGCTATATGAAATGTCACAAAAGGATAACCGAATTTTAAACTTTCAGTTTGATTTTTTCACATTTGACTGATAAGGTTGACGCTTAATCACGAAATTTTGAAATTTAATATTTACTGCATGAGGGCGTGCAGAATTAATTCTGTAAAATTATAAAAATTGTTAAATTGATTGGATTTTGTAATTAATTATTGTCAGGTGTATACATTTTGAGCAATTTATTGCAAAAAGCAAGGTATTTAATCTTAACAAAAGTCAATTTAAAATGTTAAAATGATCTTTTCAATTCGTTAATGGCCGAATCACACACCCCTACTTATAACATAAACAATGACTGACTAACCCATTTTTTATGGAAACGATATTAAAATGCTTTAACGACATTTACACAATCAGTTAAACTCAAGTACCGTTAATTAATTATAGAGAATAGCTAACGAGGTAAAAGGAAGCTCAAATGTTAAAACGGATTTGTATCAAAATCCATGTTGTAGTTGTAATACACTCATTAAATTATGTTATTAAAATATATTATAGAATTTAACTTTGCTTGTTAACACATTCACATTAACTTTTTTTTAGGTGGATTTCTAATGACAGGTTCACTAGTTTTACTTGCAACGTATCCACCTCGAGTTTTACACAAACAGTGGAATTTCACTGACATTTCAGAAGAAACTCATGTCAAATTATTTATCACTTCTGCATAATTTTGGTTTCTTACTAGTTGTAGGTGGCAATAGTGGATAAAATGTTGTATTGCATTTATATATTAATCTCGTTTTATCCTTTTAAAGGAATTAGACACTCGAACTTCGTTCTCGTGATTGAACATTTTTGTGCTGATAAAATGTTTTATAATGCACTCATACAATAGATAACTATTAATAAAACACAAATCTTCCAAATATATGCAATTTTGTAGAAATTGATTCATTGTGACATAAAATACACGTTTTATTTATTACGAAAGCTGAGGTTATTAGTTACTTTTTTTACATAAAACTATTAACTTTATAAGTTAAATAATCACACTAAAATCGGCAAAATACGTTGTAATATTTTCGTGGTGAAATAAAATTCCATTCTTGCCTCTGGAATTTACAAAATTTGAATTTATTCCACTTCCATTGATAAGTAAACTATATCCTTACCTGTTAGGGACAGATACAAAGCGGAACCTGCCTGGGATTTCCCAAATTTAGATACCAGGTGCTTTCTAGAGGATTTAGTATCTTACTATTTACCTAACGCGAATATTTAAAGATTTAATCATTTTATCAATAATTCTCGATTGATCCAAGTTTGAAAACTATAATACGTTATTTACGACTGAGCAAGATACTAAAAAACATTTATAAAGTGTGAAACTGCAGGTAGAAAAATATTTTAAATACATAAGGCTCTACAAAACTTTTTGACTTCTATTTCGTGAAAGCATATATCAGATGAAACAAACACACCTAAACTTTTTTAATAAAAAAAGCATTATTTTGGGGAAGAATTTTTACTGGTTTATAACAACCGGGGATTTTGGTGTTTTAAATGCAGATTTAATTTAAAAAGAAAACAGTTGGCGCTAGTATATTATTATCGATTGCTAAGATTCTATTTTCTGYAAATTAAGAATTTCAGCGTTTCTTAATTGACGGAAATTCACTAATTGATAATCAGTTCTTTGAATCATAATTTACTCACGGATATTTGTTTCTTTTTTGTGGAAGCTTCCATTATTTTAAATGTTAACGATTAATCGTCAATTAGAATAAATCGATTTTATTGTTTGAATCGAACACTGACAATAATAATTAATTATAAAATACAATAAATTTAACGATTTCTATAATTTTACAGAATTAATTCTGCTTGTCCGCATTGTAATAAACATTTAATTTCAAAAACTACAGTAAGCACCAGTTTGCAGAAAGTGACTCAACTTTTATTGAGATGAATTTCTTGATTAAGTGTCAACCTTAATTAGTCAAATTTTAAAAAATCAAACCGAGTTTGAACTTTCGGTTATCCTTTTGTGACATTTCATGTAGCTAAGCAAAATTAGAAACGAGAACCTTACCGCTAGACCCTTTCTTGAGTCTTCACCCTAAGGACGATAAGCGCGTGAGGAAGGGTCCATATGTTTGTTTAATTTGATATGTTTCCACAAATTGAAAGTCAAAAAGTTATGAACAGTTACATCCTGCTTTTTGCACAAAATGACTTCTTTTTGCATTTTTCGCAATACATTGGGCATTCCTTTCAATTTTAAAAACAGCTAGATCATATATACTACCAAATGTTTGTTGAAAATAATTTAATCTATTAACACTAGTAGAAGTTTGGAAAACTTGGACATCGGATGAAAATTTAAACTTCCAATCATCGCTTTGTCACCTAAGATGTAGGTAAGCAAAATTAAAAATATAAACCGCACCACTAGACCCTTGGGTGTTAATCCTAAAGGTGTGAAGCGGTGAGGCCCCGCCCATCACTCCGGGGTACCAGCCAATACTTTTGAAGCCCAGTGTACTACCTATATACTAACACTCATTGTGTTCATCCACAAACATCGGCTAACCAAAGCACAACACTTTTATTGCAGAGGGCAGAAAACTGTACAATAAAGTACCAATACAGATTAGATACAATAACCTACGATGAGTCAAAAGCAACACTAGTAATGGGTGCCTATCGCAATGATGAATTTATGGAGGTTGCACATGTAAATGACAACTGAAGCGGAACAACACCATCCATCATTACCATGCAGTATGAAATGAAATGAAATTATCCAACTTCATTAACTCATCTATGTATACTGTAACATAATTTTCAAATTGTAAATGCACATTTATTTTGATATGGTTGACACACCTTGTAAGTTTTTGAAGGAAATAAAGGAATATGAAAATATTCCTGTTCACAAAAAAATTAGACGCACCATACAAATAAATTAAAAACAAATTTGTTGAGTTAAGCAACCATGACAAAATTTCGATTATAATTATGACCTACATATCTCAACTGCGACCCCTGTTTTCATAAAATGTTAAGCCATACTGAAATGTAGTCAAACAGTGCAAGGCTATCGAAGTAGGCAGGTAAAATTTATTTCAATACACACTTCGAAAAAGAGAAAAACACATTTATGTAATTCTTTATTATCTTTTTTCAGCATATCGATTCAATATAAATTTTCTACCACACATTTATCTTCTTGCATTGCTTCTGTCAGCATCCCGCTGTTCAGATGGTTCAGCTGTATCCGTGTTAAAAATTGAAGCGACCAGAAATGCCCCAGCTGCCACAGCACCAACACCTGCTACTATCCAACTCCAAGAAGATGCTGAACCTTGGTCATTGTTGCTTGATGATGAAGTTTTTTGTAGCATTTCTACATTAACATCAGTTAAATCAGTTAGATGGGCAAATTTATATAGTTTTGTGTAGTCATGATAATGTCAGCTCACAAATGAATAAATTCAGTTTATTATAGCAAACTTTCAAGTTTTCTTAAATCTGGACAAGTTTAACAAATATGAATAATAATCGTGATTAATAATAAAATGAAAACATAATAAAATCAGTTACAACAAAACTTAAAATATGAATGCTTACTTACACTCATCTATTTAAAATACATAGATTACAAGGTAACTAAAGAAGCAAGAACAAATAAAACTCATAGTTTTTAAGATTTTTAATTTTTGTGTCAAAAAGCTATTTTATTCCTCCAACTGCTATAAAAAAATAACAGAGGAAAGTCCACGATTTGTGATAGGAGTACTAATTTTAGGAAAAGCATCCTTATTAATGTGCATTACATAATATCTGATAACCCATTACAACAAAAATGGTCACTAAAAGACCTACAGAAAATTTTGTATCTCAATGGAAACAACATATCGTACTGTAAAACAAGTTTTACCAACCAAACACAGTTTGCCACGATATTCTTACTTTTATCTGATATTTACCATACCTGAAAAGAAAACTTGCTGCGTTGCATGAAATCGGGGTAATAGAACTCTGTAATGTGTATACACAGGGCCTTAAGAACTTAGTGTTGTGGTACATTGTCAAAACTGTCTCGCGATGGAAAAATTGAAAATGTGGAAAATTCATCAGGGAACGAAAAAACTCCTAAGCCTGGTACATTACGGTAACCGTCTCGCTGTAGAGATGTCGAAAATCAACGTTTCAAGGTGTGGCACTGAGTAGATGTCGAAAATCGACATTTCCAGGTAGTCATAGAACATTCTGGAAAATTCATCAGCAGACAAAAAAAACCCTAAGAGTAGAACATTCCCATAACCACCTCACGATGAATATGTTGAAAATTGACATTTTGAGGTTGCCATACATTCTAGAACATTAAGAGATGACGAAAGACTCCAGTGTGGCACAATGTGGAAACTGTCTTGCATACCTGGCCTATATCTTCAGTGGACGAATGAACCTCAGTTGTTTTGTGTTTACATTAAGCACTTACTTTGCCAAACATCTGGACGATTTTGAAATCCCCTGGATTTCCAGTAACCAACGTTGTTTGGATTCCTCATGTTTGATCGATTATTACGGGCATTACGATCCATTTGTAAGCAAAGTATGAAAAGCACAATTACTAAAAAAAAACACTTATTAATACGCTTGTAACCGTTATTAGTTGCGTAAAACCGAAATAAGCACCACAATGGGACACCAAATCTTAAGGTCAAGCAACTCTACCAAAGAACCAACGTTGCCATAATTGGATACAAAAAATACTCTTCTTCATATTCATATTCATAGAATAAACAACACATTTGTTTAATTTGATTTACAGGGGCTCAAACGAAATTTTATTTTTTATTGCTTGAAGGATAATCATTTGAGTATGCTGGGAACTATATTGTTCACATATGAACAACTTTTTGAGTTAGTTAGGCTTTGTTATATTGTACTTTTCACAAGCTTTACTGAATCTGTTTACTTAAATAAAATTATGCTATAATACTGTTCCTCCCAATTAAACTTGTGTAGTTCTTTTATAAAAGAAAAAATATATTATATCTGTTTTGGTGTGTATGATAAATTCATACATATGACAACGCTGAATAAAAGAATGTGACGTCTGCGCAAACATATTGTTTAATTACCGCCTACGGGGGTTCCCCTGTGAACATTTTAACGTTTCCCACTCTTATTGGTTTCTCTGCGATTGCAATTCATGGTTAGTGATGGTGCAGGGGGCAGGGACTTGTAGTGCCAGTGCCAGTTTCTCTGGCTGTGTTTGGTGAGGTCGTGGCGTGAAAGATACTCGCTTCCTTAAAAGATTAAAACATACTTTTGACTAATTTTTTTATAATGTCGAATAGTCAAAAGGATTTAGACAACCATTCTAATAACTGTAATCCAAACAGCAATTACTGGAAAAGTAGGGGAAGTGAACGTCCTGCTGATTGGCAGGACGAGTGCACTAAACCTAAATCTTGGGCTAATTCAAATCAAAAGGAACTTGACAATCATGCTAATAACTGTAATCCAAACCACGTCAATTATAATACTGGAAATCCAGAGGTTCAGAAAGTGGGCGTCCCAGCAACCAGGCTGCTACAGGCAACTAACCATACTTTTAAGCTTTTTACCCAGGCTGGTTTATCATTTATCTTGAATGGCGCTACGTGTTTCATTTTGAAAGTGTTGGCATGGAGGGAAAGGGGGGGTTATACATGTTTCCACGGTCAGATAGTGGTAATTTGATGGTAGGGAACGACAATAATATCAACTGAAATTGTGAAATCCCACAACTGACACCGGTGACAGTTGCTCCATTCTGTGGCGCGATTGCCTCCTCGCCATTTTCGTATTTTTGTTTGTGATTGTTATGTTTTGAACTTTTATTGTTTTTATAGACGTTTTTATTAAACAGTTTTATTTAGCCCACCCCGTTTGTTTTATTTATTCTTGGGTCAAATTTAGTAATTCAAATTTCACCCTCTTCCTGTCAACCGATTAATCTGAAATTTTGTATACACTTTGGATTTTGATGACAATACAATTATGTTTATTCATTATCATTATAAATTCAAGATGGCCGCCGCTACAAAATGGCGGATAATTTATGTTTTATTAATCCCATCAATATGGGTATCAAATGAAAGGGCTCAACAAGCAGAATACAATATACTATAAAAAATTGAAATCCAAGATGGCGGCCGCTACAAAATGGCGGATAACGTAGGTTTTATCAATCCCATCAGTATGGGTATCAAATGAAAGGGCTCAACAAGCAGAATACAATATACTATAAAAAATTGAAATCCAAGATTGCGGCCGCTACAAACTRGCGGATAACGTAGGTTTTATCAATCCCATCAATATGGGTATCAAATGAAAGTGCTCAACCAGTAGAATACAATGTACTATATAAAATTAAAATCCAAGATGGCGGCCTCTACAAAATGGCGGATAACTTAGGTTTTATCAATCCCATCAACATGGGTATCAAATGAAAGGTCTCAACAAGTAGAATACAATTTACTATGCAAAATTGAAATCTAAGATGGCCGCCGCTACCAAATGGCTGATAACAATTTTTTATCAATCCCACCAATATGGGTATCAAAAAACTGGGGGTTTACCAGCGGAACTGGAAATATTTGTGGAGGCAAAAGTCATGCTACGATCCAATATTGACGTTTCAAAGGGATTAGTAAATGGCGCTATAGGCTACATCAACGAAATCGTTTGGCCTCAATTTCGTCGAACTCAGATGTATGCAACAGATGTACCTTCCGTCCGAATTGATTTCGCAAGAGACGGAGTACATCTTATACACCCGAAAGCCATACAGTTTCCAGCTAAGTACAATTACGGGACGGCTGAAAGAAGAATGTTGCCTTTAATACTATCATGGGCTTCTACAATACATAAAATGCAGGGCAGCACTGTGGATCACGCAGTCGTATACTTAGGTGCGAAACTGTTTGAAGAAGGTCAAGCCTACGTGGCTCTTAGTAGAGTAAGATCTTTGCAGGGACTACGTATAGAGGAGTTGGACTGCAATAAACTAACGGGCAAGAAACCTTGCAATAATGAAGCACTAAATGAATTAAACAGAATGCGAAATAAAAACTAAAAACTAGAAAATAAAAATAGGTAAAAAAACTTTTTAAGTTAAACGGTTTTATGTTAAACATACATTGCAATGTTTAAGATAAATGTACTAAAAACCAAAAAATAATAAAATAGATACAGTCGTGGGAATTATAAACATATGCATAGACTAGACTAAAATAAAACCGTGGGGCACGTCAATTGTCTACAATCGTTGATTAAAATGTTTGTTTTGTAATGTTACACTATAATTAGGCAGTTGTTCAACCGACAACGATGGACGTGCCCCACGGTTTTATTTTAGTCTAGTCTATGCATATGTTTATAATTCCCACGACTGTATCTATTTTATTATTTTTTGGTTTTTAGTACATTTATCTTAAACATTGCAATGTATGTTAAACATAAAACCGTTTAACTTAAAAAGTTTTTTTACCTATTTTTATTGCTGGTGGAATCATTTTTAATGTAATAGTCAACTGCAGCAACAGGTAAGTAGAATTGAGAAAACATTATTATAGATACTTATAAAAAATTATTTCAGGCTGTTTTTGCATGCACTATTTTTTGTATAATACCTAGTTAGGCGTGGACATTTTCAGTTCCAGCGGTAAATATCAATTAATAAAGAGCAAACTAGTTATTTGATTAATTCCAGATTATAATGGAGTCAAAGGTCGTTGCTCAGTGCCAGGTTGTAAGTTGAAACAAAAGCCGATATTCCGGTTTCCTAACCCAAAAAGAGGGGACATGTGCAGCAAGTGGAAACAAGCAATGAACAATCCTAGATTTAAAGATTTATCTCATGAACATCTTTACAGAATTGGGTATTTAACAGTTATAACAAATAAATCCTAATGTGGTGATGTGTAATAGCAAATTGTCAAAATGATGTAAAAATGGTAAATCACAGTAACCCATAACTTGTAACTTACTAACTTACATCCCAGGCTGTTATACTTGATTTACTGGTCTTATAATGTAAATTACTTCTTCATTCATTAATTTAAAAAATGTATTTAAAGATGAGGCAATTGATTTAGGTTATTAGTAGGTATGTTCCTTGATTTCTAATTACATTCCTGGTTGGTGGATAAGAAGATAGTTTAAATATTGGAGTTGTAAAGCCACAAAAACAAATTATTATTACATTAGGGTATCTAATAATAATTTTTGCTTACAAAAAAGTAACTTTCATTTATACGAATATTCAAATGCTCTTACATTACCCTCATATTTTTTAGAATGCCTTGTCAATGTTAACATTACTTACTTCAGCTTACTATATTGTTACCATTGTTGTCAAGTATTTAACTACAGCTAGTTGGAAATGTAGTTTATTTACTTTTCATGTATTATAAATACTCATTAAAATTTTTCTTTAGTCTTAGTGATTCAATTTCAGTAGTTACATTTTTCTTAATATTTATCTACAGTATTTAATTATATTTTAATAACTTTGAACAACACTGATTATGAAGAACGTGAACCATGATAACTGACACTGACAGTTTTTATTGTTCCAAGTTATTGGTACTATTGTTTAGAGTTTACTTTTTGTTGCTAAGTGACTTGTCAGTCTGACAAGTAAAAACTTAATTAGTCAAGTGTGAATAAAGTTTCTGTTATGCAAAACACAATTTGTAACAGTATTGATATGCTTGCATACTTACATAATAGTGTATAGCAGGCAATTGTTGGTTTATCTCAAAGAGATTGATTTTCTTTATAATGTTAACACTATTGCATTTTTATTTTTAATATTTTATCGTAAAGCTACTTTTGAATGATAGGGCATACTTTTGTTTAAGGCAATATCAAAAATTAATGGGACACTTTCATTTAGCTCTTTAGTTTGTTCATATATTTTTGATATTGTCTGCATTGTTTGTTACAGATGGATTATGTTCACAGCATAAATTTCCAATCAATATTTATTCATTAGTTTTTTGTTAATGCGAAAACTGTTTTAATATACTTTTATTTACATTTGTTATTTCATTTATAATTATATTTGCTAGGTTGTTAACACTTTTCCAAGTGAAATTTCATTGTATTCAATGATACAATGTATTCAATGAAATTTTATTTGGAAAAGTTCGAATGATCTAGCAAAAACCACCTTTAATAATGACAATAATGATCCTAGATATTCAAATTTGGCGTTAATTTACGCAAGTTTCGACGCACAGATGGCGCATCACACAAATGATGTTGGGACAGGACAGAAGCATTGGCCTTTTCTTTCTATTTTGTGTTATTTTATGTTTTTACCCTCATTGCTAAACAAGATGGATCGGTTTCTCTTCTCTTTACTCCAGTTAATATTAGCTAAAATCAACCTAGTGWCCATGAACACCTTAAAGTAAGGTTTATGATTGGTATAGAATTTAAAGTCACAGTTGATTCTAGCTTAAAATAGAGAAAAGAAACTTACCCGATGATTTTTTGAGGTGCCGTTTAACATTACTTTTCTATTTTGTCCAGTATGCCATCAGTAGAAAAACTGAAGTTAGCATCATGGCTATGAAAGCTATTAAAGACATTGGTATCTTACTTAATTTGAAAAGGTGAACTGATAATTGGCCAGGTATGCAAAAATTGTTTTAGTACTTTTGTGCATATTGTGGATGAAATAAACTTGATAAAATTTAAATTCATCGTCTTTATAGGGGTTAAAAATATGAAAATGGATAAAAAGCTGATGTGAAGTACATTGTTGTGAAGACCTATGGATTTTTTTCAGTGTTTGTATGCGGACACTTCCTCTGTATATCAGGTTTATCCTTCAATATGTTAAGACATCTTTCCTGGTTTTGAATATTTACTTACTGATTATTAATAACTTGTAAAAATAAAATTCGTTGTTACTACTAATTAAAGCATAGTAATAAATTATATATGACATAAAATAACTAGTTAGATCACATTAATGAAAATTTTTGTATGGAAATTAATTACTTCTAGTCAGTTAATATCTGAATCAACTCACAGGTCTTGTGAAATCTAATAAACTATTATGATTATGCGTTGTCATATTTGAAAATATGTATATAATAATAAATTTTATTGATTCACATAAACATGCCTATATATACATAGAGTTTTATACAGTGGTTATGTCATCAAAGGTATGGAGTTCAATCCATTGGATTGCTATTCTTCTCCAAACCTCCTTAGATTATGATATCCATAATAATATAACCGTAAGTTAAACTAAGTTTATACTAAATACTTGTCTCTACTTCTACCAGAAAAATAAAAGAAAACTACTTTGTAGAATTGCCAAGCTATGAATACCACCATCACCTACCTTTGACTGATTTTTCTACAATGCGGAATAGTGAAAGGGATTTAGCCAACCATTCCAATCAGTGTAATCCAAACAACAGCAATTACTGGAAAAGTAGGGGAAGTGAATGTTCTGATGATTGGGAGGACAAGTACACTAAACTTAAACCTTGGGCTAATTCAAATCAAAAAGAACTTGACAATCATACTAATAACTATATAATCCAAATCACGTCATTACTGGAAATCCAGAGGTTTAGAAAGTGGGCGTCGCAGCAGCCAGGCTGCTACAGGTAATTAACAATCTTTTTGAGCTTTTTATCCTCAGTGCTAAACAAGATGGATCGGTTTCTCTTCTCTTTATTAAAGTTGATATTAGCTAAAATCAACCTAGTAACCATGAACACCTTAAAGTAAGGTTTATGATTGGTTTAAAGTCAGAGTTGATTTTTAGCTTAAAATAGAGAAAAGAAACTGACCCGACGATTTTTTGAGGTGCCGTTTAACGTTACTCGACTATTTTGTCCTGCGTAGACCTGCTTCGCTGTGTCAGTATTTCTGTGCAGTCACAAGACAGTTTCCACATTGTGCCACACTGGAGTCTTTCGTCATCTCTTAATGTTCTAGAATGTATGGCAACCTAAAAATGTCAATTTTCGACATATCCATCGTGAGATGGTTATGGCAATGTTCTACTCTTAGGGTTTTTTTGTCTGCTGATGAATTTTCCAGAATGTTCTATGACTACCTGGAAATGTCGATTTTCGACATCTACTCAGTGCCACACCTAGGGGTTCTTGAAACGTTGATTTTCGACATCTCCACAGTGAGACGGTTACCGTAATGTACCAGGCTTAGGAGTTCTTTCGTTCGCTGATGAATTTTCCACATTTTCAATTTTTCTATCACGAGACAGTTTTAGCCTTGGTTAAGGATTTGTTATTGTGTTACACTAGCAAGACGGTTTTGGCAAACTGCCACACTTGAGGATTCTGTCGTCTTCCAGAATATTCTATGACATCCTGCAAATATCAAACATATGACTCCATGAAGCTCAGATTTTCCATCCATTTTTCCATCGGGAGACAGTTTTGACAATGTACCACAACACTAAGGGGTTCTCTAGTCTTCTAGTCTTATCTGCACATGAGTTCTTAAGGCCCTGTGTATACAGATTACAGAGTTCTATTACCCTGATTTCATGCAACACAGCAAGTTTTCTTTTTAGGTATGGTAAATATCAGATAAAAGTAAGAATATAGTGGCAAACTGTGTTTGGTTTGTAAAACTTGTTTTACAACACGATATGTTGTTTCCATTGAGATACAAAATTTTTTGTAGGTCTTTTAATGACCATTTTTGTTATAATGGGCTATCAGATATTATGTAATGCACATTAATAAGGATGCTTTTCCTAAAATTGGTACTCCTATCACAAATCGTGGACTTTCCTCTGTTATTTTTTTATTGCAGTTGGAGGAATAAAATACATTTTTGACACAAAAATTGAAAATCTTAAATACTATGAGTTTTATTTGTTCGTGCTTCTTTAGTTACATTGGAATCTATGTATTTTAAATAGATGAGTGTAAGTAAGCATTCATAATTTCGGTTTTATTGTAACTGATTTTATTATGTTTTCATTTTATTATTAATCACGATTATTATTCCTATTCGTTAAACTTGTCCAGATTTACGAAAACTTGAAAGTTTGCTATAATAATATGAATTTGTTCATTTGTGAAATGACATTATCATGACTACACAAAACTATATAAATTTGCCCATTTAACTGATGTTAATGTAGAAATACAACAAGAAACTTCATCATCAAGCAACAATGACCAAGGTTCATCATCTTGTTGGGGTTGGATAGCAGCAGGTGTTGGTGCTGTGGCAGCTGGGGCATTTCTGGCCGCTTCAATTTTTAACATGGATACAGCTGAACCATCTGAACAGCGGGATGTTAACAGAAGGAATGCAACAAGATAAATGTGTGGTAGAAAATTTATATTGAATCGATATGCTGAAAAAAGATAATAAAGAATTATATAAATGTGTTTTTCTCTTTTTCGAAGTGTGTATTGAAATAAATTTTACCTGCCTACTTTGATAGCTTTGCACTGTTTGACTACATTTCAGTATGGCTTAACATTTTATGTAAATAATGGTCGCAGTTGAGATATGTAGGTCATAATTATAATCGAAATATGTATTCGAAATGTTGTCTTGGTTGCTTAACTCAACAAATTTGTTTTTAATTTATTTGTATGGTGCGTCTAATTTTTTTGTGAACAGGAATATTTCATATTCCTTTATTTCCTTCAAAAACTTACAAGGTGTGTCAACCATATCAAAATAAATGTGCATTTACAATTTGAAAATTACGTTACAGTATACATAGATGAGTTAATGAAGTTGGACAATTTCATTTTCATTTCATTCCATTCTGCATGGTAATGATGGATGGTGTTGTTCCGCTTCAGTTGTCATTTACATGTGCAGCCTCCATAAATTTTTCATCATTGCGATAGGCACCCATTACTAGTATTGCTTTAAGGTTGCTTTTGAATCATCATAGGTTATGGTATCTAATCTGTATTGGTACTTTATTGTACAGTTTTCTGCCGTCTGCAATAAAAGTGTTGTGCTTTGGTTAGCCGATGTTGAGAAAGTAGGATGTTTTTATGGTTTCTAGTATTATATTCATGACTGTGTGTCTCCATTTCCTCTTTATGTTTGTGGATGAACACAATGAGTGTTAGTATATAGGTAGTACACTGGGCTTCAAAAGTATTGGCTGGTACCCCGGAGTGATGGGCGGGGCCTCACCGCTTCACACCTTTAGGATTAACACCCAAGGGTCTAGTGGTGCGGTTTATATTTTTAATTTTGCTTACCTACATCTTAGGTGACAAAGCGATGATTGGAAGTTTAAATTTTCATCCGATGTCCAAGTTTTCCAAACTTCTACTAGTGTTAATAGATTAAATTATTTTCAACAAACATTTGGTAGTATATATGATCTAGCTGTTTTTAAAATTAAAAGGAATGCCCAATGTATTGTGAAAAATGCAAAAAGAAGTCATTTTGTGCAAAAAGCAGGATGTAACTGTTGTTCAGAACTTTTTGACTTCCAATTTGTGGAAACATATGAAATTAAACAAACATATGGACCCTTCCTCACACGCTTATCGTCCTTAGGGTGAAGACTCAAGGAAGGGTCTAGCGGTGAAATTCTCGTTTCTAATTTTGCTGAGCTACATGAAATGTCACAAAAGGATAACCGAAAGTTTAAACTCAGTTTGATTTTTTAAAATTTGACTAATTAAGGTTGACAATCAAGAAATTCATCTCAATAAAAGTTGAATCACTTTCTGCAAACTGGTCCTTACTATAGTTTTTGAAATTAAATGTTTATTACAATGCGGACACGCCGAATTAATTATGTAAAATTATAGAAATCATTAAATTTATTGTATTTTATAATTAATTATTATTGTCACGTGTTCGATTCAAACAATAAAATCGATTTATTCTAATTGACGATTAATCGTTAACGTTTAAAATAATGGAAGCGTCCACAAAAAAGAAAGACAAATATCCATGAGTAAATTATGATTCAAAGAACTGATTATCAATTAGCGAATTTCCGTCAATTAAGAAGCGCTGAAATTCTTAATTTGCAGAAAATAGAATCTTAGCAATCGATAATAATATTCTAGCCCCAACTGTTTTCTTTTTAAATTAAATCTGCATTTAAAACACCGAAATCCCCGGTTGTTATAAACCAGTAAAAATTCTTCCCCAAAATAATGCTTTTTTATTAAAATAGTTTAGGTGTATTTGTTTCATCTGATATATGCTTTCACGAAATAGAAGTCAAAAAGTTTTGTAGATCCTTATGTATTTAAAATACTTTTCTACCTGCAGTTTTACACTTTATAAATGTTTTTTAGTATCTTGCTCAGTCGTAAATAACGTATTATAGTTTTCAAACTTGGATCGAACGGGAATTACTGATAAAATGATTAAATCTTTAAACATTCGCGTTAGGTAAATAGTAAGATACTAAATCCTCTTAGAAAGCACTTGGTATCTAAATTTTTTTCCGTAATACATTGGGCATTCCTTTTATTTTTAAAAACAACTAAAACATATATTACTGGCATACTAGCAAATGTTTGTTGAACATAGTTTAATCACCACTAGTAGAAGTTAGAGAAACATGGACAACACATTAAAATTTAAACTTCCGATCATCGTTTTGTCTTGTAAGATGTAGGTAAGCAAAATTAGAAATACGAACCGCACCACTAGACCCTTGGGTCTTAATCCTAAAGATGTCAAGCGGTGAGGCCCCGCCCATCACTATGGGGTACCAGTCAACACTTTTGATGCCCAGTGTACATTGTTATGAAGAGCTATGGATTTTTTTGAGTGTTTGTAAGCGTACACTTCCTGTATATCGGGTTTATCCTTCAATACGTTAGGACATCTTTCCTGGTTTTGAATATTTACTTATTGATTATTAATAACTTGTAAAAATAAAATTCGTTGTTACTACTAATTAACGCATAGTAATAAAATATGACATAATATAACTAGTTAGATCACATTAATGAACATTTTTGTATGGAAATTAATTACTACTAGTCAGTTAATATCTGAATCAACTCACAGGTCTTGTGAAATCTAATAAACTATTATGATTATGCGTTGTCATATTTGAAAATATGTATATARTAATAAATTTTATTGATGCACATAAACATGCCTATATATACATAGAGTTTTATACAGTGGTTATGTCATCAAAGGTATGGAGTTCAATCCATTGGATTGCTATTCTTCTCCATACCTCCTTAGATTATGATATCTATATAATAATATAAACGTAAGTTAAACTAAGTTTATACTAAATACTTGTCTCTACTTCTACCAGAAAAATAAACGAAAACTACCTTGTAGAATTGCCAAGCTATGAATACCACCATCACATTTATATAATTGGCATTGCAGAATAAATAGGAGAAAAAAAACCATAGCAACGTATGAAGGGCGGCACTTTATTAATAATCAGATATGACTTCAATTTTGTGATTCAAGAAGATAACTTTTATAGAAACATTTAAAGGTAACAATTGATATTGATTTCTAGGAGACTGAGAGCCCACTAATTATTTTGGTTACGTTGTAGCTGAATGACCTTTTGTAAAGGGCAGATCTGTGTCGAGGAATTGTAAGGGCCATCCTTCCTTCTGATATTCAGATTATGAATATCAGTTCCGAATTTAATTTTATTATAGAGGTAGTGTGGGGACTTATGAGTAATCTGCGATACAGAACAGCAGCATGAAGCCTCCTACAATTTTTCATATTAAGCCAACCGGCACCATTCAGAGTGTGGAACTCTCTCAAATTTTATTATTCCGGAAAATAAATCTGAAGCAGGTTTTATTGTATTTTCTGAATGCGCTGAGCAATCTTAACTATCAGACAGGGCCCAAAGACATAGTCATAAGGATTAAACTGTAAAAGAACTAGTGAATCACATAAGAGCATCTTAATCTTTTTTGAAATGCCTGTGGGTGTATGTTAATTTCAGTTTGGTATATGCCTTACGGAACTTAAAATTAACGTAACTACTAAATCTGAAATTACTATCAATAATCACACCTAGATTTTTTTCTTCAGATACATTCCTCAATGGATCAGTCGTGATCATGAATGCAATATCATTTCCGGTTATGCATATTTATTCAGTAATAAAAGTAATCCGAAAATAAAAGAAAGAAATCTATAAATTATTTTCATTTTTTCATCACGTAGATCTCGTTCAAATTAATTTAATGATCTATAATCAGGACAGGATGGTGGGTATTTATTAAAAAATGTCCTACCAAGGACTAAAATTAAATTCAGTCTTCCATACGAATTGGTAGACATAACTAAACAACTCTTCCTCCATTTCAATCAGTTTTACAGTTCAGTTCTGTCAGACACTGTATCGCAGCCGTTTTATTACTTATTAGTTTTAAACACTGTAGAATCCGGTCCTGATCAGCTTCAAGTGTGTCGAAGACGATGATGGTTACAATTTTATGATGGTAAGACACCATGAAAGAAAAGAATTACAACTGCAAAATTGTGGGTGGGCTGTACATATCTGCGGTACACCCATACTATTAACATAGACACATCTCTGCTGATACATTATAGAAAGGAGTATTGCATTAATGCTCGCATATTATTGGTTCAATACTCTCAGTCTAGCTAGCATAGACCTGCTTCTCTGTGTCAGTATTTCTGTGCAGGCACAAGACTGTTTCCACATTGTGCCACATTGAAGTCTTTCGTCTTGTCTAATGTTCTAGAATGTTCCATGACAACTTCAAAATGTGAATTTTCGACATATCCACCATGAGGCAGTTCTACTCTTAGGGTTTTTTTTATCTGCTGATGAATTTTCCAGAATGTTCTATGACTACCTGGAAATGCCGATTTTCGACATCTCCTCAGTGCCACACCTAGGGGTTCTTTCGTCTGCTGATGAATTTTCCAGAATATTTATTACTTCCTCGAAACGTTGATTTTCGACATCTCCACAGCGAGACGTTTACCATAATGTACCACGCTTAGGAGTTCTTTCGTTTGCTGGAGAATTTTCCACATTTTCAATTTTTCCATACGTGACAGTTTCAGCCTTGGACAAGGATTTGGCATTGTGTTACACTAGCAAGACGGTTTTGGCAAACTGCCACACTTGAGGATTCTCTCGTCTTCCAGAATATTCTGACATCCTGGAAATATCAAGCATTGTACTTTTGCAGTGATGAATGTGCTATGACTTCTTGAAAGCTAGATTTTTTATTTTTCCATCGCGAGACAGTTTTGACAATGTACCAGAACACTAAGGGGTCTTAGTCTTCTAGTCTTATCTGCACATGAGTTCTTAAGGCCCTGTGTACACAGATTACAGAGTTCTATTACCCCGATTTCATGCAACACAGCAAGTTTTCTTTTTAGGTATGGTAAATATCAGATAAAATTAAGAATATAGTGGCAAACTGTGTTTGGTTGGTAAAACTTATTTTACAGTACGATATGTTGTTTCCATTGAGATACAAAATTTTCTGTAGGTCTTTTAGTGACCATTTTTGTTGTAATGGGCTATCAGATATTATGTAATGCACATTAATAAGGATGCTTTTCCTAAAATTAGTACTCCTATCACAAATCGTGGACTTTCCTGTTATTTTTTTTTATTGCAGTTGGAGGAATAAAATAGTTTTTTGACACAAAAATTAAAAATCTTAAATACTATGAGTTTTATTTGTTCGTGCTTCTTTAGTTACCTTGTAATCTATGTATTTTAAATAGATGAGTGTAAGTAAGCATTTCGGTTTTATTGTAACTTTTTTTATTATGTTTTCATTTTACGAGTATTATTAATCACGATTATTATTCCTATTGGTTAAACTTGTTCCGATTTAAGTTTGCTATAATAATTTGAATTAGTTCATTTGTGAGATGACATTATCATGACTACACAAAACTATATAAATTTGCCCATCTTACTGATTTAACTGATGTTAATATAGAAATTCAACAAAAAACTTCATCTAGCAACAATGAACAAGGTTCATCAACGTCTTGGGGTTGGATAGCAGTAGGTGTTGGTGCTGTGGCAGCTGGGGCATTTCTGGCCGCTTCAATTTTAAACACGGATACAGCTGAACCATCTGAACAGCAGGATGCTGACAGAAGGAATGCAAGAAGATGAATGTGTGGTAGAAAATTTATATTGAATCGATATGCTGAATAAAGATAATAAAGAATTTCATAAATGTGTTTTTCTCTTTTTTGAAGTGTGTATTGAAATAAATTTTACCTGCCTACTTTAACAGCTTTGCACTGTCTGACTACCTTTCAGTGTGGCATAACATCTTATGAAAACAAGGGCCACAGTTGAGATATGTAAGTCACAATTATAATCGAAATATGTATTTGAAATTTTGTCTTAGTTGCTTAACTCAACAAATTTGTTTTAAATTTATTTGAAAATTATGTTACAGTATACATAGATGAGTTGTTGTTCCACTTTAGTTGTCGTTCACAAGTGTAGCCTCCATAAATTCATCATTGCAGTAGGCACCCATTACTAGTGTTGCTTTTAAATCATCATAGGTTATTATATCCAATCTGTATTGG
Source organism: Rhyzopertha dominica (assembly GCA_025024175.1). Taxonomy (NCBI): domain Eukaryota; kingdom Metazoa; phylum Arthropoda; class Insecta; order Coleoptera; family Bostrichidae; genus Rhyzopertha; species Rhyzopertha dominica. The sequence goes on along the minus strand of QCXZ01000064.1, from coordinate 31,161,239 downwards.
TACTTATTGTACAGTGTTCTGTCTGCTGCCATCAAAGTGTTGTGCTTTGGTTAGCCGATATTGAGGATGTAGGATGTTTTTGTGGTTTCTGGTATTATATTCATCACTGTGCGTCTCCATTTCCTCTATATATGCTTGTGGATCAACACAATGAGTGTTAGTATATAGGTAGTACATGGGAGGGTAAGTAATCCTAATTGTTTAAAAGCATCTTTGCAGCTCTGTACCATTGATACCAATGTTTTTGGGATATATCGGCTGCATGAGCCGATGAACATTACAAAATGGTCCTATACATAGCGATGCTGTGAAAGTGAGCATAATAGGCAAGGATTGCCTCTCTTTTTCCAACAATGTATTTTATTCTTATGGCATAAATTGTGTTTTCCATGTTAACTTGGAGTCGATGGTAAATCCAAGTGAGGTTACTGATTGGAAGTCACAGTCTTGAAGGTGTCTGGTGCTTAGGACAATGTGTTGTCTTTTCTACGTTTAGTACCAATCCATTAGTTTCAAACCACATCAGGGCATTTTACAGTGATGCATGAGGGGTACTGTGCATTGCGCAATGTAGTATTGTATTTCCTTGTATGCAGCAATGTCATCTGCATAACTGATTATGTCAGGTTCTGGTGTATCGTGTGCTAAATTATTTGTGTATAAAACAAAAAGATCGGTCCAAGCAGTGATCCCTGTGGGACTTCCATTTTTACTTTATATGTACATACATATATTATAGATTTCTTATGTCGATGATAATCCATTCACAGGGACAGGGTTAAAGAAAACAAAATTATCTCAATCGACAGGTTTCGTTCTATTAATCGAACATCTTCAGGAGGCTATACAAAAAACAGAGAGAGAAGACAAGAATTACAAAACTACAATATCAAAATGACTTTTTTCAACACCATCATGGATGAATACGGACAAGACACAAGATTCGATATCAAGTTCCTTATCAAGTACATTTAACAATTTTGATATTTATAATTTGGTATTGTATTTTTGTAATTCTTGTCCTCTCTCTCTGTTTTTTGTATAACGTCCTGAAGATGTTCGATTAATAGAACGAAACCATTCAATTGAGACAATTTTGTTTTCTTTAACCCCGTCCCTGTGAATGGATTATCATCGACATACTACAGTACGAGTAATACTACAAGGGAGTAACGCATATTTAATAATTATAGATTTCTGTTCCAATCCACATTTTGTTGTCTGTTATAGATACATACATATATGAGCTTATATCAAATGCTGGTCCTCTTATTCCAAAGATATCTATCTTTTGGAGTAAGATTTTATGATCGACACAATCAAAAGCCTTCCTGAGATCCAGGCATGACAGTTTTACTTCTTCCTTATTTTCAACCACAAAAATTGTTTTTTGTATTACTGCAGTCATGGCTGTTATTGTAGATCTCTTCCGAAACTATGTTAGGAGCAGAAATAACAGCATATTTCTCAGTAAATGATACTAATCTTTGTTTCAATGCTTCTTCATATAATTTTGATATTACTGGGAAGATGCCAGTTGGTCTATAATTCTCGTGCTTGTTTTCCTCACCCTTTTTGTTATTCTTTGCTAGTTTCAGTTTATCTGGGAATTTGTCTCCTGAGAAGCATTTTTTATTAAGCTATAGTTAATGGATAAGAGATTATAGGAGATGTACTTTTTAATATTTTATTGTAAACCCATATATATTGCCTCAAGATTTAATTTTTAAATTTCCAATGATTTCTGCAATCTCTGCTGGTGTTGTGTTGGTTAGAAATAATGTGTTTGAAAATTTTATTTGTGGATGTGCATGTGTTGTTTATGGATTTATGTTCAGGTTGTTTCTTATAGTTTGTGCGATATTATAAGAATATTTGTTCATGTCCTCTGCATTTAATTCTGTTGGGACTTGACTTCTATCGGCCTTCTTTGCTTCACTTTTGAGTTTATTACTTATTGCCATATTGCATGGCATTTGTTTTTAGCCCTATTGATTAAGTTTGAGGCATCTTTCCTTATTTGTACTGCTGTATAACTTTTCACGTTTATTTTTAGTTTTTTGGTATAATACTAAATGCAGTCTCAACTTATTCTTGTGATTGTGTACACAGCTTTGATTTGATGTAATTACTTTATCTGTGGTGTGTTTATAAATTTTCTAGGTGTATAAGTTTTAATCCACACTCTTCTTTCGGGAAGGCTAAGGTAGAATGCATCCACCAGCTCCTTGTGAAAATTGTCGCAAACATCCTCAGTTGGGGATCTGGTTGTTCCTACCTGTTAACACGACTAAGTATATTATAGTAATTGGTAATGCTGTGGTGGTTTATTATAAAACGAATTAATTTATACATATGTAGGTTTAATAGTTAATACTCCACCCAGTGCTATACAGGTCAGCAAGTGAAGTAGTGTGATATTTAGTGCTCTCCTTTATTTTGAGAAAAAAGGGATTTATTATAGATTTTTGGTTCAAAAGACCAGAACACAGATCCAAGCATTTCAAGGGCTTTATGCCTTCTGAAATCCAAGAAAACATGGATTGTCTAGGAATAGTCCAATCATCTGAAAGTTCTGTAGAAAACAAAAAATATAAAAAGACCATGTGAGTGGAAAAAGCCGGACATAGACAAAAACCACAATCCCAACCTTCAACAACAAAAAATAATATAACTCAATCACAAGAACAAGCAACAACAAAAATCAACTGTAAACAATACAAGACAAAACTACTCTCCAAAAAAGCAATCCATTATTAACCAAGAATATCGGGTTAAATTTTATTTTACTACAGCAGAAGAGGACATTTCTAGAATTAGTAGTCAAAGGACTTATAATCAAAATCTCAAGAGGATTTTTATTTAAAAACAATTCAAATAAGACACTGGTTGAACAGACATTAACTGACTTAATCAATAACACTTGTCATACCAAATAATGTTCCTTCCAAAATTGTTAGGATAGCGAGTGTTTTCTAAGTATCAACTGCAAAACGTGGTTTGTTTTTGTTACGGTTTATTTTTGCGATTATGAATTTTGTACTTGTACTAGGTAAACAATCCATCACACAATCTCGATTGTACTGATGGTTACATATTTCGKTTGATGACATTTTACTTGTTTTATTGGTTCCGCGCACTTTTCTGACGAGTCTTTAAGAACTTAGCACTCTCCATGGCTCATCTTAATACTACAGGATTTCTATAAATGATTCATGCATCCAGGGCGCTTATGGAAATTATCGATTAAATCAATTTGCCGCCTCCAGACCGCCTCTCAGGAAAATGACGTATACCTGTCATCTGTCGATTTTTGAATTATTTGATATATTTTAATATGAGAAAACGCCTTGGAGTGTGTATATTCAACATGTTTTCTGGGATAATTAACTTTTAAGATTGCACACACATTTGTGAGCTGTGGGGTGACATTGATCTGCAACCTTCAAAACTATCACCGTGCATATTGCAGCCTGGCAGCAGTTATAAAAAGGCGGCACAAAGAATTCAGAAATCAACGCCGTCCGTGTTGCATGAATCATTTATAGAAGCCCTGTATAATCCCTATGTTTGCCCTGGTTGAAAATATTCCCGTTGTTTACTTTGCTTCCATCTTGGGATATTGAATTGACAGTTGCTGAACGACTCGGCTCGATGGGGTCTTGCCTGATTTTTTGTGAGTTTGCCGTTTTCTTCTATGCCGTATGCAGAATTTATTGTTAGGAACCCCTACATCTTCGTAGATTGTTGGGCTTTTGGGGTTTAGTTTCACTTCCATACAACAAATAGCTCTTTTATCCTATTCTGTTATTATATTTGGATTAGTACACCTATAGCCGCTGGTGGCAGATGGTTAGGAGTAGTGATGGGCAGAATCGAATACTTTGTGGAATCGAGAACTCGGTTCTCGAATACTTTTTAGAATCGATAACTTACGCGAGAACTTACATTAGAGAACCGGTGGAAGGAGAGAACAGAACACAATATTTTGTATACCTCATTTATTTTTATGGTATTTGTATATATTCTGTATTGTTAATAAGTTGTTGTGTGTAATTAATTTGCTGTTTTTGTTTTTGTGCTAACAAATTTAAAGACAAATGAATTTAATCACTCAGATTATCCAGGTTTCGATTCTGTCAGGAACGAGTACGAAAACAAGAACCAACAAGGCACCCATCATCGAGCGACGCATATATATTTGTGTACCCCCACGCACCTTGGCAATAGCAGTTCTGGTTCTAGAGAATCGCGAAAAGATAGACGAGACGGTGTAAAACAAAGCAACGCTGCGCGCGAGACCTAAATCTATCTGAGTGCGCTGCACATATTATCTGACCTCATATCCGAGAACTCTATACAAGTACTCGACAATTTTGTTCTCGAGAAACGCGAGCGAGACCTAACAGAGTGCTCCACGCATGTCATTCGACATCCGAGAACTCTATATTCGAGTACTGGACAACGTTGTTCTCGAGAAACGTGTGCGAAACCTAACAGTGCCCCGCGCATGCCATCCGACATCTGTGTATTCGAGTACTCGACAATTTTGTTCTCGAGAAACCGAGCGAGACCTAACAGAGTGCCCCGCGCATGTCATCCGACATCCGAGAACTCTGTATTCGAATACTCGGTAGTTTAGTTATCGAGAACTGCGCAGAATCGAGAACTTTGCTATTCTCGTATTCGAATACTCGCGTCACTAGTTAGGAGCGTGCGCTTTCGCTTCGCGGGTTTCCTTTTTCAATGACAAAAACTTATCTCTTCTAACTGGATGAAGCCTATTGTCTTCCCAGAATCTAAAAGTTGAGTGGCGTGCTTCATTATTTAGAGAGATTTCTGACTTATACAATTTGGATGTTGTACTTTAAGTGCTATTTTACTTGGAATCCCCAACCTTCTATTTGGATTGTGTGTTTATTCTTGGATAACTGGTGTGCAAATCATCCCTTTGCCGAATTTCGGGATATTTGGGGACGATTACCCACGCRCTACTCACCCCGGAGCCGGACTCCACCTCAAGTGGATTTTGATACATCTACAAATATAAATTATTCATGCCTAAATGTAATGATTACAAAACGTTTACAAATTCTGATCGACAAATTAAATTAAATTTTGATCAAACTAAACATTAATGTATTTTACTAATTTACTAATACTAATGCGTTTAAACAAAATTAAATTAGATCTAACAAAATTAAATATGTAAAAATTTTTGCTTAAATTAAATATAAGGAAACGATCTGACTTTCTTATGGTTTTTCCTCTGCTAGTACATGGTAAACCATTATTTCCATTACCTTCCAAAGTATTACCGGCAGCATTAACTTCATTGTTGGCACTATTAGAAGCCAAAATTTTATTTTCATTATTAGACTCCAAAACATTGTTATCGGTAGTATTTTAGAAGTTATCATTATCATCATTAAGTCTATCATACAGGTACTACAGCTATAAATCTTCTATTTCTAATGGATTGGTCACCACTATCTGATTCTACTTTGTAAGTTCGTGGACTTATTTTATTTACAACTTGATCAAAAGTCCATTTGGAACCTTCGCACTTTTGAAACCTTATTTTTTCGTTTTTGTTTAACTTTCGTAAGGCTATCCCACTAAACAATTTTCGGTATCAAAAACTTATTGAAACAGGCAATGTAATATTGTAACATATCGTATTTCGCTGCAGGAATGTTTCATGAATATTTATGTTTGTGAAGATGTCCTACCTCAGGAATGTTTCACTGAAATGTTACGAAAGAAACATTACGAAACATTTTAAAGCCTATATTTATGAAATGTTTACAGTATGTACTTTTTTAAACGTTACAACATATTTGAAACTGTATTTGGGGTATTTATTAATATTAATTGTTACTAATTAAATATACAATTTATTTTTCAAGAAAACGAAGTGTTTACATAATAAGTGCATACACAATAATAATTTACATAATCTAAGGATAATAAGTAGACAAAACAATATGTGTAAAATAAGAAATTATAAGAAAGTAGTTACATATATATACACAAACAAAAATATAACAGCATCAGATGCGAAGTATATAAAACAAACAACAGCAATCCATATGGCATACACTGCATTAAATTTAACAGGTAAACTACATTCGTAAGTTCAGAATCTTCAAACAGTTCACCTAAACAAAAATTATTAAAAGTAAAGCCAACATTGTGGTGTAGATATACTTACAAATTGGCCATTTCCCTTATGCTGTTACTATGATCTCTGATATCTCGGTGTTGCCTGACGAAACCACGTGGAAACCTCAGTTTGGAAGYYTGCATCAGAAAGATCAGCAATTTTTTATTGTTTAGCAGTTTTTTACTTTTATTGTATGCAAGTTTTGTAGTTTGCATAATTGTTTTTCCTTTCTGTTCATGAACACTACTATTAATTTACAATGAAATATTTTCTGTAACCGCCTTCAAAAGTAATTTTTATAACTACTTCTGCCAACCAGATACAGCACTGTATATGAAATATGGGTACTATCCGAAAAACGCTTACCTTCCATGCCACGGGCTGATTTCTTATGGTCTAAACTGCAATAAAACTGATCAAAACCAAAAACCACAACACTTTACGCTAAGCAGGTTATGTCAATCTCTGCCGCTCTGTGTTCTGCACGTGCTCCTTGCGCGATCAGAACACGCCGCGCCGCTGCCAACTGTTTGCTACATTGCCAATCACAGCACTATGGCAACAAGAATGTTCCAATAGTAAACGTCGCGCGTCGTGTAGAAATAACTATAATAGGATCTATTCCACATAATAATAACAACTAAAATTTGTAAAAAGTCAAATATAATCTGTGATGTAGACCTCACACCTACTAAACAATTTTCGGTATCAGAAACATATCTGAAACAGGCAATGTAATATTGTAACATTTCGTATTTCGCTGCAGGAATGTTTCATGAATATTTATGTTTCTGAAGATGTCCTACCTTAGGAATGTTTCACTGAAATGTTACGAAACATTTTAAAGCCTATATTTATGAAATGTTTACAATATGTACTTTTTTAAACGTTACAACAACGCATTTGAAACTGTATTCGGGGTATTTATTAATATTAATTGTTACTAATTAAATATACAATTTATTTTTCAAGAAAACAAAGTGTTTACATATATGCATACACAATAATAATTTACGTAATCTAAGCATAATAAGTAGACAAAACAATATGTGTAAAATAAGAAATTATAAGAAAGTAGTTACATATATATACACAAACAAAAATATAACAGCATCAGATGCGAAGTAAATGAAACAAACAACAGCAATCCATATGGCATACACTGCATTAAATTTAACAGGTAAACTACATTCGGAAGTTCAGAATCTTCAAACTGTTCACCTAAACAAAAATTATTAAAAGTAAAACCAACATTGTGGTGTAGATATACTTACAAATTGGCCATTCCCCTTATGCTGTTACTATGATCTCTGATATCTCGGTGTTGCCTGACGAAACCACGTGGAAACCTCAGTTTGGAAGTCTGCATCAGAAAGATCAGCAATTTTTTATTGTTTAGCAGTTTTTTTACTTTTATTATATGCAAGTTTTGTAATTTGCATAATTGTTTTTCCTTTCTGTTCATGAACACTACTATAAATTTACAATGAAATATTTTCTGTAACCGCCTTCAAAAGTAATTTTTATAACTACTTCTGCTAACCAGATACAGCACTGTATATGAAATATGGGTACTATCCGAAAAACGCTTACCTTCCATGCCACATTCTATGCCACGGGCTGATTTCTTATAGCCTAAACTGCAACAAAACTGATCAAAACCAAAAACCACAACACTTTAAGCTAAGCAGGTTATGTCAATCTCTGCCGCTCTGTGTTCTGCACCTGCTCCTTGCGCGATGAAAACACGCCGCGCCGCTGCCAACTGTTTGCTACATTGCCAATCACAGCACTATGGCAACAAGAATGTTCCAATAGTAAACGTTGTGTAGAAATTTTAAGTAGGATCTATCCGACATAATAATAACAACTATAATTTGTAAAAAGTCAAATATAATCTGTGATGTAGACCTCACAATTAGTAATAATTTCAACAAAAATAGTAAGAATATTTATTTGAAAATACTTTAGGGCCTAGTTAAATCTTTTGTCAGTCAGATAAACATTCATTTTTCTGTAAATATTCAATAAGTGGTTCTGTTTTGCAAAAGTAGATGGTTCGCTTCGTATCGTTATTTGAGACAGATCTTTCATATCCTTTTTTCTCTTTCGGGCCCAATCCTTAATGTTATCTTTGAATGTGATACATACCTATGTTATACGTACCTAACATACGTCAAGAAAGTTATGTTAATGTTAAGTTTATGTCATATTGCAGAAACGTTCCTCAAGCGCAAATAACGAACATTGCAGATACGTTGCAAATCAGTATGGACTCAAAATACACATTACCGAAACATTACCTAAATGTACCTCCCAAACGTTTCATTTATGCAATACATTTGAAGATTTGAAATGTTTCTGATATATACTATGTTTAGCGGGATTGTTCTTTCGTCAAAGTGAAGTTTTTGTTTTCTTTGTTTGTTCCTAATGTTAGCATAGTACACGTTATAATTTACACAGTGCGGTTTTAACTGTTCATTAGTTATAGGTAAGAGATCTCTTAATTTTCTAGACATTAACAGTTCAGCAAGACTATATTTAGTATTATCTATAGGAGTGTTGCGGTAATACAATAACATTAAATCAATATCTGAGTTATCATATACAGCCTTACGTAATAATTTTTTAATTGTTTGTTTAGTCCATTCGACTTGTCCGTTGGATTGGGGATTCCTGGGACTTGTCATAATATGTTTGATGTCCCATTCTGATACAAAATGCTAAACTGTGCTGAACTGAATTGTGGGTCACCATCACTAACAATAGTGTATGGTATATCTAATCTTGAAAATATATTTTTTAACTTTTGTATAACACTTTCAGAGTGCGCATTTTTATTTAGTAACACTAATTCAACCCATTTTGTAAAGTAGTCTACAACAAGTAAATACATGTTCTACCCAAGTACAGAATAACACATGCGATTTTCCTCCAGGGCATATTAGGAATATCATAATTCAATAAAGGTTGTTTTTATTATTTTGATGGATTAGACTTACCTTACAATTATTAGATACATCATTTGAATTTAAAATAATCCCGAATTTCTTCTGGGACCTTTTTTATGCTACGAGGCCAACCTTCTTTTACAAAATAGTTTAATTTATTTAAGTCACTGTTCGTTTCAGTGGCTTGTTGATATTAGTTGAGTTTTTGTTCACTAAATTCAATTGTCAAATCAACAACACAGATTTGTGTTTCTAAATCAAATTCTATTTCTTTATCACTATTATTTACGTTTGTTGTACGTGATAGAGCATCAGCTAAATATAACTCTTTTCTCGGCATATATTCCAAGGTAATGTTAAATTTTTGCAAATGTAACATTTTTTGTAAGCGAGTTGGACACGAGGACAACGGTATCTTAAATGTATAAATTAAGGGTTTATGGTCTGTCTTGACAACAAATTCTTTTCATAAACTACTATAATAGCCTTCATTTCTTTTTCAATCTATGCACATTTTATTTGATTTTCGTTTAATGCTTTTGACGTATACGCACACGGTAAACTACAGGGTTTCTATAAATGATTTATGCAACGCGGGCAGCGTTGTTTTCTGAATTCCTTTTGTCGCTTTTTTTGTAATAAACTGCTGCCAAGCTACAATATGCACGGCGATAGTAGTTGAAGGTTTCAACTTGCAGATCAATGTCACATTAAAGCTCCGAAATGAGAGCTTTCTGCAACCATAAAGTTACTTATCCCACAAAACACTACAGAATATGGGAAAAATTCACCTACCCAGGAGTTTTCTCGTATTAAAATATATCAAATAATTCAAAATTCTACAGATGACAGATGTACGTCACTTTCCTGAGAGGCGGAAAATTGATTTAATCGATAATTTCCCTGAATGCATGAATCATTTATAAAAAAAAACCCTGTATCTTGCAWCAAAATTGCCCCTAAACCATCTTTGCTCGCATCCACTGATATTACTGTAGGTTTGGTTACATCATAGTATTTCAATACCTTAATTAAAAAAAATTAAATGCAACCCTACGCACTTTATTGTTAATTGTTACAACCGCTTAACCAAGCAAGATGATAATAATAAAACTCTTGCTTTATCCTACTTCCAATTTTTATTTTTGGCAAAGCCAAATGCCAGCATTTCAACCGCCAAGCGGTCTTCTTCGGTGGCTTAACAAGTATAACAGTTACCTATACTTGTTAATAACTTGTTATTATGATTTAATAACTTCCAAAAAACTCTACTATTTATTATCAAGCAAGGTGAATTTGAAAACCGGAGGTCGAGATCTTTCTTCGTTTCTTAGTTATAGTAAAAAAAGCCAAACATAAATTACGATTTATTAGGTTAGGCTAGATCGGTAATTTGCCAGTAACTCCAGATATTTTGAAGATCATTGGTATTTTTTCTATTATAGTAATAGGGATTTGACTATTTTTGGGAAAGTGTTCTAAGTTGTGCATAAGTACCCCATGTAGCCCCGAATATTTACTATTATTTTTTTAAACAGCTTAAAAGCTTTAAAAATCATGTGTTTAAATTTCAAAGGTGTGCGCTGTGTTGTCTACATCAGAAACAATCCGAGGACAATCCGTAGACAACACAGCGCATTACTTTGTTATTTATTTACATGGGTGCAGCACCTATGCTGTATAGCGTCATTGAGAACTGCCGGCAAGGTAGTGTTCGTTTGAAACACCCTGTCAATGGGGCTCTCTTCTAGACGCAATAGCGATCCCAGACGTTTCGTTGGGGCGGCGTTCATCGGCTTGCCGGTGGATGTCGCTCCCTGAGATTGTTTGGATTTGCCTACTGACATTATGTTTAAATTTCGTTTCAAATTTTGCTCTCAAAAAACCAATACCTTGTCACCGTGACAGCTGTGACGTCACCTGTTCTTAAACACGGTTAAAGTTATAAGGTGATTTAAAGTTTTTTCGCATTTATTGCTGTATAATATGAATTCTAAGTTTTATAAGTGTTGTGCGGTGCCTCAGTGTGCATCTACTACAATCAGAACACCTGACAAGCTATTTCTTCACGTTCCATGTTCGGCAAATGGCAGGAAAATGTGGGTTCAGCTTGCCCGCAGGGATCCGTCGCTTGTTGCGACGCAATCAAAAATGTATGATTAGTGTAATTTATAATTTGATTACAGAACTATATATTGGTATATTGCATGGAGGTCTTTGCATTTTTTAATTCAGCAGGAAAGAAGTTACTATTTGTTGCGAAGAAGGAGGCCACTGTCAAACAGTCAATTTTCGGCAAATTTGAACTAATTGCCTTAATAAATCCACTTTCCATGATATAAAAGATTTCAATGTTTTTTTAAAGCGAATCTCGAAGAAATGATTGATTATTACAAAATTATTTTATCCGAACAGTAATAGTGTAGTCGACAGCGTAAACGATGTATACTAGAGATGTGTCAGTCCGTTCGTATCCGTTCCATGGATCCGGATTCGCAAGTGTAGTCGTTGGATCGGATCCACCCGCTGAATCGATCCGGCTGCAGATCCAGTTTTGTTAGCTAGCGCGATTGCATACACGGCAAGCCGAAGCGGATCCAAATGGAGACATATTAGGCTGCTGGTCTTTGTCAACGGCGGAGCCAAGCCATCGGTCCGTGTCCGCGATGTAAACCGTGTATACTGGAATCGACTGAAATTTACTTGCGTGGTTTATTTTATTCGATTGTCCCTTTCGAATGTATAATCAATTTTTTCAAAGTGTTTAATCTTTAAATAAAAATGTGTAACTGCTCCTTGAGAGGAGTTTAGTTACAAATGTTGCGAGGCAGCTATTTGACAGCGGGGCGAAGTCGTGGGTTCACTATAAACTTACCTTTATGGTAAATTTACAAATGGGACTGGTGATGCTTTATGGGCGCCACCAAATTTTTTATTATTAAAGTAACTAATACGGCCACCGTGCGAGAAATTTGGAAAACCGCTAAATAAATGACCACTTGGAAAGATACAGTTTTTTTTTAATATAAAATAAAAAGAAGTTATAAAATATATATAGGCGGTTGTACACAAGGTGGGCAGTATTGATTGATAATTAACGTATATGCGGTGAACAAACAGATAAAATTTGTGACTCTTCGCAAAGCTTTGCTCAGATTTACAATTAATCTTTATGTATCGATCTCAATCTGATCACATGTACATTCCATAACCGCTACGTATAGTGTAATATCGAAAGGTGGTGTTCACTTATCTGTATCCTGTCAAATGGTGGCGGTATGTGCAGTGTGGAGTTGGTGGCCTGGGTGGTTATGCAATTCGACGATTTCCGGTAAGTAAGTAAGCTTCCTTTCTTATATTTAGCTCCCTACAGGTACGGACAGACAGACAGAGACCCTCGGTATATAAAATGGACTGATGGATGACCTTACTGTGACCTCGACGTTCGACCCTAACGATTGAATCAAAATAATGTAAGTAAGCTGTACAAAATTAATTATATAATTCACCTCACTTCGCGGAGGGTCAGCTTATAGGTATAAGTATATTCGACGACAGAAATAAGGCCAACAAAGCAAGCACCTCAAATTGGAAAATTCCAGTAACTTATCAGGAACCCTGAAGCTGAAGTAGTAAAGGTAAGAGCAAATGATCGAAATTAATAATGGTACATTACCTTAATCAAAAACGGTAGATACACTATAAATACCGGGTGCTAGTTGATATAATAATTAATGTTTTACTTTCAGCTCAAGATGGTATGGCCAGTGAAGTCGGCAGCGGAGTGCCAGAACATGGGACTAATCTCCACAAAAATAAAGGCCGAAAAAACGTAAGAAAGAACAATACAAATCCATGGGCAGAACGACAGCCTGATTGGGGACAACCCACACCACAGATGGACTACTGAATATGTACGAATCTTGTGATTTTTTATTTAGTTAAATAAACGGAATGTTACAAATGTAACGCGTAAAAATGTTTGGTTTTGTATAGGCACAAGCATAAAATTGTTTTGCATTTATAAAGGTTTTATATTTATATTTAAGTGCATACAACTACATTAAAAAATACTTCTCAGTAATTTTTTATTGTCTGTTTACATACCTACATATTGAAAAATCGGATTCAAAATTTACAATACACTGAACTGGTATGGAATTTAAAAAATGTATTTGTTATAAATATATTTGGCATTTCACTTCAACTCAGATTCATCTGAATGGGATTTTCTTATAGTTGTATGTAATATGATTAAACTAATTAAAGCAATGTGAACGAATGAAATTGCAGTAGTATTTAATGTTTAATACTAAAGCCCTTTCGGATCCACTGTACTGGTTCCACTGAAGAATCGGCGCCGAACATGTAATTTATTACACAACGTTTCACTTCGTGTCGGATCCACTGGAACGAGTCCGACGGATCGGGTCCGTAAGTTGCCATCTGCGGATCCCGGATTGCCCATATCTAATGTATAGGAACAAGTGACGTCATGCAGTCTTGTTGGTGTTCGTTGTCACGTGACTTGAGAGTGATTTAATTACATTTTGTATTTGTAAAATATTAATAAATTTACGTAAAAATAAGGAAAAATGTTATGATTTTCAGTATTTACATCATAGAAATTACCACTTTACATTCAAAATATGTTTTTATCTGAATACAGTCAACATCCCTATTGTAATATTGTTATGTTGTTTTGTACGGTTAGTTTGCTGTTGACTGTTTTCTATCGTTTGATTTTTATATAAGTAGTTTATTGACAATAATGCATAAATACATATCAGATCTGCAAGTAGGAAAATTAACTTCTTCTGTAGTAATTGCAATATTGTGAACACCATTAACACATTAAAGAAGGAAATTGATAACTTAAAAATCGAGCTGGAAGCAATGAAAAATCTGCCGGTTAATGCTCCCAGTGCTGGTAAAAACGCATCAGAGATATCGTTCACGAGGTCGAAGAAAGAATGCAGCAGTCTTGCAATTTAATTTTACTAAATCTACCGGAATCGAATAAGGAGGATGCAAACCATCGTAAGACTGATGATTTGAGTCGGTGCAAAGAAATAATTACTCAAGAAGCTTTGGATGTAAATATTGTAACATGTATACGTTTGGGGACACATGCAGTAGACCGTGTGCGACCTTTAAAAGTTGTTTTTGAGAGCGGAAGGCAGGCAATGAGCTGTTTGAAATCGTACAAATTAGACGGACGGTATTATCTAAACCGGGACTTAACTCCCCGACAGCAGAATTATTGTTTTGAGACCCGCAAAGAATTCAGGGMACGTAGAGAGAAMGGAGAACATGTAATATTACGATATAAAAATAGCATTCCACATATTGTTGTACCTGGTGAGCAGAATTTGCAAAAAAAAACAGTAACTGCCCAACAGACCAAAAATTTTCATGCATATGTTGAAATACTATACCAAAATGTAAGAGGGTTAAATACTAAGGTGGATACTTTTTACTCAAATGTCTCGACTTGTGGTTATGACGTAATTGCTATAACTGAGTCGTGGTTGAATGACAGCATTTTGTTTAGCGAATTTTTCACTCATAATTTTGTTGTATATGGTGCGAATGCGGGGGCTAGAGGACGGGGTGTCATACTAGCGATTGACACGGCTTTACCTTCAAAATCTCTTAACTTGATGTCACCTGATGCAAATAGTGATATAGTTGGTGCCATTGTTCATCTTAATGATAATACCAGCTTTAATATAATCGTGCTCTACATCCCACCAAATACCCCAGTGGCTAGATACGAAGAGATATTTGATTACTTGGAAATCATGTGTACCTCAGAGCGTAGGAGTGTAATAATGGGCGACTTTAATATACCTCAATACAAGGATCAACTTACATCTACTATGACTGGTTCTTTGACATCAGCATGCGTTCCCTTATCACAGTTCCTTGATGCAAACCGTTTAACTCAGAACAATTTTATTGTAAACACCAACTCTAGATTGCTGGACTTAGTGTTGACGTCTAGGAATAATATAGAATGTACGGTGCTGCATGCTCAGTCTTTGGTAGTTGAGGATGCCCATCATCCATCTTTGCAAATAGTTTTATCATTATCGAATACAGACGCTGAGTATGCCAGATTTACATATAAACCGAATGCATACCGGTATAATTTTCGTAAAGGTGATTATATTGGACTATATGAGGCGATTGCCAGGAAGGACTGGACTCAAATATTGACATTTCAAGACGTGGACCTCTGTTGTCAGTACCTATACAACGAGTTGTACGCACTGTTTGATGCATATATACCGAGGACTCGCATATTGCTGTATCATCATCCTGTATGGTTTACACCTGCGATTGTGAGATTGGTGAACAGAAAACGATGCTTATGGAAACGTTTTAAGAAATATGGGTTAAGTTACGATTTACATAAAGTGAATGAAATCAGAAAAGATATTAAAAGAGAAGTTCGAATAGCGTACAATGGATTTATTCGCAACTCTGAAAACCATATCAAAGACAATCCCACATTTCTCTGGTCTTACATCAATATGATCTTCCATTCCAGGGCAGATGGTGTACGGTGATGAAAATCTGTTGTCCCAACAAGATATTGTAGATTCTTTTGCTAAACATTTTAGTTCTGTGTTTGTACGAGATGATGTTGACGATGTGCTGGACATTGGTGTGTGTGGCGCAATTTCTGGCAGTGTGTTGTGTAGTTTCAGGATCTGCGAGAGTGATGTTCAAGTATCCGCGAAAAGAGTGAAGCCAAACTTTACGATGGGACCAGATGGCGTTCCAGCATTTATTGTGAGGGACTGCGCACGATGTCTCTCCGAACCTTTGTGTTATCTATTTAATTTAATTATTAGTAAGGCAAAATTCCCCTGTGCATGTAAAACTTCAAAAGTTATTCCTATATTTAAGTCTGGACTTTTAGAACGATGCAAGTATCACAACAAATTGAAGTATCAATGTTTTTGATTTATTTATATTTCCAGTTTTTACAGTTCGCATATGTACAAGTGCTCACTACTGCATATTGCATCGTTCCACTGCAACGACATACCGTACGCCCCATTCAGCTCCACACAGTTCTCGATAACACCTTCGTTAGAGGCATAGCTGGGTTGTCCGGGATACCAGTTAGTGTAGGTGAAACTAATGCCGTTAGAAAACCAGGAAAATTTTTTTCTTTCTGCAAAATCACTTCCAGAGGTCCAAAAGCGCTGGCTACCATAACCTGAAATATGCTTGTGTTATTTTCTTGAGCAACTTTAACACGTTAATTACATCAGTTCTGCTTCAGATCATTTAGGAATTTGCAATGCTTGTAAATATAAAAAAATAATTATTTTGAATTCAGTGTTAGAACATTGTTATTAATTATGTATTATAATTAATAAACGAACTTGAAATGTTTGAACCATTATAACAATTTTTGTTTTTTTAATACATATTAATAAGAAAATGTATTTTCTCAGGGATATGCTCATTTGCACTGGTAGGAAGCATTCAAATAACATGAGAGAGCACCTTAATCCAAAGATATAGGTATAAATATATAATGAAGGTATAGTGGTCGTAACCGACCTTGGAGAAATAAAATTACGTGGACTCAGTACCCAAGCTTTCAATTTTAATTTGAAGTCATCGTCAGGGCCTCTACAAATTACAGCATACATAAATAATTAAAAATTGTAAGTGTGAAAAACTTAACAGAAGTTGAGGATATATTTAACAGTAAACTTATTTAACTAAGGCATCATGTGTCCAACCACCAAATGGATTTAAAGTGGGTAAATTATATAATTGTTTCACTGGCCAGTAAAAATGTAATATTAGTATTAAAAAATGATTCAAACATTGTCAGATGTCAAAAAAAATTTCTAGGGGTATAGTTTTGTATCAATTTTTGGTTTTACAGTTATGGAATTATGTAGGCTTGGTTCATTTGCACCTGTAAATTTGTTTGACACCTGACAATTTTTGGATCATTTTCCTGTATTAAAAATAGCAGGATACTTTTGGATTGGTTTAGAGAAACTACGGCTTCGGGTAGATACATAAAATGAAAGGTTATTTTGTTAGACAAATGTAACTGGGATTTGTCATCCCAGTTTTGTTGCTAAAAATCTTAAACTTTAAAAATTACTGTTTATTCAAAATTATTATCAAGGCGTTTTAATTAACAGGTTGTAATATTGCGTTTATTATTAAAATAAAACTCAGTCGTAGTTTCAAACCGTATACTAACATAAAATAAACAATTACAATAAACAAAAACTTATCTCTAGAAAGTTAGAAACCGTACAAAAAGCTCGACGCGTTCGCGCTCGTACCCGTGTGGCAACTGACTCTAACACATATGAATACGGACAATGACGCGTGTGTGTTAGGCCGTGCGCTCGCTTGACTCACGTACGCTTCACAAAAAAATTTAAATTTCTACCGCGTTGCCACAAGGTATAATATACTCCACTGCAGATACTCGACATCAGGTTATTCAAGAAGAATGTATAATAACTAATCATATGACAAGTCATGATCACCGTAATTTTAATGAAATTTTTATTAAGGTCCCTCGTTATGGATCAGTGTTTAATATAACTGGTCTTTCTAATAAAATTATTAACACGTTTAGAAAAAAAATCGGTTTGGAGCTTTTCTTTATTTAATAAAATAAAAACTTAAAATTTCGGTTAATTTTAGATCAAATGTTATTTATAGATTGAGTTATGTTGAGTATATGTGGAACAGACTTCACAATGGGTGAAAAATAGATCAGCTTTGCACAAAAGTGATATTACGAAAAGAAGAGACAGATGGGCATTAGGTTAGATGTTAAAATTCTTTATATGGCATGTAATTTAAATAAGAGATTAGTTGTTGAAATGTACTATATACACAAGATCAATAATACAATTATCAAAAAAACTGATACCCAAAATTTAAGTAATATATGTACATATTTATTGTAGGGTATCAGACAGACAAGAAAGCGAGTTAATGTTGCATTGTCATCCAGTTCTGAGCTATATTTAAGGTGTCAAGTTTTTAACTCATCAGGAAGTTAGTTTAAAATCGATCGCAAGATTTCTACAGAACATGCGGACAGACACGAAAGCGAACGTGTTAAAAACCTATAAAAATCTTTCCTAGTAACAGAATACACATATAAATTTAAAAATTGGCATTGCTTGGAAAAAGCTATAGTGCAGGTTAAATTAATGAAAAAATATTTCATTTTATTTTATTATAAAGGTCCATAGATAGTGGGAGCTAAGTCGCATGTTTCCGTCGTTGCCATAGTGGAAACTGCAACTAGACCATTTAGACGATAGAAATATTTCAGGTTGCAATTAGGATAATTTTGAATATTCGCAAGTACCTTATATACGAAGCAAAAGTGTATATAAGTAGTACTTGGTCAGTTTAATTATTGAAGTAGTGTCTTTGAATAATGCCTTTATGAGCAGTCTTCTATAAGACACATTTAGCATTACAAAAATATACTACATCTCTTACAAAAACGGTTCGCCTGGCTTGCGAAATATGTAAAAACTATGCTTGTAGACAAGTCTATGGTTTTACTTGAAAAACCACTGAATATTAGTATTTTATTTTTTCTTGTACCGATAATTTATTTTTTTTTATTTATTTCGAAGCGACGAAAGAACATTTTTTCACTTTTTATCCTACCCTAAATTGCTAGACTAAATTTATTTGTTCGTGTTAATTTTATCACATATATCTATAGGTGAAATGATTTATACATACCTAGTGCCCTTATTCCTTGTTCTATGGTATCATGTTCTGAACTTGACATTATGCTCACCAGATTCATTCCCCGATTTTTGCAAGTAAGAAGAGCCTGATACCAGTTAACCTAAACAAAGGTTCAAGAATTTTGTCTTCTGTCTGTATCTTTAACATTACCTACCTCAGTTGTTACCTCGAAAAAGTATTTACTATTTCGTAGCCAAACCATGGTTCCATTCGCCACTAGATCTGAAGGCATGTCTGAAAATATAACGATATAATCCATTTTAAAACGCCCTGACTAAACAGAATCATATAGAGCGCTCTTTATAGGTTACTAGTAAATATTAAATGTACAGCTATGACAAGTCAAACTAAAAAACAAGAACTCTTTGTGAAAGAAAAGTTAAAGTCAATATAACGATGGAACTAGAATAATTCCTATAAGTCCGCGAAAGAAAGGTTCGCATTGAAGAAAACACGTCCGATTATTAATTAATATTAATTGCTTTCGGCAGGTTTGCGCCGGCACCGTTACCGTTTGGGGGACATGTCTTCATGACGAAGCGCTTATAATCATCCGGACATTCAAGGTAATAAAACTGACCTGGCTCTCGGACTACTAGGCCACAAAAATATACAAGATCGCAACGACAATTCATCATCTCACTATGGATAAATTTAAAAATACTATTAAGCAAAAATCAAAGAATAATATTGTATACACTTTGGACTATTTTTATACCATATTTTAAATGTATTGTTTCTGTATACGTATTGCGTCATACTCCAACTTTTACTATATAATCTATTTATTTTACACTCTGCACTTATAGAATAAGTAATTATTATGTAACGCTCAGCCGGACGTACCGTCATGCAGCCACTACACGTACCGTTCCAGGAAGGCTATGATATTCCTGCTGCTTGGACGAGCCCTGCGCCGCCGACCGGCGTGTAGGACCCGCAGTCTCCAAGGAAATTTTTTTGTTTAAATAGTTGAATTGTCATGGTAAGTATTTCAAACAAATGTACGAGTACATCTGTATAATAGCAATGTCCAATCTATACAGTTAAATTCAGCCGTTAAGTTTTTCAGCATATCGTTTTTAATTCCATCAAGGACTGGAGACGAGACTTTTCACTGCTTAATAGCAGAGTCGAGCTCATTTATCGTAAAAGGTAAGTCATAATCTAGTAAATCGTTGCAAGAAAAATCTAGATCAATTTGCATTGCATTTTTATTTTCAGCGAATGGTAGTGTATACTTAAGTGTACTGCTAGCCTGAGCAAAGTAGTCTGCTAGTAGGTCAGCAACCTGCTGTTGATCTATTATTGTATCGTGATTGTTGGTAATAAAAGTAATTTCCTGGTAAGGGTTTTTACCAGCTACAGATTTAACCTTTTTCCATACCTCAGTTGATGTGGAACTAGTGGTTATAGTGGAAGTATATTGTGACCAACTATTTCGTTTGTTATCTAGAATAGTCCGCCTACAATAAGCACGCGCGCTTTTGAACTCAATTAAATTTTGTAGGTTCATACACCTGACAGATAGACAGATAGCAGCCTTAACTTCAGGACTCCACCATAGGACTTATCGTTTCAGGGGCTTATCACTAGATCGAGGAATGCTCGCTGCTGCCGAATTTGTTTTCGAGTTTAGGTCAGCAGTTAAGGGAACTTCAAGATTATGGCGGAAGCTGTCCCAATCCGGTTTTGCTGAAATCCATTGTTTTTGCAGTTGAGTGGATTTGTTGGCGTTTATCAGTTTTAATGATGATTGGAAAATGGTCGCTGTTATGTAAGCCGTCTTCTGTTTGCAATTTTAAAGATAGTGAGATTTCACTAG
Source organism: Rhyzopertha dominica (assembly GCA_025024175.1). Classification (NCBI taxonomy): domain Eukaryota; kingdom Metazoa; phylum Arthropoda; class Insecta; order Coleoptera; family Bostrichidae; genus Rhyzopertha; species Rhyzopertha dominica. The sequence continues at coordinate 31,140,514 of QCXZ01000064.1, read as the reverse complement.
AGCAAATGGTCAGATCCAGTGCGGTGAAAGCATTTGACCTCATATTAAAGTAAGTCGGAGACCCATTGTACAATAGGACGAGGTCGTCCCTATTTAACCAATTTACCTACAACGTGTCCCATTGCATTATATGCGTCACAACCCCATAGTTGACTGTGGCAGTTAAAATCACCCATCAGCAGGTAAGGAGCTGGCAGTTGTCGGAGTAGGTCATTTATGTCATCAATACCCCAGTTGTTGTTTGGTTAGTATAAAAAACATAAGTGTTATTTTTATAGGTGCTTCCAACTTGACTGCAATGGCTTGTAGGTTTGTTTGCAGATCAACGTCACTATAAGGTAAGGCACTCTTAACTAAAATTGCCACTCCACTACAAGCACATGGGGCATTTGCCGTATCTCTACGGAAAATGTATCCTCGCAAGGAATAGGGTTGACCGGGCTTCAAATGTGTCTCTTGTAGACACACAAAGTGGATCGTATTTTTGTAGTATTATTTGATATCACAGTATTTCTGGACTACACCACAACAATTCCATTGAATAAAGTTTCTCATGAAAGGCAATAATGAAAGAATAAAAAAATACTGATAGCGTTATTTACAAAAATATATTTTAATCAGTCTTGTATAAAAGGGAATTGTTAAAACTAAACAAGACTATGATAATAGACAAGTACAATCCAAAAAAGGTTGAGATGTATAAGACATAGAGTGTATAAGACATAGTGTATAAAACATAGAAAGTATAAAAACATAGGGTATAAAAACCAAGAGCATGATTAGCGTATTCTAATCACTAGTTTTCCTAGGCTTTCCTTTCGGCCAACCTTTCTTAGGTTTTCGAAACTCTGGCTTATTTACGTCTGATTGTGACGAATCTTCATCGCTATAGCCAGAATGGTCTTGTGTAATTATCGACAGTCAGCGTTTTTACTGTTCTTTTGCGTTTTTTAGTGCTTCTGGAAGCTTCCATATCCTGACTATTCAAGGATACATCACCCGCCCCGCTTCCCAAGGAGACAAACGAAGAAGTTATTGGCGTAATTTTAAAGGACGATTTCAGTACACAGACCAATGCTGGGATAAATTCCTTTACCAACGCAGGAACGTCAACTTTTGTGGGTATGCTAACCACTTTTGCAAATGATATTCCTAGTACCGGAGTGTATAATACCGCTTTTTTCTTTGCGTCCTTATAGGTTAAATTCTCCTTCACTTTTAGTTCTTGCATGTATGCTTCTTGTTTATATGTGGGACAATTTTTTGAGCTGCCGAATGACTTCCTTGACAATTTACACACTTAATAGGGTCTTCACAACGTTGGCCTTCATGGAGAGGCTTACCACACACACAAACTTGCTCCCCTTGACACCTTGCAGAAGTATGCCCAAACTTTTGACATCTGGAGCATCTCATCGGCTAGGGGATGTAATGTCTAACTGGTAGATTATTGTAAAAGCAACCTGTATACTTTGCGGAATTTTTGGCATATTGAACGTGACGATATAATTTGCAGAATCCTTTAATTCACCATCTAATTTAGTTTATTCTTTTAACGTCTATAACGCCCTGAGATCTTAATTAGTCTTTGATTTCCTCAAGTGTACAGTTTAACAAGTCTTTGCAATATATGAGCCTTTTGAAATATTTAGTTTGATGAGGAATTACTTCCACATCCATTTCACCTATCCTTTTAGTTCTAAACGATTTTCCCGCTTGTACTGCAGATATCGTTTCTACGATCAATCCTTCTCGAGTCTTTCTAATCGACTTTACATTACCAACGATGCCTAATAATTATATTATTATTATTATTTTTATTTTTATTTATCTCAGCCTTACCAATATTGGTAGTATGTAAGATGGGAGAGGGCACTCAGCCTATTCATAAATCGCGTTCCTACTACGATAAACATTTCTTCACGAAACTTAGTCTTTCTGTTTACCACTCCATCTACTGAAATAATCAAAGGCAAAATTTTAACTTCTTACAGCTCTCATATTTTATCTCAATCACAAGATCCTGATGATATTTGATAATCTTCGCTCTTCTTTTAATGTTGTTGGTAAGAGGAACTGCAATGTCGATAATTGTAGCCTGCCGGTTCGCTTTGTTTATTAGAAAGATGTCAGGGCGGTTATGGCTCACTGGTTGATCTGTAATGAACGCACGGTCCCAATGCAGAAGGGTTCCATCAGATTCCAGATTACAGGTGAAGATGCATATTTATAGTAAGAGTCGGGGTTATTAATTAATTTACATTTTATGGCTACGTATCTGTGTATCTGCTACCTGATTATGACGCCCCAGGCAATCGCTGTTTGCTAGTTCTTCACATCCCCTTTTTGTGCGAATAACTTTGTCAGAAGAGCAACGGTAAAACCTTCCGTTTTAGGAAAAATATTTCATTTTCTTAAGAAACTAGTAGAGAGGAGTTTGTCAACCTCATCAGAGTTGGGCTGGGTATCGTCCGTGTAAAGCTTTTTTTTCGATGAGTAAATTTTTTGCTGGCTATTCAACACTTGGTTTTGGAAGTGAGGGTCTGGAAGATTCATAGATGTTATATTTTTATATATTTAGATACGTACCACTTCTTGGACAGCAGGGTGAGAGTGTTGGAGAAAATATTTTCGCATACTGGAAACTTGGTTCTTGCATAGTGTATTTATAATCATCAGTCCTCGACCTCCTATGTGGCGGGTAAAATTGAGTCGTTCTGGGGCAGAATTGGGATCATGCATACTGTTCTTTGTATACAAACGTCGCTTAAGCCTGTCTAAGTGCTCCAGGTCACTTACACTGCATTTTACCACTCCAAATTAACAGGACTCAATGGTAAGCTGCTCTTTGCACCCGAGTGAACCGCTGGTACAGCCTTTCTGCTCAAACTCGGCATTGTTGACGTCATCCAAGGATCATGTAGTTCTGGATCATGCAGCTCAGACCATAATGTCTTCCAATAGTATAAGTACCTGGACGTGTTATGATGGCATTGCACATCTTGCACTGTTGAAGCATTAAGAAAACTATAAAGTTTTTGCTCACTTCCTTGAAACATTTGATTATGTTGATTTTTGTTTTTTCATTATAACGATCGAAAAACCAACCAACTTAAAAATTGTTGTTTAATTTCGTCTAATCTCCTGGGCAATCTTGGAGTCGTGTACCTTTTAAATTCTTTCATATAAAGATTAGGGTTTTTTCCTTATAAAGTATAAAGTATGTATTTTTGTATGAACTTAAGGTATTTTTATGTAATCATTGAGCTATCAAAAGCAGGCACTTGCATGTCAAATATTTGTAAAAAGAAAAAATAGTATGACAAAACGTTTTAGTTCGCCCAAAATTTATTAAGTATTACGTGATATAATTACTCCGTTTTGTGATTTAAAAATATAGCAGTCATATTAATGAGATGAAATTAGACATTACTTGCATTTATTGAGAGTGCAGAAAAAAATGTGAAACGATAGTACCAAAACCCTTTTCCTAATAGGCTGGTGTCATCTGATAAGGTGTTTTAACAACTAGCGAAAAATTTGCATGAGGATGGATTTTTCCAAAAGAAAATGATTTAATTGAATTTGAATCCAGAAGGGCGACAAAAGAACACTGCGTAGCATGTGTCAACAAAGATCGCTACACTTCGCTAGATAATGACGAAGGCAGATATTTCCTCATCAATGCGACGAATTTTAACAAGCAATAAATTTCACTCCTGTGAAATGTATTTACACCAATATTTATTACCCGGGGAATATGAGACGTCTTCATTTTGTACCATGGTTAGCAGCTGCACGGGATATAATATAATGTGGTCAAATGAATGTCGATAAATATCTATAAATCGATAATATACAGGGTGTCTCGCGTTATGTGGCCAATCTCCCGGAATCTGAAAACTGGTATCAAGATAACACTATTTTACAGTTATTTTATTATTTTTCTTTAAAGTTATTTTGAAACAGCGCCCGCCTATTGAGATATTCACTTTAAACATGTGGGAAGACAAACAGTTTTTAAAAAATATCTCTTATATCGGCCATCAAATTTTGGTTATTATTATTATTAGAAGTGGAAGCCGCTAAAAAGATGCGTACATTTTTTAATAAATGTTTAGGGGGCCGGAAGGGGGTCAACCCCTCACGTTTTGATCAACAGGTCTGACACTGTTAAACTTTTAACTTTGTCCTTAAGGACAAATTTACGTTACACCTCGGAACTGGAAAACGGAATTCGTAGAAAACGTCGCGTATTAAATGAAGAGTTTCTCCTCCAAGTGTGCGCTCAAAGAGTGATAAGAACGGGCTGAATGGATGTTACTTTGAACGCATAATAAATTAAATCATTGCTTTTTTTAATTGTCATTCAGAAATATTGTGTCATTCACAAATATACAGAATTATTGTACTTATCTGCCAAGATAAAGAAGATATAGGGTCACAAAAACCAAACTTAATCTTTTTGTATATCTATTAGGTAATATAAGCTAATATAAGCTGGGTGTATGAAAAGAAAAACCAAATAAGTTTTATAACAATACCCTGCTATTACAATAATTAGATATAAGCGAAACATAATATCGTAATAGTAGCAAGGAGAGCATACCCTGTTTTGCTTACCTACATGATTACTTGGCTGCAAATGAAATTGTAAAATGCTTTAAATTTACTACCATCTTACTATTTTAGTTTTTCAAATATTCGATTTGCAGATGTTGCACACACAATCCGTCTGTGCTTTATTTATTCCTAATTCATTCGAACAAATTAAAATGTGGTGCTTTCTTTTCCATTATTACTAAATATTTATGGGGACACAAAATACTGAATTGATTTTCAAAAGCAATTCAGAGTAGTTGCAGTTGCATTAAACAAAATACCTACAATCACTAAAATTTAAATACAATAAATGATTTTGCTTACCGGAGGAATCCGTCTGGCTGTTGTTCGTCCCAACGACATCTTGAACAACCAACAATGTGGTCATCGCGATTAGAACAAAATTGAATGCATTCATTTTTGTGCAGTACTCTGTTACTAGACTGCGAAATCTTTTTAACTGCTATATTTCAAATTGCGAACTTTTATACCTTGAATATTAGACAAGTTTTCCTTGTATGATGGATAGATCATTATCCGAAGTGCACTTACCAGCTTATCGTTTGATAACATTTTTCACATGTTGACTCATCAAATGACTACTTCAGGTGCTTTTAATTAAGTGGATGAATAAATGCGTGGTATAGGTATGTACTTGGCATACAGAAAAGAACATATTTTGATGAATGTACAAATCTATATAATAGGTTTGAATTAAATTAATTAAAAGTAAGAATTTAGATGGCAGTGCCATCTGTCAGCATTACACTGACATGATGACAAAGCCACCTATAGCTGCCATTATGGGATCTACTTCTTAAAGGAAGTGACTGTAGCCCAAAGAATATCAGTAAACAAGAATGGCCAGTGTTGATAAATTTTGTGGAATGAGTTACAGCGCCATCTGTAAATGTTGTATGTGAACTACATTAATGAAACGACCAGCAGGTGTAGCCGATAAATCAGAAACTCCGAGTCATAAAAATGTCATTTATTTTGACGTTTATTTTTTGTCTTAATTTTAAAACCTGGTATCTACTTTGCCCACCATTTCACAGGAAATTAGGAAAACAATCTTTTTAATTTATGTAAGCATGTCTAACTTAACTTTTTTATATTATGCTGATTTTATACGCAATTGTGTACTTCATAAAAAGTTAAGTCAGAAAGGTTTACTTTAAATAATAACTAATAGAGTTGTTTTCTTCGTTTCGTGTAAAATAGTGGCAAAGGAAATGCGAAGTTTTAAAAAAACTGCAATTGTTAAATGTAATTACCAGAAATAAGATTCAAAAACAATGTTTATCTTGCACCATTGTTTATTACTTATAGTGTGGGAACTACTCTTCTATTTAGTTTATTTTGCTCTGGCGTTTAAAAGCAATTAGCTAGAAAAGTATTCTCCGCATACCACAAATGATGCTCGAATGGATGTAAGGCTGCGAGACTGCACGTCCAAATTGTTTGTCCGTTTTACCTGTTCTTTACACATATCATCTTTTCTTGGGATGTGGTGAAATGTGATATTTGAGTTTGGTAAATATTTATTACTACAGTTCTTTGCCGCACAATTTTTTTGTGTGATACCTTCGGCATTTTCGATACTAACAATTTTAACACWTTTCAAGGTACAAAATTAAAGCAAAATGTCTTACCTTCTTCGTATTCAACTTCAATATCACAATATACTACATATAACTTTAAACACAAAAATGCTACCAAAAAGGTTAACAGGTTGCAAATTAATAATAACTATAACATATTAAAATATCCTATAAGTAGGTACGTTGGGAACTTGCGACAATTTTTGCCAGATATCAAAGCTTGACATCAACTTGATTTGAACATACCTTGATTTAAACGCAATCCCGCGTGCATGCGTTAGCCATGTTTCACACACACAGCACAGAGTGCCATCTATGAATGTTGTATCCATAGCTGTATTGTGTATTGTTGGTTACAGCAATAGCGTTTACGGTTATCTAATATCAGAGTGTCCACTACCTGCTGTAGCCTGACAAATTGGCATGCACCTGCATACTTCATTTTGACAGCAGACCCGACGCCACTTTTTGCAAGCGAGCAAGAACCGGCATACATTAAAATCCATCTGTATGCTGTGCTGTCTGCATCGCAACCAACTGCAGATAGATCTATTCGTTATCATTATAGCTCACCAGTGCAGTTTAGGTTTAGGCATGGTATAATGTAAGAATATAGATGGCAATGCCATCTGGCAGCATTACACTGACATGATGACAAAGCCACCTAGCTGCCATTATGGGATCTACTTTCTAAAGGAGGTGTCGTGCTGTCTATACTAGACCTAAACTGCACTGATGAGCTATAATGATAGCGAAATAGATCTATCTGCAGTTGTTTGCGGCGCAGACAGCACAGCATAGAGATGCATTTCATTAAAAGTATATTAAAACAAGGATAACAATTACCCTATTCACTTATACTTTTAACATATCAGTACCATAACAATCTTTAATGCCTACTAAATATACTTTATATGTTGCATGACTAAACATTTCTTTACATACAATATTTGACTCAAATATAACTGATTTGTTGCAACAATAGGTATATTTATGTATGTATCTATAAAAACACATGATTAGGTACTTAACGTTTTTCCCACATTCTCTAAACATTATTTTCTTATTTTCGGCATAATACGCAATCGCAGTAAACTGAAATGCACTTTGCGAAAAGCAACTTATTTCAAACATATTTTGTTTTCTGAGTAATAAGGGGGTCTTACAATTCGCTCTTATCCTGCATTTTACCACACTAACATGAAAGGCCGGCGCACATTAGTTGGCTCCCATAGCCCCTTTCCCACACCCCGTTAGTTGGCTCCGGTGGTTTAGTATGTAATTATGTAATTGCAATCGTCGGTAGGATGCACAGGTACAACCACGTTAGCTTCGTTCCGAATTTTTGTTAATGGTATTAATTGKCATCACATATCACATTGTTTGCACGGAKACTTCTGCTTTTGTTTTCTAAAACAGTTCATCGCTAGTCGGTTTGTCGCCGGAGAAGAATTGATAACAATAAACGATTGTTACGGTATCTGCGATAAGTAAATTCAGAAATTCCGGGTATAGACTATTAAAACCCACATATACTTAAAATATTACAATAAGTGTGATATAAGCAAATATCAAATAACTAAATGCTCTAATAACATTTAAACTAGGTAGGTACCAGTCTGTCTACGTGGAATATACCGCAATTGAAGATTATCTACCTGTTCGTTCCATTACGCTGCACAATTGCACACAACTAAATCACTATAATCACCATAAATGTTAGTTTCTTTATGTACAGCAATAAAAAATTATTAAACCAAAAATTTGGACATTTAAATCAATGGCTTCAGGTTGTTGAGATTGCAAACAAATTTATTGTTTTATAATATACATAACATGCAAAATTACGGACATGAAAAAGTTTACTTATTTGGGTAAGTACTTGGGACTATTTAAAATTGATAATTGTGTGCTAACCCTCTTAAATATAACAACTTATCTTTATTATTATAATCGGAACTAGTCGTGAAATACGTTTTTCACTGTGAGCTCAAACGATTGAGTTTTTTGTAAGATGTATAAATAATAATAATAATAAGGTTTATTGAAACAATATTATGCACAATAAACAATGATAGTACGCATAAGCGTAAGCTTGTAAGCGCAAAATAGAAATAAACATTTTCAAAAGAGTGGAAAGAAAAAATAAATAATCACCTAAACTGCAGATTAATTGTCAATATATCATAGCAAAAAAAACATATCTTGTAGCAAACTTAATAGAAAAGTCACATTCTCTTTTACAAACTTTTTTACATGTTTTAGCTGTGATATGAACACTAAGTACATTATACAGATGTGGAGCGCAGTAAAACACTGATTTCTGACCAACACACTTTGAGCATTGAGTACTATGTAATGCTTATTTGCTATCTGTCTAGTGCAGTGGGGATGCTCTATTTGTCTAAACAAATGTAAATTTTTATACTGGAACAGCAGTAGCCTCTTCAGATAGAGTTCTTTTATTGAAAAGATGCCAATTTCTTTATAGAGCAATTGGGTCGTATAGTAAAAATCATTGTKGTATATGMCTTTTAAGATACGATTCTGAAGAACCTTCGCTGCCCTGATATAACAGCAGGAAACACTACCCCAACCGACTATACCATATTGCAGCACTGATTATACAAAAGCATAGTAAATTATATTTAACTGTGAAATGTTGAGGATATTTTTGAGTTGTTTAAATCTAAATAATAGACACCTCATCTTTGTCACCAAGCCTTTTAGTTGGACATCCCATTTTAGATTTTTGTCAAGATAGATTCCTAAGTACTTTGTATAAGTTACTCTTCCAATTTCTGTTGATTCATTTGGGAGGTTTATTTTTAACGTGTTAAAAATTGGCTGTGTATAATTATAGCATGTAAAAGTGATAAATTTAGTTTTAGTTAGATTAAAAGATAGTAGTCTATAGTTAAACCGTGTCCTCAAACTAGCCAAGTCCCTTTCTACTGTTGTCTTCATCACGTTCCAATCCGCTGCCCTGAACACCACTGCCGTGTCGTCTGCGTATGTTATCACCTTCCCTGCAGTGGTTATATTAAACAGTCCATTTAGATAGATGATGAAAAGTATCGGGCCAAGAACAGTCCCCTGCGGGGCACCACATTTTATACTTTTCAGCTCACTAGTTAGGCCGTTCAATCAGACACATTGCTTGCGTTCACTTAGGTAAGATGTGAACAAATCATGGGTATTACCGCATTACTCGATGGTTCACAGTGTCAAATGCTTTCGTAAGATCAATAAAGACACCCAAAGCCACTTCGTTGCGGTCCAGAACAAGCTGAATTTCAGTTACTATTTGAGTCATGGCATCCTGTGTTGATTTTCCGGCTCTGAATCCAAACTGAGATTCAGATAGCACCTTTATTTTTCTAAAAACATGACTAATCTAGTTTTGATAGTTTTTTCAATCACTTTAGCCATGTTAGATACAAGCAATATTGGTCTATATAGTACTCTGGTCTAATCTCGTCTCCCTCGCCCTTGTATATTGGAACAATCAACAATCAATGTAATAAAATGTAATAAAAGTATTTATAAAAATGCAATAATTTAAAGGCCAATTTTTGTACTGCATATGTCCTAAGTAAGACGGTTTTGGTGTTATTATTTATCTGTCATAAAATTCTTGGCCCTATTGGATTAGCTACAGCTTCATGACATGGCTCGGACGAAAGAACGTCATGCCACACCCATTTGAAAGTCCCTGTGGAGACTATAATTGCTGAGATCGAAAGCTGCATTAGTAATTTGCCACATGACGCCACCGAAGAAATTCGCAGGGAAACAGCCAGAATATTACAGCATGCTAAGCGTCCAAAGAGTAACGTTAGCCGGGAGGAACGAATGGCATTACGAAGCCTTAACAACAATAAGAACATCGTTACGCTCGCCGCCGATAAGGCCAATGCAACTTACAAGAAGCTGCAATGTGACCCAACTTCAAAAATATTGCGGAAAACCACTGGAGGCTCAACGCTCTCTTCAGAAATCCTAAGCCTTACCACCAAGACTCTACGGGTTGCTAAAAATCCACAAGCCGGACGTCCCCCTGCGGCTTATCGTGAGCGCCATTGATTCACCGACATACGCTCTGGTTAAGCATTTGACGCACTGCCCTCAGCCCCATGTGGGAAACACAGCCAGTTATATCAAGGATTCGACGCATTTCATCGAGAAGTTCCTTACGGTCCAGCCTCACGATCTACTAGTCAGCTTCGATGTTGTGTCGTTGTTCACCAAGGTGCCATTGGATGACACACTGGCCCAACTGAAGCGTATTTTCCCGGTAGATATAACGGCACTTTTTCATCACGCATTAACTACCACTTATTTCCAATGGGGCCAAGAATTTTATGAACAGATCAATGGGAAGCCCACTGAGCCCTGTGGTCGCAAATTTCTACATGGAATCATTTGAGGACACCACCATCCAGTCAGCTACCATCTTGCTGGTTTCGTTATGTAGACGATACTTTCGTAGTGTGGAGTCACGGAGAGCCTGCCTTGGCTGACTTCCTGAAACATCTTAACAATGTGCATCCCCGGATCCAATTCACCATGGAGATAGAGAAAAATTCCCAACTGGCTTTTCTTGACGTATTGGTTACCCGCAAGGAAAACGGTACATTGGGTCACTCAGTCTACAGAAAACCCACACACACTGACCTGTACTTAAAAAAAGGCTCGAACCATCATCCAAGCCAGAAACGCGCTGTCATTAAGACTCTTATACACCGTACAACTAGAATCTGAACCGCAAGCTCTACGATAAAGAGCTTCAACACCTGGATTGGGTCCTCCAAGCGAATGGTTACACACAGCAAGAAGTGAAGAGAGCAATGCGCATCAGGATATCTACCGCCACAATACCTGAACCCACGATCAATACCGGTATGGTCTTTCTGCTGTACGTGGAAAAAATCACGGATCGAATTGGKKAAATTCTAATAAAGCATAACGTCAAGATCATCTACAAACCGACTAGCAAAGTGAGTCAGTTACTTCGTTCTGCAAAGGACCCCAGAGAGCGACTTTCAACCGCGAGAGTATATAGGATACCTTGCTCGTGTGGTTCGGTCTACGTTGAAACTACGCAACGGAGCATTAACACACGCCTCACTGAACAAAAAAGGCATTACCGTCTTCTGCAACCTGAAAAATCCGCCATTGCCGAACACGCCTTGCAAGATGGGAACCACGTTATACAGTTTGAGAAGACTGAAGTACTTTCCAGAGTTACCCATTATCATACAAGGATACACATGGAGGCCATTGAAATTCATAAAAACTGGCCCTACTTCAACAGGAGAGAGGAGAGCATCGCTGTTCAGCGTTCATGGTTGCCAGCCCTTCGTAATTGCCGCTGCAGACCGGTGAGGCGGTGCATATCAGACCATGACCCGCCAACTAATCCAACTCAGAATATAAGTTGGTGATATTTATTTATATATTTGTAACAACTTGTAATTTCAAAAGTAGCTCTTCTACAATACAATTATAATATGTCATTAGTAGTTGACAAGACATCACTTGATTATATATTAGAGGTATAACCTTTTGCATTTACTAACATAATATGAAGTATTTAATTATTGCCAACAGTTGGCATCTGTTTGCGGTCTCGTCATCAGTGTCAGTCATCGTACAGCAGCCGAGGAGGTAGCAACGTTTACGACAACCCACAGATGTTCTCCGCAGATGAGAACGAAACGTATGAAAGAGGAGGAAGATCCAATGGACCACGGCATATAAGCCCGGATACATGCTATGAATATGTTTTTTTTACTTGTTTTAGTTTTTTAACTATGGGGTGACAGGCAGTCAATCATACTAGTGTCGCAATTTTTGTATAATCGAATATCGGTTTCAGGCTTCTAGAATGATTTAAGTATAACTGTTATAATGAGAACTCTCAAGGTCTACCAAAAATAACTTTATTCCAAGTTAATTACAAATATATGTCAAATCTAATATTTTTAGAAACAACAACAACCTTTTGTTTATATTGCCATGTCGACTTTTGTAATGCATTGTAGGCAGCATCACTGCCAAGTCTCACAAGTAGGAAGCAGATATTATATTTTAAATATTACTATTATAACATCTCCCTCCTTTACACAAATAAGTAAATCATTTATATAAGTCATAATCCTGCAATTTAACTGGTAATTTAATCTGTCTACGAGTTCTACCATGAAATACATTGTGGTCTGTACAGTTAAGTTACTAGTTTTTGAAACAATTGTTGGTGAATTAGTGGATTCCTCATTACGCCGAATTGCAGCACCTTTCTCAACATTCACTGCAAATTCGTTACCACGATTTAAATAATCGTTATTAGGTTTATTCATTTCAATGTAGTGTTCAAAAACTAAATCATAGTCATATTGTTAATTTTGATTTTTTGGAATAAAGGGCTTCAGATATTTTCGGTTTCTTAAAAAGATACGTCCAGTCTTTTCTATAAGAACTTTGTAACATCTTGGTCTGTAACTATCTACACCTATTTTTATTATATTCTTTAGGATGCTGTACCATTACACTTTTATTAACACATAATGGGGGTAATTTTCTTGCTGATTTGTTAAAATAATGGCTTTGCTGTTTTAGTCTGTTTACTAATTCATATTTAACATTTGAATAGTTATAGGTAGGGTTTGATAATCTTTTAGACATAGGCAAAATACCTTTAATTCTTCTACCAAAAAGAAGTTGTGCAGGAGATGGTAAGTTTGCACTGGTAGGGGTATTACGGTATTCCAGTAAAGCTAAATTTAAGTCACGATTATCAGTAATTGCTTTTTTAAACAATTTTTTTAGTCTGMACATATCGTTCCACTTGTCCATTAGACTGATGATTATGTGGACTACTAGTTTTATGTTTAATATCCCAATCGCAACAAAAATCTTGTACCTCTTTACAAACAAATTGGAGACCATTATCTGTGTACAAAATGTCAGGTTTGCCATGCCTAGCAAAAATTGCTTTAATTGTATTTACAATGATGGAACCTGTTGTGTTATTGTTTACACAAACCACTTCAGGATATTTACTATAACTGTCTACCAATAGTAAGTATTGTCTTTGATTTAACTCGAATAAATCTGCAAATACTATTTGCCAAGGTCTTTCTGGTAATTCAATAATGGCTCAGCTTGCAAAGAGTTTTGAAACTGTAAACACACTTCACAATTATTAATAGCGTCAGTAATATGTTTAGTTATAAACTGGTGAGCATAACTATAGCCCCACCCAAAATTTTGGGTGTATCTACCATAAACTTTACGTAAATTAATTATGCGTTTGGGAACTCAGAATACAAGATAAAAGAACGCTAAAAAATAATTTTTACACCAATTGCATACAATTTTTTTTATTTATTCAAAAATATTCCATAAATCATGGGTGCATAACTATAGCCCCTATAATACATAACTTTAATAATATTTACTTATCGATAATTTAATAATGGGTTTCTTTACCATTTTTCTAATTAACTCGAAAACTCTAGAACGCATACTGTTAACGAAGTTTACGAGTATTTCAGGCTCCAAATTTCTCCAAACTTCCTCTAAAGAATGTTTCAATTCGTTAACGGTAGCATATTGCTTGTTGTCTTGGTATAGCCGCCGAACTAGACTCCCCAAAGGTTTTCGATGGGATTCATATCCGGGGAGCATGCAGGCCATTCCAACAAATCGATATTTTCATCCCTAAAAAATGCCATCGCCTCTCTGCTCACGTGTATTCGCGCATTATCTTGCTGGAATATGAATCGATTTTGGTTGTTCTCGTTTAAAAATGGCAATAAGCGGCTTTCCAGGACATCAAGGTACTCTCTTGTATTCATCCGTGTTGTCGGAAAAGCCAAATTCAAAGTTCCTCCTTTGGTAAAAGCTCCCCACACCATGAGAGTGCCTCCACCAAAATTTCGTTTACTAAGAAATTTAGGCTCTTTACGCAGATCTCTCCAGTAAGAATTAAAACCATCTGGACCATCTAGACGGAACTTTTTTTCGTCGGAAAAAATTACCTGAAAGATGTTTGGAGTCTAGGAAAAATTCGGAAAGAAATACAAATTAAATTAAAATTACATGGTCCCAGATTCGGTCCATATTCCGCCGAGCAAATTCTACTCTTTGAATTATGTGGCGCGGGAGAAGCCTTGGTGCTTTTTTCAATTTCTGCCGCACAATATGCTCACTTCGACGTATGATTCTGCCTACAGTCCATCGTGAAACATTTGCTCCACATTCTTCACCGATTCGTTTACAGCTTTTTAAGCTGTTACTTGCAGTAGAGACAATTCTTTTTGCCGTCCTAGGTGAAACTTTCTTTTTTGGACCTCCTGTTTTATGTGTCCCATACTCTCCAGGGTTTCTTAGATAATTTGTAACAACTTTACGCGAGCGGTTAATTCTTCTGGAAATTTCTCGTCGACTTAGACCTTCGTCTTGGAAAGCCAAAATTTTACCCTTCTCAATCTCCGATAAGTAGGATCCGCGGGGCATTTTGCACTAATTGATACAATTTGTGACTTTAATACTGTCAAATAGTGGCATTTGTTTATGTTGACAACAAAAATCAAAGCCACCCAAATATTATTTTTTGCGGAAAATAACGGAAAGACAGTAGGGGCTATAGTTATGCACCCATGATTTATGCAATATTGTTGAATAAATAATATAAATTGTTTGCAATTGGTGTAAAATTTATTTTTTAGCGTTCTATTACCTTGTATTCTGAGTTCCCAAACGCATAATTAATTCACGTAAAGTTTATGGTAGATACAGCCAAAATTTGGGGTGGGGCTTTAGTTATGCTCACCAGTTTATTAGGCCAAAATACACATTCATTTGCTCTCAAAATAATTATATTAATGCCCATGTGATTGTAATGCAACAACTCAAGTATTTTTGGACGCAAACTTTTAGGAATAACTATTCTATCACCCTTTACCACCAAATTGTTAACAACTAAAAGTTCATCTCTGTAAGACCAATATAAACTGGCATTAGAATTAAGATTTTGTTTTGATTCGGGCCACCCCTTTAAGATTACAGCTTTTAAATCATTCAATTCTGCATCTTTTACAGATTCGCATTCTAGTTCACTCAATAAGTATGATGTGAATGAATAGTAATTGATCAAATTTAGGTGCATATCAACTTCTTGTTCCTTAAAATTTATTTAATTGTCAAAATAAGTAGCTCGAGAAAGACCATCAGCAAAATACAAGTGTTTGCCTGGTTTGTACCTTACTATTATGTCATAGTGTTGAAGAGCTAATAGTATTCTTTGCAAGCGTAATGGACATTTATTAAGTTTTTTTTGAAAATAGACTCTAAAGGCTTGTGATCTGTTTCCACAGTAACACATCTACCGTGGATATACTGATGAAAACGCTGACAGCCATGAAGAATAGCTAGAGCCTCTTTCTCAATTTGGGCATATTTAACTTATGCCTCTGTTAGTGACTTGGAGACATACGCTACTGGTGCTCCATCCTGGAGAATGACAGCACCCAAACCATCCTTTGAACTATCCACTGAAAGAAGTTTCTTTTCGTTCATCAAAAAATCTCAACACAGGTTTTTTCATTAATATTTCTTTTAGAATTTGAAATTCTTTTTCATGTTCATTACTCCAATACCACACAACGCTATTTTTATTCAGTTTTCTTAATAATATAATAATTATAACACTTGGTAATGTTTCAGATTTTATTGAGTTTAACCTCTTACATGTTTCGGCTTATTAGGCCTTTCTCAAAGAGTTTACAAAACGAAACTGTTGCTTAAAGTTAGATGCAGATCTCACGAGCCTCTATACCTACGAGCGGGTGACATTTATGGCAGCGTTGATAAAGAAACTAGGGAATTCCACTTGATCCGTTACAGATATTTTTGTGGGGGTTGTTAAGTGTTCTGTTTATGTGTAGCTGTTCCAGTAATCCTAACCTGATGTCGTTTTGAACGTTATGTAATATTTTAAATCTTTTTTCGTCAAATGTATGATTGAGAGTTACACAATGTTTTGAAAAGCCAGTTAAGGTCCTATTATTTAATATGGATTTTTATATTCTTTAATTCTTTCCTTAAAACTACGACCTGTGCAACCTATATAACTAATATTACATTCTTCACAATTAATTTCGTATACACCACTTTTGTTACCGTTGTCCGTCTTATCTTTATTGTTTACTAACAATGCTCCTAAGTTGCTTCTATTCACGGAAATTAACTCTATTGTCATTGTAGAGGTATCTTGACATTTTTTCACTAACATTGCCTATGTAATTTATTGACTGCCATATTTTAACTTCATTTGAGCTTTGCGAATGGTAAAATTGTGACATTATTAGTTTACTTACTGATCATCTTTTCAATCATTTTTGGTTCGTACCCATTTCTAATTGCCAGTTGTTTAATAATGTGTGATTCCTTTTCAAAATCTGCTGTACTTAGTGGAACCTCTAGTAGTCTGTGAATTAAACTATGAAAAGGTGACAATTTTATACTTACTGATTGTTTAGATTATTAATTATAAGTTAATTGGTCTTATTATTAAATGAATGCATTAATCAAAATTATTTTTGTTTTAATAATCAATATTACACGCAAGAAGATGGCTTACCAATGGGGTCTCCATTGTCACCACTGCTAGCCGAGATATACATGAATAATTTCGAAAAAATCATATTCAAATCAAATAGTAATCTAGTCAATTGCATGCAGTTTTGGGCACGTTATGTGGACGACATATTTTGTATTTGGACAGGTACAGACAGAAACTTGGATCAATTTTTGAATTACATAAACAGTATTCATGAAAAAATACAATTTACTATAGAAAAAGAAAACAACAACAGCATAAACTTTTTAGACCTTACCATAACAAAGAATTCAGGAAAACTAAATTTTAGCATTTATAGAAAACCAACCACTACCGATACATTAATTCATGCTGAATCTAAACAATCAGTAAGTATAAAATTGTCACCTTTTCATAGTTTAATTCACAGACTACTACAGGTTCCACTAAGTACAGCAGATTTTGAAAAGGAATCACACATTATTAAACAACTGGCAATAAGAAATGGGTACGAACCAAAAATGATTGAAAAGATGATCAGTATTAAGCAATCAAAACTAATAATGTCACAATTTTACATTCGCAAAGCTCAAATGAAGTTAAAATATGGCAGTCAATAAATTACATAGGCAATGTTAGTGAAAAAATGTCAAGATACCTCTCCAATGACAATAGAAAGTTTATTTCCGTGAATAGAAGCAACTTAGGAGCATTGTTAGTAAACAATAAAGATAAGACGGACAACGGTAACAAAAGTGGTGTATACGAAATTAATTGTGAAGAATGTAATATTAGTTATATAGGTTACACAGGTCGTAGTTTTAAGGAAAGAATTAAAGAACATAAAAAATCCATATTAAATAATAGGACCTTAACTGGCTTTTTAAAACATTGTGTAACTCTCAATCATACATTTGACGAAAAAAGATTTAAAATATTACATAACGTTCAAAACGGCATCAGGTTAGGATTACTGGAACAGCTACACATAAACAGAACACTTAACAACCCCCACAAAAATATCTGTAACGATCAAGTGGAATTCCCTAGTTTGTTTATCAACGCTGCCATAAATGTCACCCGCTCGTAGGTATAGAGGTTCGTGGGATCTGCATCTTACTTTAAGCAACAGTTTCGTTTTGTAAACTCTTTGAGAAAGGCCTAATAAGCCGAAACATGTAAGAGGTTAAACTCAATAAAATCTTAAACATTACCAAGTGTTATAATTATTATATTATTAATAAAATGTTTCATTTAGCGCCGTCAAACAAGTCAATTGCAGTTTTCTTAAGTTGACCGTTAGTTTTGATAAATTCGGAATAAAACGAGAAACATACGTCATGATTCCTAAAAATCTTGATAATTCTTTTTTGTTACTTGGAGTTGGAAGGCGTTTAATTGCCTCTATCTTATCATCAGGTTGAATACCATTCTTTGAAATTAAGTATCCAATATACTTGACTTTTTCTACAAAAATTCGACACTTTTGATAATTAAAACGTACACCTGCCTCCCGTGCTCTTGACAAAACAACTTTTAAAATCTGATGATGTTCTTCTAGTGTTTTAGCATAAATAATTATGTCATCAATATATATTTTTACACCTGCAATATCTTGAAAAATTTCAGAGAAAATTCTATGAAACAATTCAGGAGCACAACGTAGACCAAACGGTAGCCTTAAAAATCGATATCTACCAAAAGGAGTAGCAAACGTTGTGTATAGCGAGGATTTTTTTTTGCCGATTTAATTTGCTAAAAACCCTTGCTGGCATCCAAGGTAATAAAATAGCATGAGCCTACTAAATCATGAGTCAGATCTTTAAATGTTGGTAATAACTGATATTCACGCAGTATGTATTTGTTTAAATTTTTAGGATCTAAACAAATTCGTATCTGATTACTTGACTTTTTCACTATTACTACAGGATTGACAAACTCTAGGTTCCTCAACCTTTATAATAATCTTATCATCAATCATTCTATTCAATTCATTCTTCAATTCGTGTATCAACTGGTACGGAACTCTCCGGCAAGGAATTTATTGATCCTTCATAATTATCTTTTAAACGAAATTCATACTCTTGGCCTTTGATTTCACCAATACCTTTAAACAAATCTAAATTTTCATTTATAATAATTTTTACTCTTATCATCATTGTTAAGTTCAGCCATTTTTTCTATAGACTTAATTTCTTTTGCCTGTAACAATCTTAAATCAGCTATAGTACTAGCACCCAAAACCGGTAATTGATTTTCACCTGTCTTTACTATTACGAAATCTAACTTATGCCTATTCCCATTAATAATAACTGGCAGATTACAATAACCAAGAATAGTTAATTTTACACCACCATAACTCAGCAAGTTACCTAAACAAGGTTTTAATTCAACTTGAATAGTCAATTTATCAAAAACATGTTCTGGTATTGCATTTATATCTGATCCTGTATCCAACTTAAAAAGTATTTCTTTGTCCCCAGAAAACTTAACAAGAATGTTGAAAATATTTTCATTAATAACTGAATTTTGCTTAATCATGCCTAAAAAGTAAGTAGGAAAATGATCAATACTTTCAGTTACCTCATCATTATCATTTTGAACACTACAAAGAGCTCTAACATTTTTTGAAACTGTACATTTGTTAGCAAAATGATTTGTTTTGTCACATTTATGGCAAAATGAAGTAGCAATGGTTTTGATTTATTTATATTTCCAGTTACAGGCTATGCTACTAAAGTAATGCCTAACCAACAAGCTTTACAGTTCGCATATAAAGAAGCTCTTGACAATGCATTCTATATCGTTCCACCTCTACGACGTACCGTACAACCCACACAGCTCCACACAGTTCTCGATAACACCTTCGTTAGAGGCATAGCTGGGTTGTCCGGGATACCAGTTAGTGAAGGTAAAATTACGGCCGCTAGAAATTTTGTATTCAATTCTCGCTCGGCACATTTTAGAACATTATTATTAATTTCATATTATAATAAATGAACCTAAAATATTTAAATCATTATATTTTACTTTCTCAAGAAGACATTGTTTATTTACAGGAGCAATGACATGAACCAAAAATCTTGATCCAAAGATATAGGTATAAAATGAATGAATACAATAATTTATTTTATTTTAAGTATAGCATTCCAATCTCTCATCTATCTCGAAAACAACATCAGATTTGTTAATCAAAATCAATGATTTAATTGATTGTCTACAAATTAATATTTTTTATAACTAATATTAAAAATATAAACATCTGGCATGTCCCAAAAGTATGTTTACAGGTATTAAAAACGCTGCAGGTTTACTATATCTTTGTCTACCTTTCGTTTTTGGATGGCCCCATGTTTGACTAATGTCTAATTTGTTCAGAACTAAATTTTGCTTAAAAACGTATCATTCTATTTAAGATAATAAATAAATGGGTTCTAACGTATCTAAATTTGATGAGAAATTATGACCATTTTTAGATATTAATTCAATGAAATGTTATGATTAATGACAGAGACAAGTAAAAAAGTTATCGGTAGAAAAAAAATAGTCTTCAACACGCATTTTAGAAAAAAGTCGAATGCTGTTGGTATTCCACAAAACGGATTTTAAATTTTGCCAATTTTTTTCCTTTGTGTAGCACGCCAAAGAATTTATTTGAATTGCACATATCCAAAAAAAGCAAGTTTGTCTATATGGGATGTACGGTTTGTCAAATTAATATCGTTAACCAAAATTAACGATTTTTTAAGTGTTAATTTAAATGCGAATGGCCTTCAACAAACTTACTTTTAAACAAATAATAGAATCCAAAACCTTTAAGAAACACATGCTGTTTACTTAAATATAAAAAGCCACCAAGCCCTATTATTATAGTATAACCAAAACAAAATGAAAACATTTGGCTTATTTCAAATTAGTTTATATGGTAACTTAAAATATTACAATTTTTAATTATTCAGATGCTTCTAACTGTATCTTTTCGGTTGGATACCTTGTATTAGTTTACTGACATTATAAACTCACTTTTTTCTTGTAAGCCAGTTACATTTAGCTCTGTTAGAAGACAAGTAGACACAGTCTACACTTTTGTCATATGTCTGGTGTTGCTATTGTACTATAATAGTATATTATTTAACAAGTACGTAATGTAGTTTGTGTTAATTACGACGTTCTATCTATAACTTTTTAAATAAAACACTTGACAAGCAGATAAAGTGACAGTTAAGAGGGTGCAACGTTTAGACATCGTCTTATAATGAACATTCTTCCAGGGCCGCCGACTCCATTGGTGATCGGGGACTCCAGCACCTACAACCAAATACAATACACATGCCAAACAAACTAAAAACTTGCTCAGTATTTGTGTATCTGATTTTTTATCTATTGTATTGGAATTTTGATTTATGTGAACCATTTTAAGTATTAATTTCTTCTGAGCTCTTATCACTTAAAGTTTCAAGTTTCTAATTCATCAAGAAGTTAGTTTAAAATCGATCGCAACATTTGTACAGAACGTCTTCAAAATCTTACCTCGTAACAAATTGCACATATAAATTTAAAATTGATATTGCTTGGAGAAAGCTATAGTGCAGACTAAATTAATGACAAAATTATTTCGTTTTATATTGTTATAAGGAAGAGGTTCAATCAACAAAGGACATGCCAAAAAACTAAAGCACAATAAAATAAAAGCCTAGGTTAAACAAAATTCGACCACAGCTATGGAGTTAGAAACAAAAATGATACAAGAGGAAAGATAGCAATGCTGCAAAAGATAGGAGAGAATGCTTTAATAGCCATTTGGAATACAAGAGGATTATGTGGGGAAGGTGCACTAAAGCATCTCAACAATGAATGCAAAAAACTTAATTGTGATATAGTAGCGATACTACAATTCAAGGCTATATCAGATAGAATGTGTTATATGAGATTTAAAAGAAAATACCAGAAACTGAGTTTATTAAATATTCATGCACCATCGGAGGACAAAAATATTGATGTAAAAGAAGAATTTTATAGTATACTGGATAGAGAATACGACAACATACCAAAATATGACTTAAAGATAATGCATGCAAATGCAAAAATTGGAAAAGAAGTTATGTATAGATCTGTAATTGGAAAATACAGCAAACACAATGAGACTAACGAAAATGGGCGACTTTTAATTGATTTCGCGAAGGAAAAAAGTCTAATTATTAAAAGTACAGACTTCCAAAGGAAAGACATCTATAAAGGTACATGGAGAGCTCCAGATGGCAGTTATGTAAACTAAATAGATCATGTACTCATTGAAATGGTAGATCAAAAGAATATAAAAAATGTTAGAAGCTACAGAGGCCCCGATGCCGACTCGACCATTAGATCGTAGGAGTTAAGCTTTCACAAGAAATTCCGAGACAAAAGAATGAAAGAAGAATGAAAATACAAGATAAAGTATGCAGAAGATTGAATAGCATTAGTGATAGAAATACATATACAGCTAAATTGTGCTTAGAATTGAAAAAGTTACAAGGAAGCAAAGACGTGGACGAAAATTGGAATAAGCTTAAAGAAGTAATGGAATTAGCATTGCAGGAGTGCAGCGGGATAAAGAATATGGGTAATAAAGGTAATGGATGGTTCGATGATGAGTGTAAAAAGGTTTTAAAAAGTAGACAGCAATCACGAATAGAAATGCTTCAAAGTGAGACAGAAAGTGCAAAGATGAAATACTCAAGTGAAAGGAAAAAATGTAAGAGTGCTCAGAGAAAAGAAATATAATGAAGAAAATAAGTCCGATCTCTTGAGGAGAAGTTTAAGAATAAAGAAGTTAAAAAACTATACTTAGGTATAAGAAATGAGAAGCAAGGGTTTCATCCAAAAACTTTGTTTCTAAAAGATAAGGGAGGGCGGCTAATTGCAGACGAGAAAGAAATGCTAGAAAGATGGGTTGAACACTTTAATGAATTATTAAACAGTGATGTACCAGCTGAAGGACAACAAATAAAACGTGGGCTGAACAACAGAGTGGAGGAAGAAGCACCGGACAAGGATGAAATAAAAAGTTTTGGAAGACATGAAAAATAATAAGAGTCCAGGATTACAACTGAAATGTTTAAAGTATGGCGGAGAATATTTACTGGAGCAGGTGCATAAACTCATTAAGAGGGGCGTTTACCTAGAGCGAAGCGGGTCATTTTAAGCACCTACCGTTTTACATTTTACCGAGTTATCCGAAACTTTTTCGAAGTGAAATTTCGACATGGTAATGACGAAAGATGTAGCTACAACGTAGAGTTCGAGTTTTTTCTGAATTTGGTACGGTAATGTAAATATTTGTTGTTATATTTTGCTTAAAAATGCGTATTTTTGGCGAGCTATTTCTCGAAAACTAAGGCACATAAACGAAAAATTCGAACTCCACGTTGTAGCTACATATTTCTTTGTACACTACCAAAAACATGAGCACGATAAATAAGTAAAAACATTCAAAAAATCTAAAACCGCAAACCCTTTCGCACGAGTCCGTCAAGAGAGCGGAATGCGGATGCCCATCCCCACCAGGTCCGTCGCGTGGTATCCAGAGAACAGTGAGGCTAAGATACAAACCTGTCGGGAATGATCGAGCGGTATACGATTTATTCCGATATGACTGGATTTCTAAGATTGTATGTCTAAATACACGTGACAAGTTTAATGTTAAAAGCTCTTTCACATTAGTTTACTGTCTGCCGAAGCAATGGGGAGGCGTAATGAAAATTATTATAAAAGTTCCTCCAGAAATCATAGTCGACATGTAGTTAGAATGAAATGTTATATAGTTCATATTTACAGAAATAAATGGGTTATTCCATATTTTGAATAACATGGTGTAATATCACAGTAAGTTACTAATATCATGCTTACTTTTTTATGCACACGCGACAGTCAGCAATTTTTCGAATATTAGTTTAGCCCGTCTGATCTTTGCGTAATTTCAATCTATCGGCTACCCTCTTACGTCCCATGTCCCGCTGGTAACACTGGTTACATAGTTTACATTTTGCCCGATCGCTCCAAGTAAATGCCCCTCTTAAGGAAATCTGGATACAAGAAAAACTGCCTTGCGACTGGTCAGAGGCTGTTTTGTACCCAATAAACAAGAAAGGAGACAAGCAGGAGTGCGAAAACCACAGAGGAATAGCATTACTTAATATTCGGTACAAAATATTGACAGCTTGCATTAAGGGCAGGCTGGGAGACAGAATGGGTGATATAGTAGGAGAGTATCAGTGCGGCTTTCGCAGAGGAAGATGAATTGTAGACCAACTCTATACTTTAAGGGAAATGCAAGCCGAAAGCTATTAACATCAAAAGCACACCGAAATAGTGTTTATAGATTTTAAACAAGCATACGATAAAGTGAAACGGCATAAACTGTATGAAGCTTTGGAAGAATTCGAAGTACCTAGCAAGAAAATAGAGTAAAGTTTAATGGTAAGCTGTCACGAAAGTTTAGAGTTGGAGAAGGTTTAAGGCAAGGGGATCCGTTATCGCCCATTCTGTTTAATGTAATGTTGGAAAAAGTCATGAGAAAAGCCAACATAAGTCGCTCGGGTCTAGTGTACCACAAAAAGCACCAGTGTTTGGCTTTTGCGGATGACATCGCTATATTAACTCGCAGTTCCCCAGAATTGCGGACAGTGTTAGAGCGCTTATTAATAACTGCAACCGAAATGGGCTTGGAAGTAAACGAAGCACAAACTAAATACATGAAGTGGAGTGATGAAGAATACAATATGGGAAGGAAGCTAACAGTAAGGCTTAGGAGTGGCAAGGTGTACAACTTCGAGGAGGTGGAGCGTTTTGTGTATTTGGGTACATTGTTTACAGTGTTTTCAAAATCGACGTCAAGGCGGCATATATACATCAAAGTTAACATGTAACGCTGCTGAACGCCATCCGACGCATGTGCAACTGAATCGCTCGTCGCTCAGTGTTGTTGAGCTTCAGAGCGTAATTCGCTGCGGTGGCTAGATTATGGCGACCAACAGCTAATTACAACCCAAATCTATTATAATATTATGAAAGATAATTAATTATCGCCTGAATTCATTAAATGAGCACATGTGATATTTTCTTGGGATTTGCAGGCATAAGATGAAACGAAAAAGTATTGACCTTGACCGAGATTTGAATACCAGTCAAACGCTCTACCACTGAGCTATCAGGGCCCTATTCAGTTGCACATGCGTCGGATGGCGTTCAGCAGCGTTACATGTTAACTTTGATGTATATATGCCGCCTTGACCTCGATTTTGAACCCCAATGGTCAAGGGCATTATCAGTGGAAAGCTGGTCCAGAAATTAATTGGTCCAGTCCAAGTTACAGAAGTTCTCGACAACAATCGTTATCGTGTGCAGTCGCTGTCAAAGGACAAGAGACGATTTAAAGCGTCGTTGCCAGTGATAGAATGAAAAAGTTTCGAGCCCAGACTATTGAATAATAATAGGCGAGTTCGTTATATTATTCGAATTCCTTTTGCTATATAAATGAATTTACAAGCTTTTGCTTGAATTTCCTGATAAGGAAAAGTAAATTTTAGTGATTTTGGTTTCCTTTAATGAAAGGAAAATTTTGATAATTTTGGTTTCCTTAATAAAAGGAGGTAAATCTTGATATTTTGACGTCCTATCAAGGAAGAGTAATTTTGTTTTGATATTTTGATTTCTTGCTCATTTACTGTTAATTTGTAAATGTATTCTGATTGTGCAGTGTTGGGCTTTAGAAGTTGAAGGATACTTCTCTGACACATGCATTGGTTTTGATTTGAATTTGCATTGTTGGGCTTTTGGCCTTAGAAGCTAAGACACTTCTCTGACACATGCATTGGCTTTGACTTGAGTTTGCATAGTGTTGGGCTTCTAGCCATAGAAGTTGGAAATTATTTCTCTAACATATGCTTTGATTTTGACGCTAAATTGGATAAGATTTGTTTGTCTGTTATTTTGACGTTTGTTTATATTTTTGGAATATAACAACGTAAAAAAATATACGAAAGATCATGTTTGCTTCCAAGATTTTTCTATTTTCAGAAAATACAACGCATGGCCCGAGTACGTGCCTATAGTCAGGATGACAGAATGTAAGACGTATATCGTCGCGAGATAGTCATCTGGTGTGGTGCGATTTTGCATCTCTTGTAGAGTAAACTTCATTTGCATGGGTTGACATTAATTATAAATTTTGAATATACCACTGTCAAAACTGAATTTTGTGTATTTTCCTCTCGACTTTCACAGTAGTTAGACTTGGACATCGATTTTTTTGTCCTCATTCCTTTCGCTGTTAAATGTATATTTGCCACTGTGCTATTATTTTAATTTATGTATTTGTTTTTTTTTACTTTGAAGCGGTAGTTTTTACTTCAGGGTGACACGCAGTCAATCAAACTAGTGTCGCGGTTTCAGGTTTCTAGAAAAATTTAAGTATAACAACAAAATGAAGTAGCAATAGTTTTGATATATTTATATTTCCAGTTACAGCTATGCTACTAAAGGAATGCCTAATCAACATGCTTTACAGTTCGCATATGTACAAGTTCTTCATACTGCATGTTACATCGTTCCACCTCAACGAAGTATCGCACACGCCACACAACTCCACACAGTTCTCGTTAACGTCTTGATCGCTATAGCTGGGTTCTCCGGGACACCAGTTAGTGTAGGCAAAATTACTGCCTTTAGAAAACCAGGAAAATTTTGTTCTTTCTGCAAGGTCGCTTCCGGAGGTCCAAAAGCGCTTGTTACCATAACCTGAAACATATTAGGCTTTTTAAGATTACGTCATTCAATATGGCGTCCAGGGGGCTAAAAGCGCACGCATGGGACGCGCCTGCGAAATTCTGGAAACGGACGCGTGGCTGATAGAGTTGGGTCCTTCATGACCAAGTCGTTCAAACTGAATGACTCATGCCTTGATTTGGCTCACAGCTAATGAAACAGCGTCGTTCGTGTGTCGTACATGGTTAACGGCCGACGACAGCACACGACGAGAACATGACAGCATATTTATATGCTGTGGCGAGACAGGAGACACCGCTGTCACTTTCAATTCACGATCCATATGAACGACTTGAATGATCCGAATCTACACGATTGATTGAACGATTTGAATTGAATCCAATGTTCCAGCCCTAGTGACTGACGTTGGCATTAAGTAATGGGGTTTCTATGACAGCGCGCTAGAAGCTGCATCGTTTTGACATGTGTCCCCTGGCAGTCGCTCCGAAAGTCACGCGTTCTAAAAAGCCTAATTGTTTGTGGTATTTTCGTAAGAGGGGCATTTACTTGGAGCGATCGGGCAGAAATGTAAACTATGCAACCCATATTACCAGCGGGACATGGGACGTAAGAGGGTAGCCGATAGGTTGAAATCACGCAAAGATCGTACGAGCAACAGACGGGCTAAACTAATATTCGCAAATTTGCTGACTGTAGGGTGTGCATAAAAAAGTAAGCATGATATTAGTAACTTACTATCATATTATACCAGGTTATTCAAAATATGCAATAACCCATTTATTTCTGTAAATATGAACTATATAACATTTCATTCTAACTGCATGTCGACTATGATTTCTGAAGGAACGTTTATAATAATTTTCCTTCCGCCTCCCCATTGCTTCGGCAGACAGTAAATTAATGTGAAAGAGCTTTTAACATTAAACTTGTCACGTGTAATTAGACATACAATCTTAGAAACCAGTCATATCGGAATAGATCGTATACCGCTCGATCATTCCCGACAGGTTTGTATCTTAGCTTCACTGTTCACTGGATACCACGCGACGGACCTGGTGGGGATGGGCATTCGCATGCTGCACTCGTGACGCACGCGTGCGAAAGGGTTTGCGGTTTTAGATTTTTTGAATGTTTTCACTCATTTATCGCGCTCATGTTTTTGGTAGTGTACAAAGAAATATGTAGCTACAATGTGGAGTTTGAATTTTTCGTTTATGTGGCTTAGTTTTGGAGAAATAGCTCGCCAAAAATACGCATTTTTAAGCAAAATATAACAACAAATATTTACATTACCGTACCAAATTCAGAAAAAACTCGAACTCTGCGTTGTAGCTACATCTTTTGTCATTGCCATGTCGAAATTTCACTTCGAAAAAGTTTCGAATAACTCGGTAAAATGTAAAACGGTAGGTGCTTAAAATGACCCGATTCGCTCTAGGTAAACGCCCCTCTTAAGCAACATTAAAACGTTAGTTACATCAGTTCTGCTTCAGATCATTTATGAATTGACAATTCTAGTAATTATTAAAAAAATTATTTTGAACTGAATTCTCGCTCTACTCATGTTAGAACTTCGTTATTAAATTTTGTTTTTTTTTGTCTTATTAATATTAATAAGAAATGTATTTTCTCAAGAATACATTGTTTATTTGCAGGAGCATTCAAATAACATGAAACAAAGACTTGATCCAAAGATATACATAGGTATAAAGTGAATAATGTCTATATAATAATTTATTTTAAAATTTTTTTCACAAATCATTTGAAGCCTTTGAAGAGAAAACGGAAAAAAATTAGTCTTCAACACTCAGTTGAGTTCTGCTTCGCAAAACGAATTTCAAAAGTTGCTAAAAAACATTTCTCAAGTTCTTTGTGTAGCACGGCTAAGCATTTGCTTTGAATTGCCCGGAGCTCATCCAATAATGTTCCTAGAACTTCACATATAAATAAAACAAGTTTGTTTAATTGGGATGTACGGTTTGTGAAATATCGTTAACCAAAATGAACGATTTTTAAAATGTTAATTTAAATTTGAATGACCTTCAACAAACTTATTTTTAGACAATAGAATAGTTTAGTTTAAGAAACACATGCTGTTTACTTAAAAATAAGAATCCCACCAAACGCTATTATTAGTATAAAGAAAAGTAGAACTGAAAACATTTGGCGTATTTCAAATTATTTTATGTGGTAACTTTTAAAATATTTTAATTTTTAATTCTTCAGACCACGACACAGTATATTTTTGTCATATGTCTGCTGTTTCTTTTGTACTATAATAGTACATTATTTAACAAGCTCATAATGTAGCCTATTATTATTGGCATTATATAGGTACGTGTTAATTACGACATTTTATCTACAACTTTTTAAATAAAACTTTTGGGAAGCAGAAAAAAATTGACAGTTTAGAGTAAAACAAAGAGAGTTATGATCTATTATTGTGCATTTGCCCATAATAGCACACTAGCTGATAATATAGATGATTATACGCATGCAAATAGGTATGCAATTGACATA
Organism: Rhyzopertha dominica; assembly: GCA_025024175.1. NCBI lineage: Eukaryota > Metazoa > Arthropoda > Insecta > Coleoptera > Bostrichidae > Rhyzopertha > Rhyzopertha dominica. The sequence continues at coordinate 31,111,417 of QCXZ01000064.1, read as the reverse complement.
TTATTTGACATTTGTAGATAAAATGTTTTAGTTAATGACAAGCGTAAAAAACTATTAAGTTTACAGCAACCTTTTACAATTTTTTTTCTTAATCGTGGTAAGCTAACAACTTCAAACAAAAATAATAAAAGTTTTAAGAATGCTCCAGAAACGTAAAGTTAAAATTTTTTACTGTAGAAGATATTATAATGCATGTTGTACAGGGTGAGCAAATAAGAGAGGTGGCCGGTCATATCTCATAAACCAGTAGCCCTAGAGGTTTGAGGTAAAAAAAATTTTGAGTAAAGTGGCCAAGAGAAATTGCTGGAAAATATTTTCGAATTTGTAAATGACCGCTAGAGGGCGCTGGCTAGAGGGCGCTGTGGTACCTCCAAATTACAAAATTAAGGTTAGTGACATTTTTTTGCCTAATAAATGTCTGCAGTATTAAACATTTTAAGATTGTTTGGACTAAAATCTACAATTTTTGTTTAGAACATTTTTTTTGTTAAATGTCAAATAAAGGAGTAGGAGTGGGTGAATATTAATATAGAAAATCGCTAATATTTCAGGTTTGACTTGACCGATTTCAACCAACGGGGTATCGTTTTCAAGAGCTTATGTGCCCTTATAAAAAGCAATTATAAGTGTCAGAACATTGTTTGTGTGTTGACCGCAAGAGGGTGTTTTCTGAAGTTACTACCTAAATATCAATTTTTCTCGAAATTTTTAAGTGCAAAGATATAAGGCTATTTACATCTTTAAAAGAACAATTGAATATATATGGATAATATTACTGAAAACCGCACCATTTAAAAAATTCGAGAAAAATCGATTTTAGGTAGTAATTTCAGCAACGCCCTCTTGCGGTCAACACACAAACTATGTTCTGACACTTAAAATAGCTTTTTATAAGGGCACAAAAGCTCTTGAAAGTGACACCTCGTTGGTTGAAATCGGTCAAGCCAAACCTGAAAAGTTAGTGATTTTCTATATTAATGAATTCTGCGCGTGAACATGCAGGAGTAGCAAGCACGCCGTTACAGATCCTCCTGTTTCATTGAAATTATAGCGGTTAAATATTATATTGTGGTGCATTTTGAAGCCAGATCAGTGTAACCTCCAGTGGCTACCTCCATAATTTTCGTTTTCTAAACGTGTAAGAGTCGTGTGTGCGTGGAAATTGCGTATTTAGTTTTCCGCTGGTCAACATGCCTTCAGATAAGAAGTACACACGGGTTGCGGCAAGAAACGATGAAGAAAAAGCAGAAGATGCCTCAACCGATAAACTGAATAATGAGACTGACCTCCTGCAAAATACACTGTTCACGGATGTGTTTCTGGAGCGATTTGCTGAACTTGTGTCCAAGAAAATTAACAACAATCTGGAACGAGTTATAGACAATCTTCATGACAAATGCGACAGCTTAGCGTTAAAGGTGGACTGATGAAGAACGCTTTGCTGAGGGTGTATGTATAAAATGTATAAAATTGTTTATTTTCCTTGTACTATTGAGATTTTGACTTCATCAGGGCAGTGAGAAACTATATGTTGTTCATTTATATTATGATGACTGTACCTATATTGTTTGAGCCTATTTGCAGAGTAAAAGGATGATAATATAATGCAATTGCTTACTGGCTACTTACTTATTTGCTTTTGATTTTCGCTGTAAGAATACTTTTTTTGCTTGGAAAATATTGTGAATTTACCTTCATTATTTATATTTTTTGGAGGGGGAGTTGTTAGGAATTACGCTGTTGCTGGTGTGTGAATATGAACATTTTTCATTTGAATGTGCGTTCTTTGCTTAATAAGTTTCAGGAGTTTAAAGACTATTTGAGGGACTGTGAGTTTGATGTGCTGGCTATCACTGAAACCTGGTTGGATGTTTCCATTGATGATAACTCGTTAGGCGATGAATACGCGGTGTTACGACAGGATCGTCTTGGAAGGGGTGGTGGCGTGGCTGTTTATTTGAAGAAAAAGATTAAATTTCGTAATTTAAATTTACCTGATACGTTTAATTCTTTTGAATTTGTCACTGTAACTATGCAGCTGAGCGGCCGATCATTTCTGCTTTGTGTGTTGTACAGGCCGTCTTCTCTGAAAGACTGCCGAGTTCTTGAGTGAATTTGAAAATTTATTAAGTTTAGTTATGCACATGGCAGATGACGTTATTTTAGTCGGATATTTTAACATCGATTTATTAGACGTAAATTCTTATTATGTTAAACGTTATGTGGAGCTGCTGGAAACCTTTAATTTATCCAAGTTGTGAACGAACCTACTCGTGTGGCTTTGAGTTCGTCAACCCTTATTGATCATTATTATTTCTAATTTATCGTCGGTAAAAGCAGTTAATGTTTACAGTGATCACTCCATTTCAGACCATTATACGGTGGCTTGTACTCTTGATATACCTGATTTGCATAGGCACGTGGAAAAATTAATACAGTATCGTTGTTTTAAGACATTTAATGTTGATGATTTTTTTAATGAACTGGCTAAGATTGCATGGAACCAAGTATACAATTTTCTAGATGTTGAAGAAAAAAATGCCTTTTTAAACTATCACCTTCTTTCTGTATTTGATAGGCATGCACCGATAGTTAGCAAAAGATCTAACAAAAAAAGAGCACCGTGGCTAACAATTTGCGGTTTAATGATGAGTCTGAGAGATAAAACTCTGAGCCTTTCAGAGCCACTCGTGACCCTCGGCTCTGGAACTATTATAAAAATTTGAGAAACCTAGTGAACAAGACCGTCGAATTGGAAAAAAAGCTCATCTGCAGCACCGTGTGTCTTCTGCGGGCAGGACTGAGCTATTCCGGGAGCTAAATAGCTTGGGCACTGTATTTAAGAACTCAAAAGACTGTTTTTCATTACCGGAAAATCTGAGTAATGCAAATGATTATTGTAATTTTTTTATTAGATCTTCATACTAAGAACTTTCGACCTGATCAGTTGCTTTTGAGTAGATATTTGAAAGACAGAATGATTGAATCGCGTTTTGAATTTTCTTTTGTGAGCGAGAGGGCGGTTTATGATGCTATTAAATCCGTGAAAAGTAATGCTTGCCGGTACGATATGATCTCTCTAAATTTAATTTGTTACAGCATCCCAGTACTTTTGCCTATATTCACACATACTGTAAATGTTTGTCTCAGTTGCGGAATATTTCCCGATTCTTGGAAGCGTGCTATTGTGACACCGATCCCTAAGACTGGTACTCCCGTAACGTATAAAGATTTGAGGCCTATAAGCGTTTTACCTTTGCTATCTAAAGTGTTGGAGAAAATTATGATGTTGCAGTTGCTTAGTCATGTACAACGGCATAACTTGCTACCGCGTGCACAGTCGGGTTTTCGTAGAAACTATAGTTGTGAGACAGCGATCAATTTTGGGGCCACTGCTCTTCTCTTTGTATACGTCAGTGTTGATGCCGTTTGTAAGATATAGGGATATCATCTTTACGCTGATGATACCCAGATTATGTATAGATTGGCGAGGGGTGAAGTGGCCCACGTTAATAATTACATCAATATAGACCTGAACAGCTTTGCTGCAATATCTGAGCAACACTCACTTATTATTAATCCCGCTAAGTCCAAGTTAATATTATTTGGCAAGCTCTCTAGACCTACTCAGCGCGAGGAAGTGGCTGCRCAACTCAATGTTCTTATTAATGGTCAACGCTTGGAACTGGTGGATCATGCTAAAATTCTTAATTTTTGTCGGTTTCGTGAATTTATTAGCATTCTTTTGCCCAATGTGCTTTTTAACATAAATGGTTTGTGGTACTTTGAAAATTTCGGGATCGTCACAGTTTTTGTTTTCCTTTTCAATTACATTTTCTTTGTTTTGTAGTATATCAGAATTTATTTTTGAATACAATTTAGATCTCTCTCTGTGGTCGTTAACGTAGTCATTAAGCAAAATTTGGTCTATTTCTATGTTAAATGGGTCGTTGCTACTTATGTGTCCGCTAACTACATCGATGGGTTTTAATTTTGTTACCGAATGGACTGAATGGTTATATGCAAGGATTGCGTACGTCATTTTATTTTTTATAGGTGTTTTTAGAAATCCTCGAGTATTGAGTAGCCGGATGTGTTCTATTATAATGGAATGGAATCTTTCGATAACGCCATTAGATTGAGGATGGTTTGGTGAGCAAAAGTGAACATTAATTTTGTGGAGTCTAAGTAATTCTGAAATGACAGTTTTTAAATTCGGTTCCATTATCTACAACTATTTGCTTCGGAATACCGTGGTCTGAAAAGAAGTTAATTAAATTGTCTGCTATTTCTGTTGCGTTCGCAGAACTTATGAAGTATGCTTGGGTGTACTTTGAGAAACTGTCAATTACTGTTAGGAATTTTGATTGTTCCAGGGTAAAAGTATCCAAATGTATAATTTCAAATGGTTTTGTAGCAGTGGGGGTAATATTTAATTTGATATTTACAGGTTTACGTTCATATTTGCTTTGTTGACAAATTTCGCATTGGTTTATAAATGACTGAACTGAAATTTTAAGATTGGGCCAATAATATCTTTCTTTAATTTTATGCATCGTTTCATCTATTCCACGATGGTTAGATTTTCCTTCGTGATAGTTTTGTACAATTATTTGAACATCGTCTTTGTCAGTTATATCGATTAATTTATTGGTACATCTTTTGAACTTAATTGAGGGCCATTTAAAAATTTTTTAAGTACTGTCGAAAATCTTTCGTAGATATTGTTATTTAAATTTTCGAAATATACGTGATAAACGACATCTGGTGAAATATAATCTTTGATAAATTGAATAATATCTTGTTCAAAATTGTTTTCGGATATTTGGAGGTTAATGCGTTTCTTTTTCTCAAATAAGATTGTTAGTTTTGGTTTTGCAGGAGAGTGTAAAACAGAGCTGATAATAATTTGGTTTTGTCCAAAATTTATGGGATAGTCAACTATCGGAATACCTACAATTGGGTCTTGGTCTGCATTTGAGTGAATAGTGACGTCGTCATCGTCTTGTTCTAGTTCATGTATGTTTTGTGTTTCGAGTTTTCGTGTTGAATTTTGAGGTTCACATAATTCATAAAATAATTGATCAAGTTCAGAGGACCGTTTTTTATTTTTCGAGATATCTTTGATTATGCTTTCGATTTCGTAATCTAAAGGATTTAATTCTTTGGTGTGAATTTCTACGCGAGATAACGCATCTGCGTTAATATTAAGTTTGCCTTTTTTATACATTATGGTATAATCGAACTCTTCTAGTTTAATTCGCCATCGGAGTAATTTTGAATTTGGGTCTTTTAATGAGAAAAGCCATTGAAGGGGTTTATGGTCCGTAATAATATTAAATTTGCGTCCGAAAAGGTATGGACGAAAGTACTTTGTCGCCCATACTATAGCTAATAGTTCTTTTTCTATTACTGAATAATTTTGTTCCGAATCGTTTAACGTACGTGAAGCATACGCAACAGGGAGATCCTTTCCGATAGGTCCCTGTGATAATACAGCTCCTATAGCAACGTTACTCGCATCCGTGGTTAAGTTGAATGTTTTAGAAAAGTCCGGGTATTGCAGAATCGGCTCGTTCATTAAAGGGTTTTGCATTTTTCGAAGCAGGAAATAAATTCTTTGTTGTGCTCTATTTTTGCACCTTTTTTCAAACATTTCGTGAGAGGCTTTGTAACTTTGGCGAATCCATCGACAAACCGTCGGTAATAACCTAAAAGGCCTAGGAAACCTTTAATTTGTTTGGTTGTCTTAGGTAAAGGATAATTTTTTATAGCTTTTATCTTATCTGGATTCGGTTTCACGCCGTCAGGAGTGACTAAATGGCCTAAATAAGCCACTTCCCTTTTTAAAAATTCGGACTTATCTAACTGGATCTTAAAATTTGATTCTCGTAGCCGCTGAAAAACCGATTTTAACCGTTCTAAATGTTCTTGTAAAGAAGTTGAAAAAATTATTATATCGTCCAAGTACACTAGACATTTCTCGTTTTCGATACCCCTAAGGATATTATCCATAATACGTTGAAATGTAGCGGGAGCGTTTTTCAGACCAAAAGGCATCCTTAGATATCCAAAATGGCCGTTCTCAACATTGAAAGCCGTTTTTGAAATGTCACTTTCATCCATTTCAATTAGATGAAAGCCACTTGCCTAATTTGTCTAGTAAGTCGGTTATGTTTGGTCAAGGGTAGCGGTCATCGATTGTTTTTTCGTTCAATTTTCGATAGTCCACCACGACTCCATTTTTGTTTTCCAGAGGCATCTGCCTTTTTGGGAACAACCCAAATAGGGGATGACCATGGAGAATTACTAGGTCGAATAATTTTTTGGTCAAGCATTTTCCGAATCTGATTTTCTACTTCCGTTTTGTTAATGAATATGATTTTGAATAAACGGGGATTTCGTCAGTTGTCTGAATTTTGTGTTTAATTTTGATAGTAAACGTCAACGGCATATTTTCGTTATAAAATATGTCTGAGTATTCTTTGCAAAGCTGAATAATTTTGTCCTTTTCTTCAAAATTTAGATGGTCTGTGCGTATTTTTGATAGGTCTAATGTGGATTTTTGGGTGTCATCATAGTTGTTTAAATTAATTTCTTGAATTTCTTGTCAAAGTTTTCGACTGCAATTGGCTGGGAAAAGTTCAGTCACTGTGTTCGTGGTGTTGTTTAGTATGGTAGTTAAAGCTTGTCCGTTTTTTGCTATAGTGAGACACTGGGGTATTTCACAATTATTTATCTTTTGATGGGGAATAATTATTTCACCGTTTTGTATAGACGTCTGAACTTTTATGATTTGCTCTGACCGTGGATGAACTTTTATCAAATGCATTTCATTGCCGGATTTATGATAAAGTAATTTTATTTGCGTATAGGGTGTAACTAAATAATAACCTTTATTGAAATCGAGGTTAGCTTTTAAAAGTAATAAATTATCAATACCTATTAAACCATCGAAAACATTATGGAATTTAAACAAAAAGAATTTAAGTGCTTTTGGTTCAGGTAATCTAAATATTTTTGAAGCAGGGATTTGTGCACTGTATTTGTGTGCTGATTTTTGAAAGACAGTTGAGACTATAAAAGGATCGTCTCTAATAAAATTCTGAAAGAATTTATTAGCTACGTTCGGGTCAATAAATGATTTAGTTGAACCAGAGTCTATTAAAATTTTGACGTTGTGTTCTGGAAATACAATGTATGGTAAACGACTGGGGTCAACGGTATTAACTGAAATAATTTGGGGGTCTATGTTGGATTGTTTGACGTACTGGCTTCCTGAAAATTTTCGGTATACACGTCCTGATTTGCTGGGTCAGTATATTCAAATTCTTCAGTGTTCATTATTTTGGTCCAAATTTGGATTACCGCTAAAATTTTCATAGTCATTTTCATCTAGCGCACTTTGTTCGTAGTACTGCTGTGTTGTTTCCGGATCTACCTCCGTATTGAAGAGTTCCTCGAAAACAAAATTTCTTTGTAGTTGTTGTTGTTGAAAGGGTTGGTGTCGAAACGGTCGTTGTTGAAAACGATTGCTACTGTTTCGAGTAGAAATACTCATAGGTGTTGGCTTAGGCATATTTGTGACGTTACTGTTTGGTTTAAAAACATTTTTGTTCTGTTGAGGGTTCCTGAATACTTGCGAATTCGTAAAGAATCGCTGAGGTGGCTGATTAGCTTTTGGCTGAATTGGTATAGGTTGTGACGGAAAATAATTTTGATGTGTAATTTGGGCTCTAGAGATATTGTTTGGTGTGTGATTATTAAAATTTTTAAACGGGTTGACATTCGTATTTACAGTCATAAAATTCGGGTTTGTCAGCTTCTGCTGGGGCATTGGCAAACGGGTTTGAGGTTGGTTGGGTCTCATAAAAGGCTTATTGGTTGCATTTTGAAAATAATGGACGTTATCTTCTTGCATAACGAACTGAAGTACTGCGGCAAGATCAGTTGGTTTCATACATCGAATTGTCGTACCTAGGGGTTCTCTAAGTCCCGATAAAAATGTCCTTAATGCTAAGTTATTATACAGATTTTTCTTTACCAATTTGGATTCAGCTGTTGCCTGGTGTAAGTCTACATAACTACAAAGCAAATTTAATATATTCAAGCAGCGATCATAGAACTGTTGGGGCTTTTCTTGAGGCATTTGCCTCATCATAACTAAGTCTCGATTTAGACAAGTATCATCACGTTGATCCGCAAAATCTCTTGTCAGTGTTGCTTTTAACTCGTTCCAGTTATTTACATTCTGAATATTTATTACTAGCCTTGCGTTGCCAGATTAAAGAGTTCAACAAATAAACATTGTGAAAGCTATTCGGATTATTTGCATCATAAAATGATAAAATTAAAGATTCACATATCGAAAGGTATCGATTTAATTCATTTGGATTGCCGTCAAATTGGGGTACGCAATTTAAATATTCCGGTTTAAATTGTGCCTGCGCCATGTTATTTACGTAATCTTCTAACGACTGATGAATTTCTGAATTAGACTGCTCAGAGTTTACTATCTCGGAGTCAGTGCAAGGGTTATTTATATTTAAATTTTCCAATGAGTCTATTATTTCGTTAAGAGATATCAAATTGTACTTACATTAGGTGAATGATTCTCTTCAACATCGTATTTCTATGAGGGTGGCCTCTGGTTGGAATATTCGCTTCCTCAGGGTGGTCGTCCTTGCGGAATTAGGCAATGGTGTCCCAATCCCCGGTGATGATAGCTCCTGGAAGTTCTGGCTGGGTCTTCGATAGACAGAGGGTGTCGTCCGAGAACTTGCGCGAAAACCGATCACCAACTTTCGGAATATCCGGTCAATCGAAGATACGAAAATTACGCTTTCGATACGTCGTAATCCCGGATATCCTACTGACTGCGCCAATTAACTGTTTACGACGCCGAAGTCTCTTTTTAAAAATTTTATTACTTGAAATTACAACTAATGTTCTACTAATACAACTTAACAGTATGAATGCTACAATCCAATTAACATTTTCTTGTTCTCCTGAACCCAAGTGAACTATCGCGGCGGCGGTGTCCTGTAGCTGCCGACGCAGCATTTTCTCTTGGGAATCTCGGACGGTGCATGATGTAATTCATGTTCAAAATCGATGTCAAAGCGGCATATGTACTTCAAAGTTCATTATGATAGCTCAGTTGGATAGAGCGTTTGACTAGTGTTTAAAAAGTCCCGGGTTCAAATCCCGGTCAAAGCTAGCAATATTTTTTTAGTTCGTTATCACTTTTCTGTTCGGCTATGGCACATATAAAAAAATCAACAAATAAAACACGCCGCACTGCCACTGAATTATGTCAACCTGTTAACAGCCTTATCATGGCAACAAAACTTCGCTCAGGTCGCACCGGAACACGCCTTTCGCATGGTGTTGCCGGTTTAACTGTAGTCGATTGTATTTTTGGAATGATGTTTGAAAAAATTAAAGTAGAAGTGACAATCATGCTATTTGTGAATATAAAATATAGATTTTAAAATTGAAATTACATCATGTGCAACACTAACTACTTTTATATAGGTAAACTTGGTAATATCGATTTTTTTGTTCGCATTCCTTTTGCTGTTACAGATCCATTTGCCACTGTACTATTATTTTAATGTATACGCATTTGTTTTGTTTTTTACTTTGAAATGGTAGTTTTTACTTTGGGGTGACGGGCAATCAATCAGTCTAATATCGCAATTTCTGTACAATCAGTTAGCTGTTTCAGGTTTTTAGAACGACGCAAGTATCACAGCAAAATGAAATATCAATGTTTCTTATTTATTTGTATTTCCAGTTACAGGTATGCTACTAAAGTAATGCCTAATCAACAGGCTTTACAGTTCGCATATGTATAAGTACTCCCTACTGCATATTACATCGTTCCACATCAACGACATACCGTACGCCCCACACAGCTCCACACAGTTCTCGTTAACATCTTGGTTAGAGGTATAGCTGGGTTGTCCAGGATACCAGTTAGTGTAAGTGAAATTACGGCCGTTAGAAAACCAGGAAAATTGTCTCCTTTCTGCAAGATCACTTCCAGAGGTCCAAAAGCGCTGGCTACCATAACCTGAAGCATGTTGTTTATGTTAAGCAACATTACATCAGTTCTACGTGAGATCATTTAGAAATATAAAAAATAATTGTTTTGAATTCAATACTCGCTTGGCACATTTTAGAACATTATTATTAATTATGTATTATAACTGGAATGTTTGAACCATTATAACAGTTTTTGTTTTGTTAATATTAATAAGATATGCTCATTTGCTCTCGTTAGGAGCATTTAAATAAAATGAAAGGACACCTTAATCCAAAAATATCGGTATCATGAAACTGTAACGGTCGTAATATACGTGGACTCAGTTATCATTAACTAAGCTTTCGATTTCAATTCTGTTATCGTCAGGGCTGCTATAAATTACATCATAAATATTTAAATAATTACAAATTTGGAAAACTTACAGAAATTGAGGAAAAATTGAACAGCAAACTTATTTAAGTAAGGTTTAATGTGCCCAACTAGCTAAAGGATTTCAAACTTAAGGTGACCAACTTCCCAAACCAGAAAATCGGGACGCTTTGACGGTGTTTGTAATATAGGATAGAGGGATAACCAGGCATTAGGTTATGCCGGCTACTGAATTGCGTGCTGATACCACAAAACTAAATACCTAGATCTAATAAGATTTTGTGCAGGTAGGGCAGGAAGGACCAGATGCATGCGCAGTAAATATTTTAATATGGAAACGTCATGGCAACTTTACAACAAACAACAGAACCTGCCGCATATCTCGGCAATCGCCATTCACTTTATCACACCAGCGGGTTAGTGCGCAGACTCGCTGCCTGACCAACCAGCAATATGGCGACTTACGGGTCGTTACAATATTTTCTCGCGCATGCCGTAACAATTAATCGTCTACATAATAGATACGATGTCTGTGGCTGACATTATGAAGTTAGCTACGCCTGACTGTGCGAATGGACCACCAGCAACAATAAAAAAGTAAAATACCATGTGCATATTTTTAGCCATAACTATAAAAAACCGGACAAATCCAAACAAAATTTTGAAAATCTGGACAGATCCGGATACCATATTAAATACGGAAACTCATAAACAAAAATACAAACCGGTCCGTTCTAAATCCGGACGGTTGGTCACTTTTGAATCAAACTTGGTAAATTATATAATTGTTCCAGTAGGCAGTACAAATTCAATCTTAATATAAGAAAATGATCCAAAAATTGTCAGATGTCAAAACAACTTACTAGGGGTATAGTTTTTTTTATCAATTTTGGGTTTTACATTTGCACCTGTAGCTAAATTTGTTTGCCACTTCTGTTCTGAGCTATATTTAAAGTTTCAAGTTTCTAACTCATCAGGAAGTTAGCTACGCACGCAAATTAATAAASACGTTAAAAACCTATAAWAATATTACCTGGAATTGTTTGGAAAAAGCTATAGTGCAGACTAAATTAATAACAACATTATTTCATTGTATTTTACTATAAGCGTCTGCTCTATAGACAGTGGGACCCAAGTCGMATGTTTCTCTCGCTTTATCAGTTTAATTGTTGCAGTAATGTCGTTGAACAATGCCATCATGAGCGTAAAGCGTAGACATATTTAGCATTATAAAAATCTATGACATTTCTTACAAGAATAAGTTTACGTGTAGATAAGTCTATGATTTTACTTGACAAACCAATGAATATTAGTATTGTAATTTTTTTTCAGCGATAATTAAATGGATACTTATAACATTTTTCCCTTTTTATTGTACCCTAAATTGCTACACTAAATTTATTTGATGGTGTTAAATTTATCACATATCTACGGGTGAAATAATTTATACATACCTAGTGCTCTTATTCCTTGTTCTATTGTATCTTGTTCTGCACTTGACATTATGCTCACCAGGTTCATTCCTAGATTTTTGCAAGCAAGAATAGCCATATGCCAGTTAACCTAAACAAAGGTCTCAAGAATTTCGTCTTCTGCCTGTATATTTAATATTACCTACCCTAGTTGTTATCTCGAAAAAATATCGACTGTTTCGTAACCAAACCATGGTCCCATTCGCCACTAATAGATCTATAGGCGTGTCTGAAAATATAACGACATAACCCATTTTAAAACGCTCAAACAGAATAGAACTACTACTATGAGCGTTACATCACTAACAATAAATAAGAATAACTATAATAATAATAATAATAATAATAATAATAATAATAATAATAATAAATCCTAAGCATTCTGGAAATCCAAATATATAAACGCCTATACCGTAGTCTTAACAAGTAGAACGATTAATTAACTAACAAATAACAAATGCAAACCTCGTCTTTTTAGACGTCCTTCCAGTAAAGCGAAATATAAAGAAAAGGGATGATCTACAGCACAAGAACTCAACAAAACCGAAAAAGGAGACAACAAAATATATTTAAGGGAAAAGAGGAACCGCTTAGAACGACATTATACGCTTATGACTTATGACCGAAGATCAGCGTCGCGTTAAACAATCGTACTGAATTTTAGAATTTCCGTTAATAATGTGTTCTAGTGTTGCATCCTTCTGTTTGTATTGCAGTTGTTATTATCATCGTCGTTACAGTGAAGTAGTTCCGTGTATCTGGCAGGGTGTTACACAATTGTGGGACAGAAATCGCCTGCGGACCACACTGATTCACGAAATAGAGATATATATATGGGGGAACATTGTCCAGCAATAACACAAAATGGGGCAAGAAAAATAAGAAGAAAATCTTTAAATCATACAAGACAAAATATGCTGAAGTTCGGAAGCAGCTTGAAAGAAAATGTTCAAGCTCTAGGTTTTAGATTTGAACTTAGTTTTTCTGTTTACCACTCCATCTACTGAAATAACAAGGCAAAATTTTAACTCCCATGTGTATTATCTCAATCACAAGATCCTGATATTTGATAATCTTCTCTCTTACGCTTTTTAATATTGTTGGTAAGAGAAACTGCAATGTCAATAATTGTAACTTGCCGGTTCGCTTTGTCTTTTGTTACCTAAAGAGCAAGTTTTATTGAGACACAAAATATTGAATTGAGTTTCAAAAGCAATTTAGAGGAGCTGCAGTTGCTTTAAACAAAATACCTACAACCACTAAAATTTAAATACAATAAATGATTTTTCTTACCGGAGGAATTCGCCTGGCTGTTTGTCCCAATGACATCTTGAACAACCAACAACGTGGTCATCGCGATCAGAACAAAATTGAATGCATTCATTTTTGTGCACTACCATGTTACTAAACTGCGAAATTTTTTTAACTGCCATATTTGAAATGACGAGCTTTTATACTCTGAATACTGGACAAGTTTTCCTTGTATGATCTATAATCATTATCCGAAGTGTACTTACCAGCTTATCGTTGGATAACATCTTTCTTTGACTCTTCAATTGAGTACTTGGCGGAAAATAACAATTTATAATTGCATGTTTCTATCTTGGCGATTTAGACTCAACGCTAGCAGTTTCATTTGACCTACACTTTGGGTATATACAAAATCAAACTAGAACAGTATGCAATGAAAATTTACTAAAATATAACATATAAATGCTTATATTTTAATGCAAATATACACAATATTTTCAGAAGTATGCATAAAATATGCAACGTATGCGTGGTAAATGTACTTGGTATAGACAGAAAATAAACTTGTTTGATGAATGTAAAGCAAATTTATTTAATAGGTTTGAACAATTCCATTAAAAGTATATTAAGACGAGGATAACTATTACCCTATTCACTTATACTTATATAATATCAGTACCATAACATCTTTACTGGCTACTAAACATTATATCTTATATGTTGCACGAGTACAATTAATTAATTAGTTGAAAACAGATAGTTAGGTACTAAACGTTTTTCCACATTCTGTAATTTATTTTATTATTTTCGGCATATTACCCTACGCAGAACCTATTCTCAGTAAACTGAAGTGCATAATAAGAAAAGCAACCTATTTTAAACAGATTTTGTCCACTTTACCACACTAACATGAAAGACCGGTGCAGATTAGTTCGCTGCCATGGTCACTTATTCCAATATAATGACTATTAGTTGCTCCCATAGCTCCCCTTACCGTTAGTTGGCTCCGGTGGTTTAGCGTGTAATTGCAATCTTCGCCAGGATGCACAGGTACTACTGCACGGTACCTCCATATTATTTTGCATTTATAGCCGTTCAAGCAGTATTTTGCGTGTTGATTTTGCTTATTATGAAACGCTCATATCTTTAAGAAGGATTTCTTAGTAAGTGTTGTAATGTATTTACATTATACATTAAATACATGTCAAAGTTTTTAAGAATTTGTAAGACACATTTTACAAAATTAAATGTAGGTACTGATATTTCCGATCCTCAATAATTTTTGTTTTGTATAGAACTTTTCTGTATTTTTTTTGTTGTAGGACATTGTTAATTTCAACATATCAATTTATACATTTTTAGTACTTCCAAAAACTGGAAGATATTGAAATACAGGTAAAGGTTAAAAAACATAGAATTAAACTTTGCATAATAACTTTCACAGGCGTTTAGGTTATGTCTTACTGAGGAAATGTTATCCGCCAACATTTAGGGAGGAAAATCAACTTCTTCAGATATGTAATTATCTATATCAAATAATCTACTAACTCTTGCTAATTTCCCATATATTCTGTCTCGTTAAAGTATTCTGAAGCTAGTCCAAACTTTTGAATTTTTTTTCACCTAGGTAAGTAAGAACACAAAGTGTAATATCAACTTCCTCCACGTAAATCGTTTAACATTATCAAAGTTAAAAGAATGATTTTTGCTCATACAGTGTTCAGCTAGCACAGAATWGTTGGATCCCAAACGTATATCTTTTTTATATTTATTTATTATATTTTCTAAATACAACTAATTTTGTAAACAAACTATTCGCAAACTTATCTTTGATTTTAGAAAATACAGAATCTACCTTAACTAAAGAACGATAAGAAAACTTTATTCGGGATATCCCTAAAGATCTTAGTGATTCTTTCCGTTAGGTCTTCAGAGTGAGGTAAATTACAAATTAAATATGTAGTTATAGGACTATTTTCAATGTCTTCTCGTGTCAGACGAATGGATACACATTAATAAAATATTGATATAGCCTGAAATTGCGACCATGAATAATGGCGGGAACGCCAATGATTTAAAATTATCGCGACGGTTTTAGTCTCCACCACGTCTGCCTTCTTGCCTGGCGCACAAATTATCTCAAGTGTGTAGATATTATGACATTCCAGCGTACAGTAGTACGCAGTAATATTGTAAGCTTATTAAGACTATAGGTACACCTTGTTTATTGTATGTTTCAAATTTGAGCTTTTTATAAAAAAAATATTCCAGTAGATAACACTTTTCGGCATCACTTACATAAAAGGAATGTATTGTCGAAATCATTGTTTTTTTTAATTGTGATTATCAAATTTTGTTTGTTATGAAACAAGTAGAACTGTTCAATGGTTAAACACGCAATTCTAAAAGTACCGAAGATAAATTAAAATTAGAAAGTTTAACAAATGAACTTGATATTCTACAATCTACAGTACTCTATAACCATAAAAATCCAACGATGTATATATGACTGAGCACTGGAAGCAGGAAGGACATTTGCTCCAAATAACCACATACATAGTGTCTATTGTATGTTCCTCTTTGAGTGAAATGTATAGGTCAAAGGTGATGTTAGAGTCATAGCTGTGGGTGGCTTCCATATACAATATACAGGGTGATCCACTAGCGTAGCCAAGGAACTAAATTATTTTGATAATGGAATAGCAGCTCTTTTACATTTAACAGTACAAATTTATTGCATTTTAGCAAATTAAATTTTAAAATTTAAGTCACACTTTTTCTGGTTTTTTCTTGTTTGTACTTAATATTTTTCTTGTGTTTGGAGTTTTGCCCCCCCCAAGTTAATTTTCTGGCTACGCCACTGGGGTGATCAGTTAAGGCTGGACAGCGGCTGTACCTTGGAAACTAATCGTGCTAGAATCTTGAGGTGAATCTTGTTTATTTCTCAAAAAGGTTGCAATACGATGTTGGTCTAAGATAAACTCATTATAATCGATGTTTACTCATAACATATTTTATTTCGACATTTTTTTTCTAGTTGCTCTGACGACAAAGGGGAGACAGAGGTTTCAAATCATTAAAATGGCATAATGCAAGTATGGTTTAGGCAAATATCACGAATGATGGATAGTTTTAAAGTGAATATTATCATGATATTGTATATAATCAGATCTATCATCCAGTTAGTAACTGTCTGATTCGATGCTTTACATTTTGTTGTTGTAACAATGTTTCTTCAGTAATTAATATACTTTATGGACTTATAAACGTGTTGTGCCTTACTCTACAACATAACATGGTGTCAGGTGTTGTGCGCGAGTCATAAAAACTATAGTAAAAAAAGTCAGTCGTCAAGTGGAGAAGTAAATCTCGTACAAAATGACATCAAATTTAGAGAACACAAATAATTCTTCCACAAGGAGCAAATGCAAGTTGTCGTCGAGTACAGTACAACCGCTAAATCTAGAAGGAAACCTCGCCGAGAACTGGAAGCAATGGCAAGTACAATTTAAAATATACATGAGAGCAACCGGTCTGGAGCATGAAGAAAATCAAAGGAAAGTTGCTATATTTTTGCACTATGTGGGACAGGATGCAATGTCGGTTTTCAATTCCTTCAATATGGATATGTATACGTGTCAAAATGAGGATTTAATTCAAAAGTTTGAGTCGCACTGTCAACCCAAAACTAATATAACGGTGGAACGCCACAAATTTTTAACAAGGGTTCAAAAGATGGATGAATCAATCGATGATTTCGTCACAGCATTAAAAAATTTAAGCTTAACTTGTGAACCGGAATCCTTACGGGAAGGGTAGCGCTACGTCGTTCGGTCGAAACGTCGGGTGGAAAAAAAGAAAAGAAAAAAAAATACCGCAAACTAACAACAATTTGCAATTAATCCGTAATCCTAGCGTACTCGAATAACTAGATTGATGAAACCTATTCAGTTAAATAATATACAAAAGAAAACTATAAAGGTATACAAAAAAATATGATCAGAATCTGTTAATCTATACCCAATGTAAATATTAAACGACAGAAAACGTAGTACTTAGTATAATAACAAACGATCGCGGAAAATGTTAATCTTTGCCAAAATTCATTAACAAACTACAAAAACTACTACACTAATAAACAATAGTGGAAAGTGTTCGTCGCGTCGAACAAAGAGTTTATCAAAAAGGTAAGTATCTATGCACCACAAAGGGTGTACTTATCACTAGGTTGTCTTCCAGGTACTTCAGCTAGGTCCCAAATGCCACGTCAGAGGTAATGAATAACCAAGCGATTTTCTGGATGAAAATTGTCCACGTCGGTTGAATGACTTCAAATACTTTTTGCAGATAACATCAGGTGATCCTGACCTCAACGTGATACACGCTCCTGATGGATGTAGAACCCGTGGGTTCCAGGTGACACGAATCGAACCAATCAACGTGAATAACAATATTTAAAAATCCAGTATGAGATTGTAATTAAAAGCCTGAAATAATACTGGAATTACAGAGCGAAACGAGTAATAAGAGAAAACGAACCTGTGATGGTGTGCGGCTTTTTCGGTTTTAGAGATTGTGCGGGATATCCGACAAATGTCGTTTTCGTTTCCCAGACAAACGAATCAAATCTGGTACACAGAATTCCCCGGCGGTCGATTATGATCCGGACAAACTCAGTCGCCGATTTCGGTAAGAATCACTTGATTTACCACTAAACAATCTAACCACCTCGTGTGCTAACACGGCAACAAATCGAAGAATGAATCTCTTGCTGTTCCAGTATGAAGATGCAAGATGGGATCAATGCAACGTACTCGAGAGAGATGCACAATGGCAAAAGAGCAAGTGATGAAGACCTTCAGCAGATTAGCGATATCTCGTTTGATGCGACCACAACGAACTTTAAAATTTACTGTAAACGACGTACTAATAAAAACGGAATTTTGATATTAATAGTTGCTACTTAAATTTGGTACGTTACAGTATAAGAAATAAAAACGTAAATGTCATTTTGAAAATTGGATGTGAAAGCATTCATTCAATTTGCAGCGGTTTTTATCTATTACATTCAGCTTGCTGACGGTAATCGAAATGCAAAATACAGCTCAGTATCACCAGATCTGTCATTATAAAATTTTACGGAATATCATTGACTACTGAAGGCTGCACACATTAGCAATTAAATACACAGTATAAATTGAATATCACATTTAATTAACTTTTAACGGCTTTGAATCAGAAATTTTGATCGACTGTCACATCCTAACTTTTTAATAATTCCGTTTGCAACGTAACCTGCAATGTAAATTAAAACCATTGTTTGATTGTCAGGAATTACTGTATCTGTAGAATCAGCGATTAAAATTTTTAACTAACTCTTCATTCTTTAAGGACACATGCGAGTATTCCGATTCACCATCACTGGATAATACTTTTAGACTTTCTATTTGGAAAGTGCCATTTCTAGCTGAATTTAAATTTAGCAAGCTCAAATTTTTCAGTTTGCGTTCAGATTCCATCACTTGTGTTGTAGATATATGATTACATCCGCTGAGACGCCTATATTTTCCGAATGCATCCAGTTGATCCGTCTGGAATTTTCCGAGTAGAATATATTTCAAGTCTTGTTTTTTGAATAAATATTGGATATTGGGCACTGATCTTTAAATAACTGGATGTCGCTTGCATACCAAAATGCATGTAAATTATTTGTGATAGATTAAAGCCACTTTAGCGCCTAGCCGCTGGTCCTTGTACTAAAATTTTGACAAAGGTTTTCTTCTGCGGTAAATATAACGTTAATGATTGACGGTTAAAATCGTGAACTCATCATCTGTCTGCAGATTTCCAAAAGATGATCGTTGTAGTGTTTGATTAAGAAACATGTACCGTACAAACTGGATGTTACGTTTACTCAACCATATTATACAGTTAAGGATCTAACCTAAAATTTGAACGCGCTGTTAAATTGATAGTACGAGTACCAGCGGCATGGTGGCTACTTATCACAGTTTTGAATGATTTATGCGACATCCAGTTATTTAGAGGTCAGTGATATTGGGCAATGTTGACGAGATTTTGCATAATGTGTCTTAAAGCTGTACAGGTATGTTTCTTTGCTTAACTTTCCTTTTTTTTTGTACCTGGTTTTTCCAAATGTTCTCACCTGTCTAACCACAAAACAAAGCTATTTAAAAACATTAATTTTTTATCTGCGTTTTTGTACAGAGGATAACAAAATTTATTTTTCAAACGATACTCCTTATGAGTCTTGCAGGTTACCTTTTAAGCGATCTACCTAATTTACGTGTAATATTGCATTAAACAGTCCGTTAAAACAGCATTTGATCATCTGTAATTAATACACATTCCAAAAACAGTTAAATAAGTTCAAAAATTTAATCTTAACTCGCGTGTGTTGGTTTGAAATAACGAGCACGATCATCCACTACAGATACTGGATTGCAACTGGTCGTGCGAATTGGCGGCCCGATCAGCTGACGTCATGCGGGATGTGTATATGTTATAAGCAGGGCCCTCTCATATCAAGGAGGCACTGATAAGTACCTAATCTTTGCTCTCATGGTCAGTAAAAAAATTAAGGAAAATGCTGGTGAAGACAGGATGACTTTAAGTACGTACTCATGTGGAGTATTATGAGATTGTTAAAGCTAAAAGTATCTCAGTTTCATAATTACTATTTAAACGAATTTAGCTTAAGTGAGATTCGATCGTAATTATAATATGAAGTGTACAGTCTGAAGATTTCGCTAAGAGATAGTTCACCTCACAGTTTTAAAACAAAAAGTTAAGTATGCTATGTCTTCGTTCTCGTCATTTACATGTATTAAATATACTCGAATTGACTGCATTATCTAGAGAAAATAATTATGAGGATGAGAGTGATATCTTCAGGTTGGACGCTTCGTATAATTGTGATTAAACTTCACCTAAAGTAAGTTGTTGGGACATAGGGTGGGTTCAGCAAAGCAGAATGGAGAAAAATAGAATCTAGAGAGAGCACAAGTTAATTACTTCCACATCCAACGGATGAAAAGTATTTATCGCGAAAAAAATTTTCAAAAATTTTTATTTGCTCATTCGCTTTAAAATGGTCGAAAACGCAAAAAATCAAAATTTGAGCAAATTTTTTTGTCTGTGTGTCTGTGGTATTGTTTGTGGACACGATAACTTTCGAAAGACTTAATATATCGGGTGCGCCATCTTGTGGTAATTTTTACCATGGAGCATTACACTCCAAAACAAGGAGCCGAAATTGTGAAACTTTATTTCCAAAATAATTCCTCAGTTACGCTTGCTCAACGCGCGTACCGAGCAAAGTATCGCGGTAAAAAAGTGCCTTCAGCGAAGACAATTTGCAAGTTAAAAGTGGGTCTTTGGCAACATTCACACCCAAAGTTAAGCCACGTCCGCGTCGAAGTAATGAAGTCATTGATGCCGTACGAGCCGATGTTCAAGACCATCCGAACACCTCGTATCGTCGCCGTGCTCAGGAGTTTGGCCTGTCTCCTACAACATCGCGACGCATTTTGAGGGTCGATTTGCGTTTATTCCCTTACAAGATACACATAGCTCAACGTTTATTGCCGACTGACAAGCCTCGTCGAGGCACATTTTACGCTGTGCGGAAGTGTCAATACGCACAATGTTCGCTATTGGGGGACTGAAAACCCTCAATTGATATTCGAAGCGCCTTTATATTCACCAAAAGTCACAGTTTGGTGCGGTGTTTGTGCCGATAGGATCATTTGTCTGTACTTCTTTGAAGACAATGGCGCGACGGTTACGGTCAAT
The DNA here is from genome assembly GCA_025024175.1 of Rhyzopertha dominica. Classification (NCBI taxonomy): domain Eukaryota; kingdom Metazoa; phylum Arthropoda; class Insecta; order Coleoptera; family Bostrichidae; genus Rhyzopertha; species Rhyzopertha dominica. The sequence continues at coordinate 31,090,459 of QCXZ01000064.1, read as the reverse complement.
GGCGTGCGATATAGGGCAATGCTTCGCGAATTTTTGGCATCTGAGCTGGATGAATATGAAATGTAGGATTATTGGTTCCAGCAGGATGGCGCGACATATCACACAGCCAATGAGACGATTAATTTATTGAAGCAAATGTTTCCGGATCGTATCATCTCAAAAAAGGCGATTTTGACTGCCCACCGAGATCACCGGATTTGACTTCTCCTGACTTTTTCTTACGGGGGTACTTGAAAAGTAAGGTTTACGCTAACAAACCTCAATCCCTCGCACTTAAGACCAACATACGCAACGAAATCGCTGGTATTGACCCGGAAACACTAAAAAAAGTGATGGAAAATGCCGAAAAACGGGCTGATTTGTGCATAGGTGCAGGCGGTGGTCACTTACCAGATATTGTTTTCAAAACGTGACCAAACAAATTGTGCTGGACCAAATTTAAATAAAATAAACGATCGTACACAAAAAAAAATCTGTCTTTCGTACTTTATTTAAAAAAAACTTTAGTTACCACAAGATGGCGCACCCGTTATGAACTTGAATTTTGGCAAACGTATAAATTTCAACTGCCCAAAGCGACCTATTGCTTGTGGGATAAGTAGGGTATCGGGAAGGGGCAAAATTGGGGGGTAACTACCCTTTTTGCAAATTTTTATTTTTTTATATTTTTTTCGTTTTAGTATGTGATTAGTTGTATAACTGCGAGTATTATTAGTTCTTATAAATTTTCGGTACAGCAAACCGTTTAGAAGATATTAGCAAAAAAGCGTCACTTAAAGAAAACGGTTTTTCCTAAATATCTCCGAATATATTTAATATATTAAAAAAGTGAAAATGCCGTCAGATAGGAAATAACATTTCTCACAGTGTCTTAGAAAATTTATCCAAAATTTTGACATTTTCGAAATACTTCCAAAAAACCTATTTTTGACCCTGCTCGTACGATTTTTTAAAAATTTTGGTATTATACAGGGCGATTCAGATTTTACTAGAATAACTTCTGGTATCGATAGAAGTAACCGAAATAATGATAGTTTATATTATAAACGATACTACAAAAACGCTTCCGTTTGGAGTAAAATGGCGCCAAAGTTTGAAATATTTTTCGGTTTTTATTTTATTACTCGTAAGCCAGGGGATGAAAGTTTGCAAGTGTTTGGTTATATGCTAAGGGCAACGTAACTGACATGTGATAAAAAATTTAGATGAATTGGGTGGGTGTCAACTGCACGAAATCTGGTAGAACTTTTTTGTCGCACGCCACTRGACAAATTATTTTTTTTCTGATATGTTCAGCTTTTTTACCAACTTTTTTGTTCTTAAACTTTTTTGATATGTCGCTTAGTTTTCGAGATATTCCACTAAATTCAGGACACATTATGACTATCATGGAAAGGACTCAAAATGAAGTGACACTGACAATTAACATGTTTTAAATAAATAATGTCAAGAACTAAGAAAATGTAATAATAAAAATACTTACACACGACAACAAAATTATAATAAGTGTTCGAAGTGCATTCCTCCAGCCTCGATACATTTATTGCATCGACGAATCAATGAATTAACTGCTGTTCCAATTTTAATGGGATCATTTCTTAACTCGTTGCAGGCGTTCTGTATCCTTTCAGTTAATTCATCGCGAGTGTTGATTTGGGTTGCATAAACGATTCCCTTAACATGTCCCCAAATCCAGGGGATGTAAGTCAGGTGAACGCGTAGGCCAAGCCACCGGCCCCTCACCGGGAATCAAATTCTGACGGTTGCCGCCTTGACGTCCTATCCATCGGCGAGGATAATTTTCGTCTAGCCAGTGCTGCACTTGCCGTCCATAGTGTGCAGGAGCACCGTCTAATTGCATCCAAGATTCTTCACGTAAATTTAATGGAACATCTTCAATAACTCCACGAAGAATATTTTCCAGAAGATCATGGAACAAATTGGCATTCAATCGAGGAGGAAGAAAATGTGGTCCACACAGATTGTTACTTATAACGCCAAACCACATTTGCACTGAACTCATGCTGAAATGAGGATTGCCTAATACACCTAGGATTTTCGTGATCCCAGACATGGAGATTATGGTAGTTCACGACTCCAGCTCTCGTGAAGTTAGACTCATCTGTCCACAAAACTTTGTGCAGAAAATGTGGATTTATTTCGACTGACTCCAAAATCCATCTACAAAACGTAAGACGCCTTTCAGCATCGTCAGGTAACAAAACTTGGACAGGCTGCAAATGGAAGGCTTTTCGGTGGTCTTGCTTAAGAGCTCTAAACACCTTCGATTGGCATACACCGAGTTGTCGGGCTGCTCGACGTGTACTCATTGTTCTATCATTGTTGAAAACTTGAAGAATTCTGTTATCTCTTCGACAACCAATGCTATTTTGATTATTGAGAACTCCAAATCCATGTTCACGAAAACTACGATGAACTTCTACAAAACGTATGCGGTACTCTTCAACGGCAGCATTAGAATTTCCGTCGCAGAAACCATAAACATAATGAATGTCAGCGTATTCGGCATTTGTAAACATTCTGGGCATCTTTTCGCACAATAAACGTCACAACAAAGGTCTCGAGCAACAATGACATTTATTTTGACTTAGGACTTACGCTAGGATGTGTTTTGTTTTTCAAGGCATGCTGCTATTTGCTCAACGCAGCTGAGCTGTGTTCGGAATTTAGTAGAATATCTCGAAAACTAAGCGACATATCAAAAAAGTTTAAGAACAAAAAAAGTTGGTAAAAAGACTGAACATATCAGAAAAAGAATAATTTGTCCAGTGGCGTGCGACAAAAAAGTTCTACCAGATTTCGTGCAGCTGACACCCACAAAAACAACACCCTGTATAGCAATTAATTTAAATTTTTTATCACATGTCAGTTATGTTGCCCATAGCACTTGCGTACTTACATCCCCTGGCTTACGAGTAATAAAATAAAAACCGAAAAATATTTCAAACTTTGGCGCCATTTTACTCCAAACGGAAGCGTTTTTGTAGTATGGTTTATAATATAAACTATCATTATTTCGGTTACTTCTATCAATACCTGATGTTATTCTAGTAAAATCTGAATTCCTGATCAGAAAGCGCTCTTGTAATTTTTTTGTTAAGTTACTAATTTTCGAGCTATTTGGAAAAAACCGATTTTAAAAATATTTTTGCTAATATCACGAGGACTGTTTGTCTTAGAAAAAATGTGCAGAGAGAAAAAATGTTCAAAACCTGATTACTAATCGTATAGTATAAGAAATAAAATGGTAAATGTCATTTTGACAATTGGATGTGGAAGTATTGATTCAATTTGCAGCGGTTTTTATATAGGTAGTTAATGGTTGAACCATTACACTGTAATGCCAACGGGGGTACAGCACTCGCGCCAGGACGGACACAAATGGGGACGGTCACAAGTGGTTACCTACGGGATAAAGTATGTATGTACGGCATGTTGTATACTTACAGGGCCGGCACAAAGTTAAAATGGGGCGGGTGAGGGCAATCGACTTCTCGCCTAAATCCTCAAAAATCAAAATTAAATTATTTAGGGACATGGAGGTAAGTCTTTTTTAATTTATTTTTTTAATAAAGTTTTAAACCCATTTCAGCTGCAAATCACTTTGACAATTGTCTATTTACAAATTTTGTAAATAAAATGCAGATTTAAATACACTCATAAATGGTTTTATATATTCACCTCTTATAATTAGGTTTGTTTTTTATTTTTCTTGCCATTGTGTGTAAAAACTAGATAATAAGCGTGCATTTTTTAAATTAATTTGTTTTTATTATGCAACTTTTTAGACCAGCTACAGATTGAAAAGTGACAAAAGTTTAGGCAGGCCAAACATTATTTATGATGGCCAATATTAAAATGTTGGGTGCTTGTTTCATTCTTTCACATTAAAGAAAAACAATAACACGGTTCAGAGAGAATGCATTCTTAGCATCGTCATTTCAAAAAAGTCCCCGACCCCCTGTTCTTTTGTGTCGTAACATTATTCGACATGATTTTAGTATTTGTTTTGCATTCTTTTTGACGGAAAAAATACACCAGCAACTTCAAAATGCATTCCTAGGCATCCTTATTTAAAGAAATTGCCTGGCAACATTGTCGAACACGCCTAACATTATGATTTTATTAATATCTACTATTTCACGGTCTTTTACACTGAAATAAAAAGACGCCAACAAACCTCAAGACGTGTTTTTAATACCTAACGTTGTTTCTGATTACCAAATTTTGAGATATTAGTATCTGTTTAACAGTCTTTTACAACAACAAAGTTAAATAATTAAATTCCAAGTTACGTAAATGATATCGAAAAAAACAGGCAACTAACTGGATCGAAAGCAACACGAAGCATCAAACACCAGCAGATTTGAATTACAACTGAAAACTATACTCTTGACTTAAAAAGTTACACAGTCCAAAATCGAGATGAGCACTACGAATTCTAGAATATGAAGTGCATAGAATGTGATTTAGGCTTGTAAATATTATATAAAGTTCCTCCATGGTTAAAAAATATTACTTTCACCTCTGATGAAAATTCATATGTACCTAAAAATACGTAAACATGAAGTTTTATCTTCAGGTCTTTGGTGAGAAAGCAACTTATATAATCGTATGGACTGTTTCACTGTTTTGGAAATACATCCTCCAAGCGGGTGAAAAGGGGATGACTATGGGCTTTTCATTGTTTTGGACGTCATATTTAAACATTTATGGTTTTAATTAAAAGTTGAAATATACACAACATTTTATATATATGACCTAGGCGAGCAAAACCATGGGCGACAGCTAGTTCGTAATAAATTAGGTTAACGGGCCTTGCATTGTTAGCTATAAAGAAATACCTATATCAGAAATTATTAATGAACATGAGATTAAGCCGTCTTTGGCGCATTTCCTAAACGCTCGAGCCGCGTTCCTGCCACCTATCCCCGGAGTACGACCGAAAACTGAACAGAAGGTAAAGTGTAGTTTTTGAAATTAGCAGTTGTAGTAAGCTTGCCTCAGAAGGAAAGAAAGTGTATGTTCTTATTGAATACGCGGTAAGTTTGACACTGAAAGGAAGAGTGGGGTTGTTATAATGGATCGCTTAACAACCGCTCAACGTGCTAAAATTGTTCAGTTGTTATATAGAAATAACAATTCTGTAAGAACTATGTTTCAACTTTTGTGTAAGACTATGATCCATTTAATAGCCCTACTAAGCTAACAATTCACAGTGTGGTGAGAAAATTCGAAGACAGTAGAAGCATTGGAGGTAAGATAAGCCGTGAGCATGACTGTGGAGTACGTTTGACATTCAATGTTGCTGCTGTATGGTGTGGTGTGGCTAAATACTCAGCATTACCTATTTGTCGTCATTCGCAGCCTATGGGCTCTTCTAATGGGTCTCTTTGGCTTATTTGTTATAAAGTATTTCACCCGTATAAAATTTAGGTGACAAAACAACTAAAGCCAAAAGATGCACGGGAGAATTTGAATAGATTGGATGGTGGAGCAGCTGGAAGCTGGAAGTGTTGATGCTGATTTTTTTTCAAAGACAATCGTCTATAGGATTATATTCAAATGTAACTGGGTGGTGCCTATTGTGGTCAGCGATGTAATCGGACCTTAATATKTTGACAACAAACAAGGCCAAACAAAATAGAGTCAAGAGTGCATGACAGCCGACTATCTTTTTTGGGCAGAAAATCGGGTATATTGATGTGGAAGATGTATGGTTCTAGCAAAAAACACAGCTTGCCACATTTCCCATGCAGCTTAAGACTGTTAAGTTATAGCTGATATAAACCAGAAACTTTTTAAAAGTTGTCGAAAATTACGTCGGAGGAATCAACTGTTGCCGAATGTTCAAAAACGGTCTTCGGAAGGCATAATTTTTCATTAATAATGAGTAATACCAAATATACCATGCTAAAAGAAGAGGTATGGTCACATTTTAAGATTTTGTTTGATAATAGTTATTATATTATGCTATTATAACACTCATTATTGTAATAAAAATAAGTAAATTATTTGAAGAGTCACTTGTTTTAAACAGTTATTCCTGATAGCTTGATATACATATAAGCACTTTATAAATATGAGCGGCAAAATTGCATTTTAATGTGGACGGTTAATAACATACCAGGAACGGCTTATAAGCTGCAAAACGTTCTATGATCTCCCACTTTAAAATGTACGGTAATCACAATCTGATTTAGCAACATAGGGGACAAAAAATGACCTGATCAAACAGATGAGGTTTAATAAATGTTCGCCCACTTCTAAAAACTATTTCTCGCAAAATTGAAAGCACTGGCCTGCGTTTTCTTACAATTCTGCTAGAAAAATTGCTTTTGTCTCTTAAGAGACGCGATGAACTAAATATACCCCGTTTATTTAAGCAGGTCATAATTTTATTGTATCTGTGAGTTGAATTTCCCMCCCACAYGAAAATGGTGTTGCTAMCAAGCTTAGCGAGGGAAGTTATTAACAAGAATTACCCCTCTCGCTTTTCGTAAAGCAGATATTTGTCTGCTCAGATGAGTTTGATATACAGCAAGATAATTATCTTGTATCATTATGGGTGGCAGAAAAAACTGCTCTTACCTCAGGATCAAATAACGGAAGCAGTTACCCCTACATGAACAAACACACAAACAAAATCTTAACCACATATATTCGAGATCTTTAGAATCAATTTTAACCCCATGATGAAAAACTATATCTGTATACTTAATTCCCAGATATGCAAAAACACCAACACCTCATTCGTCCTTCGTCCTTCCTCCAAGCAATAAAAGCAATAACATCACTGGATGGTATATCAGGCAGTATATCATATTTATGACATTGAAACCAAATGAAATAATTTTGTTTTCCTATTTCAAAACATACAATTCGTTTAAGTGCGGCAAAACAAGTCTCAGTAATATGTGCAATCTTTAGTAGGTCATTTTTCATTAAATTAAAAGAAGAGAAACCAAAGAAATGGGTTCAGGAAGAAGAAAATATGTAAGTACGTATGTGAAAATAAACTGCTTTGCTGATGTGATTAATAATTTTGGTCCGATAAGAGTAACAAGATGAAAATTAGACCTGTGATTTGCCACATTTATTGTTCAATTACTATTTGCTATTTTACAATTATTGCACACCGAAATCTCAAATTTGCAATATTTAACCTCATGTCCTTGAGATCACTTCAAACAAACGGTAGGTTACATTGTTGCACGGACTACGTGAGCATATTTACAGCAATCAAAACAACTTATTACAAGTAATTTTCTAGTACATAATATGGCGTATTTCGTATACTGCTTGCACGATAATTATTAGTAACTAACCATAAAATAATTACGATAAGCGAAAACAAAACTAACGAAGTTGCTTTTTATGAACTCACAAACTGAGATTTCTGAACAATGAACAATTAATGACTGGCAATAGTTGGTGTATATTTATGTGGTTCGCAATACTGTAAAAGGATCACTGCTGTGGAGTTAATTAATCATAATGTATTCAATTTTTTACTTATTGTGTTTGTTAACTGCTGTATCTGCCTATGCCGTCGATGTAGGTAAATACATACTTGTCTGTTGTACATTTCCTAAGCTAAAATAGTTTGACAATACTTAATTTTTCTACTACAAATGCATTTGCACATTTGCACGAGATAAAGTTGTTTCTGTTTTAGGAGTACCGAATAATCCTGTTGAAATCAGAAATTCTTCCCAAAAGACAGTAGCACCTTTCAAAGACTACGATTTCCAAACACTTATTAAGGCAAATATTAAACCATGTCCCGTGAACTATTTTCGTCATTGTAACTCTGAGTTATAAAAGTACATTGCTTCTAGGCAAACTGGTACCAAGCTTGGCTTACCTGCAGATATCTAAGGAAGACACTGGTAAGCATACGGACGAAGGACGACCAGGTCATTCTGGAAAATGCGATACGAGCAAATGGTACGTACGATTTTCGCTTATGGCTTCGAAACAGAATTTTAATTGTATCGAACTGAATAGAGGATAACTGGTTTTAAAAGGTTTGTCAGAAAATTTGCTGGGCTATGAGCATAATGTTGTAGGTTATGAGGATGAAGTTTTCTGGACTTCAGGAACGCGACTATCGGAGTTTCTAAAATTTTCATGGTATTCCACTGGAGAAGCTATTAATTTTACGTACTGGGATAATGGGTATCCAAGCGTCAACAATGAAGAACGATGTGTAGCATTAAAAAACAGAAGCAAAGTTGGAGAGCGTTGGGTAACTATGCCTTGTGAGAAACGAAACAGCTACATTTGCGAATAGCCTTAGAAGACAATTGGTCCATATAAAATTCAATATTTTAGTAATAAAGTATTCGTTAGCAAATTTGTAATGTAATTCCTAGTTCTTTAGATTTTATAACTAAGCAATTTGGTTCTGAAATATAATAATACTGCTTCAACTCATGTTAATTCCGAACTCACTGAGACACTCGCTAATTATTGCTACATAATCAATAACATTAATCAGTATTAAATAAATTAGTTAAATACACATTGCTATTACGTTGATTCACCAGGTTATGTGACGCCAGGGTAGGTCAGGTCAAACAGTTCCTAACAGAAAATTATAAATAAGTAACCATCAGTATCTAAGATATTCTGTTAGGAACCAATAAATCATGTATCTACTTCGGTTATCAGACTATTCTTTTAATAATAATAATAATAATATTAATAATAATAATAATTATTATTATTATTATTGCCTTTATTAACTACTATTAACTACCAAAAGAAATGGTACACGAAATGTAAGTAACAACTCAAATATAAAATATAGACAGTAAAATGGAGAAATGATAATACCTATTGTGTAGTACAAAAAAATTATCTATTGTAGAGGACTTTAAAGGCGAAGTTCAGTCGAACTGTAGCCGCGGTTCGTCCTCTTAACCATTACAATATTAAAAAAAGAGTCAGACTTATCGCAGTATTTATATATATCCATATTATAGCAGATAGAATATATGAAGTGTTGGAGAACGGTAACAGAGAGAATGAAACAGGGGGCAGTTGCTTTTCCTCTCTGGACCTTTGCTGCCAACCCTAGGTCCTTCTTACCAAGTACAGCAAATGCATTTTCACAAGTACTTTGACTTTAAGGAAAACTGCGTCGTAATCTTTGCAGCAAGCATGAAAATATAATTTTTTTTTCCAAATACTGTCAGTTGTATATGTTTGATAACCATACTTTTCCCAAAATGTTTACTAATAGCCCAATAAAAATATAAAAACGCACGAGCCTCAGAAAGATATTGCATTCAGTTTGTTTTGATAATTATTTTTAGAAAGCACACGATTAAAATCTAAACTTGAAACAATTTATTTAATTGTAATGCCGAGAGGTCATTGACACTGAACCTACTGGACTGGGTATAAACAGACTAGAAACTACAGTCACTAAATGAAATACAGTACCGCAACGACCACCATATTTTGAGTAAAATTTTGGCGGGAACATTAAAATTTCGCAGTGTTTGTTTTCCTCTACCTTGATCAATAATGAGTTTTCATTATTGATCTTGGTCTTATTGCAATTCCAATCTGAGTAAAATTAACATTGCGAAATTAGAATGTTCTCGCAAAAGCTTTTAATCCAAATATGGCGTACGTTGCGGTACTGTATTCCATTTTAGTGACTATACTAGAAACTACAACGGAGCATTCAAAAAGCCCGACAGCTAGTTATGCCAGCGTTGTCCAAACTATTTGACAGCTTAGGTAGTTGGTGTCGATTTATTAGTATTTATTTGGGAAATAAAACTTTGCAGTTGAAATCAAGGATAGTAATGGCCAAATAATATTTAATAATCACTTAATGCAAAAGTATTTCGTAACAAACTTGTATAGTCTGGAATTAAATTTTTGCAGCTGACAACCGTGCAGAGCAAATATTTTAGGAAAAAAGTCAAATGACACAAGAAGTTGCGTGAGTTCTAAAATTTATAGGCAAATATATTTCACCCAGAACTCATAGTTGACCGATGCAAATGACCTTTTTTAATAAGTCGTTGTCAAACAGCTTCCAAACTTAATCGATGCCATGTGCGTTCTGAAGCTGTGACTGTAACATTCTTACCATTATTATTGTGGCTTTCCGGACATAATGGCCGTGGTCTAAGATAAACTTCTTGACGTTTCATCCAAAACTGTGCTGAGCATCTTCAAAAGGAGAAAAGCTATGCGCCCGTCCGCAGCTCGCGGAAACACAAATGGAACTGGCTCTGCAGATAGCAGAGTTGTCTTTCGGCCAGCTGCGGACGAGCGCATAGCTTTTCTCCTTCTGAAGATGCCCAGCACAGTTTTGGGTGAAACGTCAAGAAGTTTATCTTCTCTTAGACCACGGCCATTATACCCAGAAGGCAACAATAATAATCGTAATATTGCCGGCCGTGAAAGCCTTCACAATTACATGTAACATTCTTGTTACGAATTTTCCTAGAGCGGATTGCATTAAAAGACATATCTTAGTCAGGAGTGATAACGCGCTTTCTACTTTATTCAGCTCTTCTAATGTTTTCCAATAGGGATCGTTCAACTATTATGATACTGTTATATGGAGTACACAGAACCTGTCACACATTCGACAGTAACTCCAATTTACTTAACAAATTTCTAAATTCGCGTTACATTTTAACAATTAATACAAAAAAACTTTCAAAAATAGAATTTGTAGGGAGCAAAAATCTGTCCGAACTACATGATTATAAAAGTCACTTTATTTAATATAGGTTTTAAGAATCTAGTAAAAGTATTATCAACAAAATTAAAACCCGGCACGCTGTTAAAATTAAAATCCGATTAAATATATTTCAGTTTATTTAAATAAAGCTTAATTTGGTAAAAATACGAAGTGGTGGGTTAATTTTTGGTATCATTAGAGGACTAATGGATTGGCTTAACAAGAAGAAGCTAAATGAAAAATATGATAATCAAATAAGCTCAAAGGCCCATTAAAAAAAGCTTACATAAAAAATAACTACTTTTATAAACAAGTCTAAGCAGTGATATTTACATCGAACTTCTTTTTGTCCCTTGTTCTATATCCAGTACATAACTTTGTACACATTTTCCACAACCAATTGAAAATTTTTCTAACTGAATACATGGCGGAAATTGTTGCATGCTTAATGCTTATTTTATACTGACCTCCGCCTCACCTAACATCACTATATCGCGAAATATTTGATTAAAATTAAAAAGTGTATAGAATCTTTTCTGTAAAGGATATGATAACCAGACCTGGGAAGATTACGGAATAAAAGTAATCGATTGCGATTACGATTACTTGTCATCATTTTTGTAAGCGGTTACGATTACAATTACTTGTCATAATTATTGTAATCGATTACGATTACAATTACATTGCCATTATTTGTACCCGTAGCTTAAAAATGATCGCAGAAAAAGGAAATAGAGCGTACAATTACACTAGAACTTACACACGCACAATGCATACTATCGAAAAAATTATTAGAAAATTATAAAATCAAACATATAAAAGATTACATTTATATTCAGTTTAAATCTTCATGAGATCACGTATTGTTTACAAAAAAAAAACATCTGAGCAAATATACATAGGTATACCTTGTACTCAAGGCGTTTTCTATTTAAATAGAGAACACGCTGTTGTAACTTGTTCCACAGATGAAAAAACTAAGATACCCACCCACTTTTATGTTACTCCAATTTTGCTGGAAGGGGATATGTCCCAGAGATAGCGGCACTAAATTACAAATTTCTAATCTGTCATGTCAAGAATGTCACGGCAGAGAAAACACATAACACAATTGCATTTCAAATACAATAACATTTAGATTACAATTACTTTAATTCTAGAACGTAATTGATTACGATTACAATTCCTTGCCATCATTTTTGTAATCGACTACGATCACTATTACATTTATCGTAAATGTAATCGATTATAATTAGAGGTGCATCAAAAATGTAATCAATTACGTAATTCAATTAAAAGTAATTTATTACTTCCCAGCTCTGTTGATGACTTCCAATTTTAATAACCCCCACTGAACTTCGAGTCTTAGAAAGTTAATGGCAAAATCCGTAAATTTGTCTTTGAATACCTCTCAACGCCGGCGCAATATTAATACAAACTTTTTAACACAATACCTAAACGAAGGCTTATAATACCTGAAAACTTTTATACCTAACGATTAAGCCGAACACATTTTAATTATTACATCTGATTATTTTGGATCTCTGTAGATTTCAAGTTCAGTTTTGTTATTCTGTATAGACATAGTAAGGTTTAGGAACTAAGGAGTTATATTCTTTTCTTTCCCTCTAGTGAACAGTGTTTCACTTTATTTCATTAACGGCGCAGTACAGAAATAGCGCTGTGTTGGTCTTTGTTGCAATTATATTTCTTCGAAATATAGGTAGTGACCTATAGTTGCTATTTTTTTACTTGATTCAGAACTATCTTTTTTTAACATATGTAGTTGTTTTACTATTTTTAGAGAGAAAGTTTACACACATCAGAGCAGGCAAGTAGGCAGTTGTTTGCTTTTGGTAGTTGCTGAATTTTTATACCAGCAAGATTTACATAAATTTAAACATAATATAAACATAAAATAACTACAATACCCGATAAAAGTAGGAAAATAAAGCGCAATTATGAACAACTTACTTTCAAGCTATTAGATTAATACAATACATGCTTTCATGTTTTTTTTTTAACTACATAACGTTTGAAATTTATTTTAATTTTTTAGAATTAAAATTTATCAATATTCTTTTACGAATACAATATTTCAATCAACTTTTACACACGCATCAATAAAAGCTTATATTGTTTAACCAATTAATGTTTATTGGCAGATATTTGTGGGGATTGCTCAGTGCACGTTGCATTAAAACAAAATGCGACCATAACACACCAATCGATGTGTATAATGTGTCACCAATCTACAATGTGTTCTATTTGGTTAACCTTGATCTTAGCATTTGGACTTTCATCATCGTTTCCTCTACTGAATACAAGTAAATATGTTATTTAGCAATGTAGACGTAGTTGGAAAAATAAACTCGTATGTAATATTTCTTAGCGATAAATAATATTATAGGGTATGGGTGAACCAAGTCAGTTATATTGTATAACGTTAAAGTTCTTAATTTCTTGTGAGTACCGTTTGTATACGTGCTTTTTATTTTCAGGTATAGAAATTAACTTAAATATACAGGCACAAATTAACATTACTATAAATTCTGAAAACAATACAAACGACTGCGTACCAGAAGATGAAACAGGAAACGAAAACATCATCACTGAAGACGGCGTATACGAATTCGAAACATCGAAAAAGGCAACTACTATCATTTATAATTTGCTCTAATTTGTTGCTTAAAATATTTTCCTTTGTAGCAAGCTTTCTTTTCGAGCAAATTTGAATATTTCATAACCACGTAGTTCTACCACTTTCATGGAGATCAGTCAGAAAATGTTTTAAGCAAATTAGAATTAGGGCGGTTGTCCCATCGAAGGGGATTTCTCCATTTTTACTTACCTTTCAGGCTAACTGGTATGAAGCATGGCTGAACTGTAAGATCAAGGACAAGGAATTACAGAATATAGAGGTCGGGTCGGACCAGACTAAACTGGACAATGCAATATATACAGAAGGTATGTATATGTACATACCAGTTAAGGTTCTTCAGCTCAGGTTCTAACGCAGGCTGCACGAGTATTTAAAAAAATGAATTTTTGTTATCCATTAGAACGGGTTTTTTGCAGGCAATCATGCTTACCACATAATTTATAACGTGTAGAACGAAAAGTTGGAAAAATGGTATAATGAAAAGAACAGCATGAATTGGTAGTTGGAGCTCCTCGTGATACATTATATATGAAGTCTTTAATATGATCCATACTGTTACATCACAATGTACGATTTTCACATTATCGGCAATTGAAAAACTTTACTTTTGGAAGCTAAGTTTAACCATGGCAGAAAAGATAGTGCATTATATATTATTTTCCTAAAAGCAGTTTTTAAAATCTAAGGTTGTCAACATAGTGTTTTGTTGGCATATCGACATGTTAAAATTTTATCAATATTTGGGTTTTCGCACATCCACGCAGGCTAGATAATAATTTGGTAAGCACTACTTTGTGAAACTCATGACAAAGTAGTAACCATACACCGTTTATCCAAAGCAGGTTATAAGAAGCTGTCTGAGCCTTCTGCATGCATGTTTCGTTCTTTTCTGCTGTCGGTTTAGTTTCGATGTATTGTATTGTATTGGTATAAACTAACGCACTTACTCCAATCAAACAATTTTCCCGCTATAAATGAAGCAACAGAGCAAATGTAACGAAACTAGCATTTAAACAAAAATGACGGCTTTTTCTACAATTATTACACCCACTTAGTGTTTGCCAAAACATTGATTACGAAGAAATGCTAATGACAACTATTAATGAAGAAGAAAATAGAAATTGTGTTGTCAAAATATCTGATTCATATAATAAAACTCGCTACAAAAGAAGCTAGAAGAAGGAAATATGAATACAAATTGATAACAAAGTGTGAAAATTGTTTTCACGTTGCTGAATTTACAATATGTTGTGATGCTAGAACTAAAACTGATGAAGCATGCAAAAAAACTTTAAATAATTCAGCTAAAATAATTATTGGATACCAATATAAGCAATATTGCTGTATCGAATACTCCTTAGGTGCTGTAACTTTTATTCGAAACCTTTTTTCAAGTATAGCTGGGAAATTGAGTGAGCATGATAACTCGACCGCCTATGCGTATCTCCGAAACAGTTAATTTAACACCATATAAACCTTAATTATGATTTGTTTAGATAATCAATATCCGGATTAATAAGTTGATGGTTCTATAAAAATGCATGTTTTGTTCATCATTTAAAAACTGAACACCCTGCGTAAATATGCTTCATTGCTTTACCGAGTACTTGTTGGATACAATAACTTTTATTTGAAACATTTTTTTCAGTTGGGTGAGTAGACCATGTATATTTTAACATATTTTTTTTTAAATTTCATGTATTATCAATATCTGACAGAAAATTGGTAATTTTCTATTAAAATTTTTGATAAATCCATTAAGTGGATGAGCACGATAGCTGGACTACCCAGTAAATTGTTGCTTTAAAAAAAATGCTAGGAATTTCTCTGTATTTATGCTATATCTCCTTCAGCGTAGTTTATTTTTAAATCTTTTGCTTTTCAGGTTTAAACACATATTCTTTCTGGGTATTTGGTTCCCGTCTTGCTGATTACCCACAGATCGCTTGGTATTCTGACAGAGGTCCAAACTTTGGATACACAAATTGGGACAGCGCTGAACCTTCAAAGTCAAAAGAAAAAGCATGCGTGGCAATACGTCAGGATAGTGCGCAAACGACTATGAAGTGGTACATGGACTTTTGCTCTGTCATAAAACCTTATATATGCCATAAAACGTATGATTGAAATTCTTTTTGTAAATATGTATGCACCTAATAATAAAAAGGGGTTTCTCTTTTTCAATTTATTTTCATAGTTACTAACACATACCTACAGTTGATAATATAAATGTTATTCCCTTGAATAATTAGAATGAAAAAAAGTTAATAAGCTATGTCATATTTGTGAATGCATCCTTTTTCTTTCATTAAAAGTTTCTTTATTTGAACGTAGGTCGCAAAAGATGGATCAACTAAGATAAGGGTAGATCAGGATACGTAACTAAGCATTTTGGTGCATATACCTGTGGTCACAAAACTGTAAACCAAAACCAACAACCGTCATTTTAACAGAGCCTGACAGGACTTGTCAACAACAGTACATTTGCCCGACATTCTGCAACATTAAAAAGGGCTACACGGTTTTCTGTAAAGCTTGTAAGTGTAAAAGGTGTGGTGAAAAAAAAACACCTTCCGCAAGTACAATTTTGAAATTTTTTTGTAATTTTAGTTGTCATATTATTTATTATTTATTTGATTATTGAATTCATGTTTGTGTTTTTGGCATGCAGACTATTTTTGTTTCAAGTCAAGATTGCTTATTTCCTAATTGATGTAACTTTTATTTGAATTAGCCTATCCAGAATGCTGTCAAAAATGGCGGCTGGATGACAAACATAACCTAAATTAGTAGAGGTGGGTCGGTCGCGAACGAACTGTTAAAAAGAATGGCTCTCGGGTGAGAACCGCGCGAACTGGTTCGAGACATTGAAAGTTCGTCGGTCGCGAACGAACAGCTGTTGTTTCAATTCGCGAACGAACTATTGAAACAAATAACGGCTCGCTTGCGCGAGCTAGTTCGCACGAACTGGCTCTCCAAAACGAACTGTTTTTCCCATCTTATTAGGGCATTTAAAGATGGCGGCTGGATGACAAGTACGTGTTCTGGACAGCCTAATTTTACAGGTCGGTTTCTTTTCTGTTTGCTAAAGTTGATGTTAGCTAAAATTAATCCTGTAACCATGACAATACCTTAAATTGAGGTATGTGATCGGTTTAGATTTTAAATACAGAGTTGATTTTAGCTTAAATAGAGAAGAGAAACCGGTCCTACGAATTTACCTAACTGATACATAAGCTTTCTTATGTTTGTTTGTTTATGTCTTTATAGGTATCCTTGTTTTATTCCTCTTGCGACAACTTTAATATATTTATATGCTACACATTTCAAAAGTTTTTTTTAGACCTCTGACATCATGTTAAACTTTAAAATAAACGGGACAAATAACTGAAAGTGTATATTCATGTAATTGACTTGTTTATTTACAGTTCGCACTTAACCATCTAGTATTTAATATTTATCAGAGCTACTAGAGGTAACGCAAACAAAACAATCTAAAAGTATTTTTATTACAGTGTTTCACCAATTTACTAACAGATAAAATACGTACCTACTACAACAGTACAACTCGAAATTTGTCCATCAGAATAATAGATATTACTGAGTACCTACAAGTGCATCATGACACGAAATAAAGATAATAACTATTAGTCCAGTTAACGAGGCTCAAAAAAGGCCTCTCAGCAGAAATAAATCGTGTAGTTCTGGATTTTAGTGGTAGGGGTTATTTTCCTGAACAACATACGAAAAGTCCTGACCACTGGGGTGTGAGCGTTGGGAGGGGAGGGGGTGGAATATCTCGAAAACGGCGCTCTCTAGCAGAAAATGTACCGTATATAAAGTAAATTAAATTTCACGCCAAAAAGGTTCCTCACGTTTTTATTCTATCATCAACATTTAGCGCGATACGTAAAATAGAAACGAACATTCTGAAAAACGCATTTCATTCCAGTGGAGTGAACATTTATTTTATAAATAATAGCAAAACTAAACATTTAATTATTAATGATCGTGTAAATGTTAAGAATCGTCCTCTAATTAATCCTCCGCCGGGAAACAATTCGTACATGTGCCGTGGTACATGCTGCACACCGTCGAGCACCGGTTTTGTTTTTGTTTAAACTTTCAGGAAAGCTGCACCGAAGCCTGTTTAAACCTTTCTGATTGGAAGTCGCCTGGTAGACTTCCAGGAATGTTTTTTCACCAGCTTGTGTAATCATTTCTGGTGTTGCGGAGGGGTTTATGAAGACGTCCGCTATATACGAGTATTTTATTTGGTTGTATAATTTGCTGAGCAACCTAACCATACCCCTTTTGCTCTCATTAAACACTACTGCCGACATCGGCAGCCCTCATCTACAAATACACGCGGAAAACGTTGCAGTGCATTCGTTGTCCCTCCCACATTGAAACGTTCGCGCGAGCTCGGAGTAAAGATTTCCCTTTGATCTTTTTTCATTTACCGACAACCGATGGAGCCTGCTTCGTCGCATTCGCACCCATTTCCAACCCCTCGCGCTCGCGGCGAATGCGCTCCCACTACTCCCACATCTGACAAACGTTTCTCGGCAGCGCGAGCGAGCGCAAACCTTCGTCAGATGTGGGAGAGGCTTTTACATATGAACTGGAAATTTGTCATACATATAAATCCCAATTACCCAAAGCGACCTATTGTTTTTGGGGTAAGTAGGGTATCTGGCTGAAATTGAGGGGTAACTACCCTTTTCGCAAATTTTTATTTTTTTTCGTTTTAGTATGTGATTATACTAGGATCACCCAACAGATGAAGTGATCACGTGTAGTCCACACATCTATCACGTGATCGGAACCCCTTCCCTTCCGAAAAGCGTAACTTAAACTGCACAACAAATTTTAACATTTTTTTTCTGAGACAACATAACCTCACTTTTTCTGGATTTAGCGAACGTTCGGGTCGGAATTTGCAACAGAAAAGTTTACTCAAAGATGCCGTATGGCAATATCTTGCAATTAAATTGCCCAAGAACATAGTTTTGTAATTTTAGTTTAATTTCGGTCGATCGGTAAGGTTGGCTAGTGTGAAACGGGGTTCAAGCAGATCTCCCTCGGTTGCGGACCACCAATAGGAAAGCCGCGTTTGAAAATCACGTGAAGCTCACGTGTGTTTATTACTCCGTCTGTTGGGTGATCCAACTATAGTAGTATAATTGCAAGTATTATTCGTTACTATAAATTTTCGGTGCAGCAAACTGTTTAGAAGATATTAGCAAAAAAGCGTCACTTAAAAAAAAAACGGTTTTTTCCTAAATATCTCCGAAAATACTTAATGTATTCAAAAAATGAAAATATTAAGAGATAGAAAAAAAAATTTTCAGTGTTTTAAAAAAATTGCACGACTGCTTTTCGATGAGAACTTTGATTTTCTATATAATACTAAAACCCAAAAAAATAGTATGGACACGGTCCAAAATATGTTTTTTGGAAATATATCGAAAATGTCAAAATTTTGAAACACTTTTTGTGAGAAATTTCATTTCCTATCTGATGGAATTTTCATTGAATATATTAAGTATTTTGAAAGATATTTAGAAAAAATTATTTCCTGCTATCTTCTAAAGAGTTTACTGCACCGAAAATTTATAGAAACGAATAATACACGCAATTATACTACTAATCACATACTAAAACAAAACAAAATATAAAAATTAAAACTTTGCAAAAAGGGTAGTTACCTCCCAATTTCACCTCCTTCACTATACCCTACTTATCCCAAAAACAATAGGTCGCTTTGGGTAGTTGAGATTTATATGTATGCCAAATTTCAAGTTCATATGTTAAGTCTTTCGAAAGTTATCGTGACCACCCACAAAATCATAGACACGCAGATAGGAACTTTTTGCTCAAATTTTGTTTTTTTTTAACGTTTTCGACCATTTTAAAGCGATTCAGCAAATAAAAATCTTTGTAGAGGTAAAATGTAGGTTTAAATAAAAATATTGGGACACTGTTCACCTTTTTCAGGGACAAAGGCAATTTCTACAAAAAAAATTAATTCCAGCAGAACATATGTAATTTAGTACAGCAATAACAATTATTGTTTGCAATTTGCCTGTGATGGATAGTGACTCCGTTATTTCTTTCGAAAACGCTCTCGTAAACTAAATAAGTATGTTTTTCTGATCACTTCTGTTTTGAGAGGTGGTTTTAAAATATGTGCCATATTAAAGGAGCCACACACAATAATGACTTTGGCAATTTTATTCTCTCTATAATAGAGTTCGGCATCGCAATATGTATAAATACGGTTTCTTTTTTATAGCATTAAACTTATACTTGCTGCAGAGAGTATATGCAGAACAAAGTAATTATACTTTACGACAATATTCTTTATTAGCCAATATTTTCATTTCATCTTTTAGCACAAGATGATGGTATGTTAGTGACAAATGAAACAATGGTTTGGTTGAAGAACAGCAAATATTACTTCGAAACAACAACTAAGATAAATACACAATAATAATTTAGCGTGCAGCAAACTGGAAATTTTTCAATTTCTTTCTAATTTTTTCTCTTACAGGCTAAATGGTTTCAGGCATTTGCTAACTGCAGAACCAGGCAAATGAATTTGGTTAGCATTCTATCTTCTTCAGAACAACAAACGATAGATGCTGCAATAATAGAGCAAGGTGTGTACAATGTAGCATTTAATTTTTTTTGTATTTTGTATGCAGGTCACTTATATTTTGTCTCCACGAGTGTTCGCCAAATTCTAAATTATACTATCACTCTACTTTAGTGAAATTTTAATAACTTTAGACACATCGTATGTAACTTTTGAGGCTTGAGACTTTTCCTCGTGTAAAACCGCTATCTCTTTATCTAAGTAGCAGTTAATATTAAGTGTTTATATGTTTTTCTGTTATAAGTTGTTATCTCGATCGACGTTTTTGGACTTCTGGCACTGACTTTCCCGAGCATGCAAATCATCTGTGGTTTGCCAACGACTATCCCTTTGACTTCACATACTGGGAGGACGGKGAGCCCACTTTGATTTACGACGGTGTAGAATTGCGTGACGACGACAATTTAGAGACTATGAAATGGAATGATAACGACTGTCAGGATTCTGGTGCTTATTATATTTGCGAATTGTAATAGTTGGTTTAGTTGTATATTTATAAAGTTGTTTAAACGAAATCAGTAATAAATAAGTAGCAAACGTCTAATATAAGATTATTTGTAATATACCTACATAATAAATAGGTATAAAAAAGGGTCTTCAAAGTGTGCAAAGAATGTGTAAGCTACGAGCTCTAAATCGCATTTCTTCAATACCTTATTACAATAGCAAATTTGTGAAATAGAGTACAGCAACACGTATCTCTATATCGTTATGCCTTGAGTTGAAACAATATCGGAAATTATTGCTGATACAATTACCTTCACTTATTAACTAAACGAAGGAACAATAGACATTTTGCAAAGAAAACAGTTAATAATATGTAGTAATACGCGAAACACGCAATTGCAGCCTTTAATATGTTGCAACGTCTGATATATGAAAAGATGTACGTAGTTTACTTTTTATAATGCATAGGATTAAAATGTTTGTTTTGCCACCGTTGTGCTTAATTTCTTGCATAAGCTTGCTTTTTGCATCTGTTGTCAAAATCATAAGTGTGGATAACGTATGTAAGTAACTATTTTTCGTCTACATCAGATGCTTCACTACTTTATTCGGTAAAAACCTCCACCCTGTTTTTTTATAAATCGGAATGTCACTAAAATCATTAATAATTTTGAGAAAATTTATTAAATGTAAATTAATAATATATATTCACATTAAGACACTAAATTTTCATTCTAATTATAACATATTGCTTAATTTGGAACATACTAGACCAAATAAATTTATTGAAAATTCGTTCCACTGGAGCAGAAGAATCAATTGCGCAGAGAAATTGTACTAACGCAAGTAGGTATTTTTTTCTGATTTCTCACATCATGGTCACTACTCCGATATTTTCGACAATTTATTCAAAGAACTTGATTTTTGAATGACAGAACGAACATTACATTTTATTAACAATGGTATATATGGCACAATGCATTGAATTTATAGTTACTTTTCATCAACCGTAAACATGTTTTTTTTATACGGATCTATCAGAAAAGCTATACAGGGTAATCAGTTAAGGCTGGACAGCGGCTATATCTTGGAAACTAATCGTGCTGGAATCTTGCGGTAAAATTTTTTAAACAAATGTGGCCATCTAGATTTCATTTAAAATATTTTGATGTACGTAACTTTTTCGCGAGGTGGCGTATTTAATATGACATATCAAAGAGTCGTTTCTTTCTCCAAAACGTTGCAATACAATGTTGGTCTAAAATAAACTTATTCCAATCTAGGTCTATTTCTTAATAAATTTTGTTCAAACATTTTTTTCTAGTTTGCTCTGGCAACGACTATAGGAAGGTGTATGGTTTAACCGAATTTAACGTGGATTTTATGGTTTTCAGTATAATCGTAAATAACTTATAATTTATTGCAACTATTTGACAATAGATGGCGTTAATTGTAAAATTTTTGTTTGTTCAAACATCTTTAAAAAATCAAATGCAGCCCTATAGACTTTTATGTTGGTTGTTATAGCTCCTTAATCAAGCAAGATAAATTTCAAAACCAGAGGTCGATATCTCTTTCCGTTTCTTGGTTATGGTAAAAAACTGCAAAACCGTCGTTTGGTTCAGCTATATTTGAAATAAAATTAGGTTATTTTAAATAAAGGTCACACGTTTACTCATAAATAACGACTTTTCTCTGGTGTTTCCAATATAAAAAATATAATACCAAATTCTTACTGACGCTAGCTGACGGTTAGGTACTGAAGAGATCTTGTAGATAGTTACTTGTTTTTAAGTCACTCAGTAGTCACGAGCATTTCTTGTCATTTATAGGCATTCCAACGAAGTGTCCAACAAAATCCAACATGGCCGTTGTGGGCAACTATATGTTATAATGTCATTAGAGCAAACAGCTTTATGATTGAAAAGTGCCACGCTTTGTGTTTTTGTAAAATTGTGAAGTCCAACTGTCCTTTTTTAAAAGGTATTATTAGTATGCATGTCTATGCTGTGCTGTCTACACCTCAACCAACTACAGATAGTACTATTTCGCTGTCATTACAGCTCATCAGTGCAGTTTAGGCCTAGTGTAGACAACACGGCATAGAACTGGTTTTGCTTATATACCAAAGCAATGGTATGATGAAAGTAAGAATTTAGGTTGGCAATGCCATCTGACAGCATTACACTGACATGATGACAAAGCCACCTAGCTGCCTTAACGGGTACTACTTCCTAAAGGAAGTGACCTGTAACCTGACAAATTGGCATGCAACTGCATACTTCAATTTAACAGCAGGCCCCCACGGCACTTTTTGCTAACGGCAAGAACCAACATACATTATTATTAGTGTTTTTTAAACAAAAATGTCTGTTACGTGCCTTGTGGTTGGCTGTGAAAGTCGACGTATGTCAGTGGCGGCTCCTCGGGGTAGGCAAGGTAGGCACCGCCTACCTTGCAATTTCAATCAACAATGCCATAAAAATAAATAATTAGCTAGAAAAGCATAATTTTTTAATGCAATTTAATATTTCATTTCAAAATTACCTATACCGCTCGAAAATTACAAACCGCAGTTGACAGTTAACGTAGTAAAATCTTCGCGGATATAGATGCGTCTCAGGCGGAATGATCGGTCGCTTACGACAAACTTTGTATGGACTCGGGCTATTCGCATTGCGAAAGAGGGCGATAGAGGTTTTAAATGACACCGGTAGACGGTAGCAACTTGCAAGTGTAAGATTTTTAAATTTTTTATCGCCTTATTCAAAATAAAACATCATATTAATCATGCAAAAGGAAGACGTGACATAGGAATATGTTATATAAACTTTCAATATGCTCTGAACAGTTACAACACGGATAAGATTAGGTGCTTTATTAATTAAATTAAGTACTGTTTCACAAGTTTCGTTTACTTTTTTAGCGTTTTTGAGCTTATTATAGTTTTGAGTTTTGCTAAATTTTTTGTTTAACATTCGAATTGAAGAAATTTAAGGTTGTTTATAGAAGAAAACGAATAAATGTGCGGTGTTATACGAATAAAAATAAATGATTGGCTTGACCATTAAAATACACATACCTACTCCAAGATCGAAGACGACATACGAGTATAAGGTGTCGCCTATCCTACTTGGAAGGTCACAAGCCGCCACTGACGTATGTTTTAAAACATAAATTTTTCACGGACAAAAATGAATTATCGGAGAGGCGTAGGACCCTATGGATTGTTGCAAGAGACGATATGGCACTATCAAAATGTGTTTGCCTACAGCCGCCATATTGAAGTCACGTGGTTTGGAGTGCCTAATAGCTTTCATTTTATATTAGACATTGTTTCTACTAATATCACATTTGCTTGCTGTACCTCTCCAGACAGATCATACGGAATTAATAACCTATCATTCTCAGAGTGTCACTGATCTTTTAATTATTAGTATTGCTATTGCTTACTGTTGCTAATGAGAAAGCTATTCAAATTAATAAAATAAAATACAAGACATACTATATGGTGGTCAATGAACTATTTATAATATATTAAAAATAAAATGATTAAATGCAGTCAACAAACTAACAATACAAAGCAAAATAACAATATTTGATTTACTCTACAGAGTCTGCCACCTAAAACTCTCCAACTCGTATTTTACGACCTTAAGAGCGGCATTTACTGTAAATGTAAACTATGCAACCCATTTACCAGCGGGACATGGGACGTAAGCAGGTAGCCGATAGGTTGACATCACGCAAAGATTGTTTGAGCAACAGACGGGCTAAACTAATATTCAGAAAATTGCTGACTGTAGGGTGTGCATAAAAAAGTAACCATGATATTAGTAACTTACTATAATATTATACCAGGTTACTCAAAATATGGAATTTATTTATTTATTTCTGTAAATATGAACTTATAACATTTCATTCTAACTGCATGTCGACTACGATTTCTGGAGGAACTTTTATAATAATTTTCCTACCGCCTCCCCATTGCTTCGGCAGACAGTAAATTAATGTGAAAGAGCTTTTAACATTAAACTTGTGCCGTGTAATTACTAATTAGACACACAATCTTAGAAATCCAGTCATATCGGAATAGATCGTATACCGCTCGATCATTTCCGACAGGATTGTACCTTAGCCTCACTGTTCAGTGGATACCACGCGACGGACCTGGGGCCCTATTCTTGAAGTCAGACGAGTAGAAAAGTTGAGAGAAAGTGGGCGGAGTTCTCTTAAAGTTTCACCCGACCGTATTCTCGAAATCGAGAGAGCGATCCGCTCCTACGAAACTTGGGAGAACACCGTTCTCCTGGGTTCTCTCGTAGGAACACCGAGAGAACATCTGTAAGCGCAAGTGCATAACATATTATGTCACCTTTTTTAATAGACTTTTAGTTCCCGCGCTCAAGACTGTTCTTAACATTTGAGGTTCTATGGGGCGTAGTTGGTGATTTATGTGGTGCAAAACAAAGTTTTCAAACAAATTCTTTTTGAAATTTGGAATTATATTATGGATATTGAGGCATCAGAGGCTGACGCACAACGAAGTATTCAGCATTACAGGCCGGAAAACCATTTTTATCCTTTAACCGACGAAAAATTTATAATAATGTTTAGATTAAGCAAACCCTTGACACCCTTGAGTTGATTAATATACGTATACTAATTCCATATGTTCAAGAGCCCACAAGACGTTAAGTTTTGGGTGTTGATACTAAAGTAAGTACAAATTTGTAAAATATATAGATAGTGACATATGTAATATACTATAATATCTATCTCGTTTTCAATGTACTGATTGCTTTAAAGTTTTTTGGGTTTGGGAGTTACTAGGAGATAACTGAATCTAATACTTTCAAAGCAGCATCAGCAGATTCGTCAATGAAACTGCAAATGTTCTGAATTCACAGGAAGTAGGTATTGCAACAGTACATAAATTTCCAAGAAATGGATCTAAGGCAACGGCCATCTCAACCTTCGATGGGTGCTGTGGATAATAAATCCAATATCCGAATGTGTGTGTCGTCTATTTTTGCACTAAGGGGTGAAATGCTAGAACCTAGATCCACCTGTTCCACTGCAATATTTTTTTGGTTTACATGTTTAGCCTTTGATTTTTTTAAATCCTGACAAATCGTGTGTAATTGTAACACATGAATAATTAAAAAAAAAAAACTAATAAGTATCTAATACCCACATTTCGTCATTGACGCCAGTCTTTAAATGCTGCGCCAGGTATCGCATTTAATTGGGTTGTAATGTCTTGCCAAAGTTTTTGAGCAGTATTGAAGGAAAACTCATTGGAAAATAATTTATCACTTTTTCGTAATTGTGGATTATTTTCCATGAACTCTGTCAACAATCACTTCTGCTCTGAATTAATACAACCATCGCGTCTTTTTCCATGTTCAGCTTGACACTGCGAAACGCAAATGCTAAGTGAAGGTTTGAAAAATAAGAATTGCCCATGAAAACATTTGGCGACCGTCCCGTCTGTTTTAAATTGGGTGGGAAGCGATACATTCATTCTTCGCTTTTATTGGTTGACGCACGTGTTGAGCACTTGCAACACTGTTTTGCACGGCAAATTGTACCGCCTACCCCCACTTCGTTCTCTTGCCGTTCAAGAATACGGATTTTGCCTACCGAGAGAAGAGCGTGTGATGGGAGAAAAACGATCGTGTAGGAACGGCGCTCACATCGTGCGACTTCGAGAATAAGCCCCCTGGTGGGGATGGGCATTCGCAATCCACTCTCGTGACGGATTCGTGCGTAAGGGTTTGCGGTTTTAGATTTTTTGAAAGTTTTTACTCATTTATCGTGCTCATGTTTTTGGTAGTGTACAAAGAAATATGTAGCTACAACGTGGAGTTCGAATTTTTCGTTTATGTGCCTTAGTTTTCGAGACATAGCTCGCCAAAAATACACATTTTAAAGCAAAATATAACAAATATTTACATTACCGTACCAAATTCAGAAAAAACTCGAACTCTACGTTGTAGCTACATCTTTCGTCATTGCCATGTCTAAATTTCACTTCGAAAAAGTTTCTAATAACTCGGTAAAATGTAAAACGGTAGGTGCTTAAAATGACCCGATTCGCTCTAGGTAAACGCCCCTCTTAAGTAAAATGTCAAGTTGGTCTTTTTAAATGGTATAGCGGGTGTCAAAAAATATTTGTAAATGATTATATTTTACAAATAAAGTGTGATTTTTTGTAAATATCTTTATTTTCAATGGATTATTAATTATTAATTGAATACACAAGAATTTGTTGTTTATTCGTTTTTAATAATAATAAGTAATAAGTCGAAATTTACGAGTAACAACTAGAAAAAAAAATTGCCATCATTCGTTAAATTCGGTTAAACCATACACCTTCCTATAGTCGTTGCCAGAGCAAACTAGAAAAAAATGTTTAAACAAAGTTTATTAAGAAATAAACATAGATTGCAATGAATTTATTTTAAACCAACATTATATTGCAACTTTTTGGAGAAAGAAGCGATTTTTTGATGTCATATTAAGTGCGCCACTTAGCTGCAAAGTTACGTTCTTCAAAATACATTAAATTAAATCTGGGTAGCCACATTTGTTCAAAAAAATTTTACCGCAAGATTCTAGCACGATTATTTTCCAAGATACAGCCGCTGTCCAGCCTTAACTGATTACCCTGTATAGTGAGAACATATGCGTACTTGTCATATCGGTGCTAATTTTTTTTATTTTGTTGGACATTGCTCACTCTAAAGTATCCACAGATGTCAATATTGGTCTTGCGATCTTTAAGTATTCTTCTTTAAAGCACTGCCTTTAAACTTTTTGAAAGATCGTACAATCAGTTCTGATAACTGAATTATTAAAAAAAATTAAGAGCATTTGAGGAACCAAATAGCGATGCTGCAGAATACCAACTGTTCAAATCGCTAACTTTCTCTTTCTTATGAAGATATTACAAGTACGGGCTCAACAATTGCAGATTTCAGACTTCGCTTTCTTTATTTACACACTTATATCGAAATGCACTAAATTTAAACACAAATAGTTTGAAATACTACTAATTAGAACACTATAATTCACACATGTCAAAGTGACATATTACTACAATGGGTGTACTGCTGGTTTGCCAATATTTTGGTGCACCCTAATTAAATAAACTAGCAACGTTGGATAGCCAGACTGTCTTCTTAGATCTCCTGGCAAAAAAAGAAAACATCATGAACACGCTAACACAGCAAGCAAATACTACTTACAGAATCACCTGACAATTGGACCTGTAACTCGTAAATGCCAAATCAATACAAAAGGTATTAGTAAAGCGAAAAGCGAATATTTGGAAAGCTTATGACACAAGAGAACATTGACTTTATCACTATTCAAGAAACACATGTAGCTGATGACGTTCAGATACATAAACGAGGGTGCATTTCAGAATCTTATCGGCATATAGCTCTTTTAAGTGTATGCTACAAGATTCTAGAAAACATTTTATATAGAAGGCTTCTAGGTTTTGTTGGTAATAAAATACCTGTTGAACAAGCTGGCTTCATGCCTGGAAGAAACTGCTGTGATCAGGTGCTTGCTCTTACTACATATAATGAGAAAGGGTATCAATATAAACTGAAAACAGGTGCAGCATTTATTGACCTAACCTCTGCTTACGACACTGTTTGGAAAGATGGATTATTATATAAATTGTATCAGCTTATCCCATCCAAATTGTTCCTACGACTCATTAATGACATGTTGAGCGACATACTTTTTCAAGTATACCTGAATGGAAAAACAAGCTCATCGTCGATAGCTTGCAATGCAGCTCGCGTTCTTTATCCGTTCCTCTTAACTTCGTTCCGTTATCAGAGTAAAATCATCGTTATATTCCACTTCTCGTCATCTTTTGTCGCAGAGCATTTATCGTAGAATCGGTGGTTAATGAAGCTGCCATCTCAAGGTATACCGCACTTGTTGACAAACAGGTAAATAAAACTCCATGGCGTGTTTCTTTACATCTTTCAACGGTAACTAGCATTGGCCCAAAATAGTCCAGATACACGTATATGAAATAATACATAACTAATGTGCCGGCTAACTGTCAAAAATTAACAAGGCCATAAATAAAAATAAATAACACACCTAACTTCCATAGTCGTCATTTTTTATAGTCACTTGTAACGTTGTAACACTGACAACATTGGCAACAATTAGGCGACATCTGCTGGCTCTGATGGCGACTTCATTCAAGTAAAAACTAGTAACACTGACTTATAGTATATACGGTTATAGTAAAATAAATGCTTGTATAGGTTCTTATGTTTTCAGTTTTTAGTCTGTGTCTGCATATATCTACTTTGACCGAACAAGCTAGATGAACTGCAGGGTAAACTGAAAATTAAAAACGGGTAAATCAGCATAGGGTGCAGGAAAAGCACATGCACTCTGATCGTAGCAATATTATATTTTAATTATGCATTTTCTAAAGAGAACAGTTCAATCATTGAGTATAACTAGAGTGCTAACCTTACGGACTAAACATGCCTACCGCGATATGGATATAAAGTTTTGTTTCTTGGATATAAAGTGTTTAGTAGCAAGCGTGCTTAAACTGTTATGCAACAGGTGGCGCACCACTGTAAGTAGAAAACGGCACGCTTTTGCATTCCTAAAGTGGGGACTCGTCATGTCATCATGTTACACCCTCACCTGCGTTGCCAGACATAGGCAATTGTCCCTACTCCTAGCGATTACCTATTTCTCATATAACGACACGGGATGTATTTTTAATTCATCTTTATGCAGGAAATCTGAAGTAGAAATGGAACTCCTCATACCTTTTACAGATGAATCCTTGAGAAAAAATATTTTTCAAGATCACAGGTGCTTTTTGCATATTCATAAACTGTTCGCATTGTTTGTTGCAGAAAAGTCTTAAGATCTGCAGACTGCAAAATCTCTAATTTTATAAATATCGGTGCTGCCATTTGTGGCTAACGACAACACTATAAGTACTTGAAATATTTTGGTAGAAAAGGATCTGTTAAGTTATGCTGTAAGCCAGAAGCTCTGGCACACTGTGTTGTCCTCGTTTCGGTCGTTAATACAATTATTATCTGCGACTGACGATGACTGAATGAGTGAATACCTATAAACCTCTGTACTAGAAGGACTCATATGAATATCTATTGGAGATTCCCCAACTTCAATAAATGAGTGTTTCAAACAATATAGTATAATTCGCGTTCCAAATCTGTGGTTCTGCCACTACTGATTGTTAAAAAATGAAAGAAAAAGAAGTATTAATGGTTTGCCAAACGATAAATATTACTATTTTTTGCAGTTGTCGAAAACCAAAATAATATCTATATTAATGAAATTGCTAAGTGTCACAACTTTATGAAATGTGAAATTTACTTGTTCAAAGCGATTTATGATGCTTAAACCACAACCCAGTAGGAGGTAAACCCTAAATCATTCTTATCGGAGGTAACTATGTAACACCGTATTTAAAATGAATGGAGGATACATCAGTACTTGCAGCATCCGGATTATTTAAATTCGCATAGCCACATAGCGATTTTGGAATTAGTTTATGTATATATATCGTCTATGTATGTCTTTGGAAACATATAATCGTGTACATTCTAGAGTGATAAATGAATGGGAAAAAACATTTGATACTATGAGAGACCACGAAGCAGGAAGCGCTATTATGATTTACGACATATTTTGCGCATACTGCTGCTCAGGAGGCAAACCACACGTGTTAAAAATATATACATATAGGTCCTCAAATAATATGGAGTCTGAAATTTAGTAGATGGGTTTCGGCTAAGTATTAAAATATTTGGGATAAAATGCAATATTATAAATGGGGATGAAGACAGTAGTACATACAAGAAAATTATTGAAACTAGACCTTACAAAAACTTCAAAGTTGAAAAATTGAATGTAGAAATCATTTACTCAGATATTTTTTTCAATAAATTTAACGAGCGATACTTCATATCCTTTGCAGAACCGAAAATTATTAGACCAAAATATGGATCTTATGAGAAAAGATATAAAACTGGCAATGAAATATACAGAAAAAAAAATTAAGCTCAAGCCCTAATTCATGAAAATCAAGATAATTTGATGATAGCAGTAAATTTTTAGTATATTCTTGTCAATAAAAAGGGATGAACATCATATTTTACAGCAGTTAAATAAAAAATTCTAAAAACCAACACAAATACGCTCGACGCTTGTAATTTGACGTTTATAACGTTTTCACTCGATTGCAGCAAAAGTTGTCGGCGGGAAAAGAATAAATTTTTCCATTGAGATTTATATTGCATAGGCGGTTGTTCGGTAAAATGAGAAAATAATTCGCCATGTTAAGATGGTTAAGTAGATAAAACGTCAGCAAATACTTTGAAAGAAAAATGTGAGATTTATAATAGTCGGGAAGTTAAAGATATTATAATACAAAAAATTGCGAGTATGAACAAAATTATCAACAAACTTAAACAAGCTTAAGCATATATTCTGGATAATTAAACAGATACGAAGCTCGGCTAAAAAATTAGACGAAGAAACGCATTTTCCAAATTTAAGCAAAAATAGATCAAGATAACTTAAATGTTCTATCTGGCGTACACGGGAAATATTTAAACTAGTTAAAAAGAATTTGAAGGTAAGGATGAGGATGTGCCAGTTTAAACCAGTGGTCTTTTTATTGACCTAATTTAAAGTTTTTTTGGGAGCTTCACAGGATGATCTTATAGATAGAAAGTCGATCGCAGTGGCCCTTTACTGCTTTTAAGTTGTGGTTGTCTATGACGAAGCGATTGTTACTAAAAATATTACGTTTTGAAAAAGTTACATTAATATATATTATTGATAAATACGTTAGCGTTAAACGTTAAAATCTTCCTAATTAAGGGGTAATCGACTTCTTATCTTAAAATAATGTTTATTCTTCTTTCTTTCTATTTTTATTTCAAATCTTCGTTACGGCTTCTATCAAAAATTTACAATGGTACTTAGGTATAAAACATGTAATTAAACCTTACTGAAAGTGAGGTCTATAGTACGGGGCCAACTTTCAGATTTTGTCATTAATCTGTCCAAAATTAATACTTCAAATTCAAAATAACATTATTCATAAATGGAACGTATTTTGCATGATTTAATTGGCGCCGTACTATAGACCTCATTTTCAGTAAGGTTTTGTTACATGTTTTATACCTAAGTACCATTGTATATGTTTTATAGAAGCCCTGACGAAGATTTGAAATAAAAATCGCCACGTCAAACTAATTCATTGAACTTCAAAATATTTTCAAACTCTAGGAGTGACGTTTGTGTGCCAAAAAACTGTCTTTCACTGGTTGTTTCTGAGGTAAGTTTATAAAATCTTCAAATTTCTTTTTATATATACCTATGGATTTGAAAATATCACCTACTTTAATTGAAGTTTCTAACTCGTTATTATGAATTATTATATTGTGTCAGTAGTAAAACTTTCTTGCTCTTAAGAAAATAACGTATATTATATWTTAATTACATGTTTCTATTTTTTTAATAGAAAAAAAGGAAAATTTTTACCTACTTGAAATTCCGTACTTTTATTAAAAAGAGCAGTTTTATATCGAGTGCATCACGAAGTTAGAAGGCCTAGAAGAGAAGTTAGCGTACTTCTTTAATAATTTGTAATTTAATCTAACAATTGTAACTTTAAAGTGCAAATAATTAGTTTGAAGTGACAATTACCAGTTTGAAATGGCAATTGCATCACCTGTATAACTTACGTGCGAATTATCTCTTTAAAGTGCCAGTACACGACTAGACCATAAAACGCGGCTGCAAAAAACGCATCAAAGGTAAAAAATATACAGGGTGTCCTCCGAATACACCGACAACGTTGGGCAGGTGACAGAGAATGCAATTTTAAAAATTTTTTTGGAATAAAAATTTTTCCACAAACGTTTTGTTTTTGATATACAGGATGTTGAAATTGAATTTTGAAAATGATTTTTTAAGACTATTTATGAACTATAAAAGATATCAATTTAAAATTTGGTGGGAATCATAACGGCATAAGGTACAATAAAAAAGTAATTGGTAAGTTACAGTGGCATGCTCTGGGGTAATGCACACCCCTCCATCCTTTTTAATAGAACTTTTAAGTCTATGGATTTTTAGACAAAACTAATACACCCTTGTATTCTCTAATCAATTCTAAATAAAACATGTCTCTTTGAAGTTTGCTGTAAAACGACTCATTCGCCCCTAAAAATTGATTTTTTGATAGAAAAGCACTACACCACTATTATTTTGTCAAATCGCAAACATGTTATTGAAGCTGACAACGCTTGAAAAGTTATAGAAATGCAATTTTAAAAACTTTCTTTAGAATAAAAAATTTCCGAAAATGCTTGTTTTTGATATACAAGGTGTTGGAGTTGAATTTAAAAAATGATCGAATTGATTAGAGATTACAAAATTGTATTAGTTTTGTCTAAAAGTCAACATTTCTAAAAGTTCTATTAAAGAGAGGGGGTGTATATTACCCCAGTGCACGCCACTGGTGCTTTAGAAATCCCCCGATTACTTTTTCTTATTGTAATGATATCTTTTATAGTTCGGGAATAGTATGAAAAATCATTTTTCAAAATTCAATTTCAACACCCTGTATATCACAATTAAAGCGTTTTCCGAAATTTTTTTATTCGAAAAAAATCTCAAAGATTGCCTTTTCTATCACCTGTTAAACCTCGTTGGTGTATTTCGAGGACATCTTGTATATTGAAAACTACTAATTGTTTTTAAAAATACGCGTGCTATAAATGAATAGAAGGACGACATAGAAATTGCAATCACGGCTGATAAAATCTAGATTTCTTATATGTAGATTATTGTAATAGTTAATAAAATTTTAAATTCAAGAAGGCTTATTTTTTAAAGATTGTGCTTACATGTGGAATGATATTTCATTTTACTATTTAAAAATAGAAACAGTATGAATCGGACAGAATTAAAAGGAGAAATAAACGCAAAATGTGATCTATGATCTTCAACAAATCAGTTGATAAGTGGAGAGCAATGCAGGATATGTCAAGAGAGCATTTACAAAATTTTTACAACGTTGGCTCCTGTGCCACTTAATTTTAAAGTTGTATATAAAAAAAAACAACACTTAGGTAATTTCCTATTACTTTTGTACACCCAACCTCTTTTATTGCAATATTTTTATTTTTATGTAGTTTTGTGTTTTTGCGACAGATGAGATTGCTGCCTAGTGGTCTGTTTATGTGTTGATATTAGCCGGTAGCCGCGAGCCAACAATCATTTTCGCAATCACAACGAAAGATGCAACCGCGACATGCACCGTATATTACTGTTCCCCCTCCATCGCTTGGTTGCTGCGATATGTACTTCGAAGTTGGGTTAATAAAATCCGCAAACGGAGCCACTTTCTTGAGCTTGTGTTATGAATTTACCAACCGTCAAACTTAACCCGGGGCAAGGGGATTGTGGTTCATACGCCCATAGGTGGTTAGCACTCTAGTTATACTCAATGGTTCAATGAAAAGCCTACAGGAGGTAAGTAATAGCCTAATAGCTCACATTATTGATAAATTGGTGGAAACCTCTTACCATAATGTTTAATAATCCTATGAATTCGCCACAAATAGCAGCAGCTTCCTGGGTAATTGTTCCCTTATGGGAGGACTTCCTTAAATTCCAGGTGGGTACATGAGGATCGTTCTCAAACTGAGGTACAATGAGGACTTTCATAACGGATGCCGTCCGCCTTTTATTGATTGTCTAAATGGGGAAATTATTTGTCATACGCAGGTTACGGGTAGGGGGTTAGTATTACATGCCGCCCCGGGTCTCCTAGGATGTTAGTCCTCCACTGCGACTCTGGCTTCAGAACTACCACCTTTAGAGTTAATGAGCTGTATAGTAAGAGTTACAAATAATATATACGGTCTATTGAATAAAATACAAAGAAGGTTAAAAAAACATTTTCCTTGAAAGACACTTTAGCACATTTTCCTTGTATCGTTGAGATGTATAAAAGAAGTTCGTGCTGGTCATCGTTAGGCCATGACCTAACCAACGAACCATGGACGAGCATGTTCGGTTGAGCTGTTCTCGAAGTATTAGGGTGGCAGGCATGAGAGAGACGTACAAAGTGCGGACAATAGCTCAGTTTCCTCATAAAATTAAAGAATGCATTAAAAATACGGTGGTTCTATTTTAGATATTGAAGCTATGCATGTTATCTTTTTTCTGCATCTAATATTTAATTGTAAGCATCCTAAGTAATGTAACTATTTGATACGTTCATATGATTTACTTGCAAATCTGTTTGCATTTACCGAACATCTAAAATAATTAGTGTTGTTTTAAAAAGAACTTAAATAAAGCTAACTATATTTTTAGCAACATGTTACAAAACTGCAATACAAATGAAGGTTTAATTGAAAAAATTAAGTTAATGCCAATATTGGGACACTGTTCTCCTTTTTCTAGACACAAAGGCAATTCCTATAACAAAGACATTCCAGCAGAACACAGGTATTTCAGAACAGCAATAACAATTATTATTTACAATTTTCCTGTGTTGTTAATGATGGATAGTGACATAAATATGTTTCTCTGATAACCAGACACTTCTGTTTTGAGAAGTGCTTTTAAAATATCATTACTAGGTATATAAAAGGAGCACACACATTACTGAATTTAGCAGTTTTACTCTTTCTATAATAGAGTTCGGCATCGTAATATAAGAAATGTATAAATACGGCTTCCTTTTCATAGCATTAAATTTATACCTGCTACAGGGTGTATATGCAGAACAAGGTAATCATATTTTATGCAAGTATTCTTTATTAGCCAATATTTCATCCTTTAGCACAGGATGATGGTATGTTCGTGACAAACGGAACAATGGTTTGGTTCAAGAACAGCAGATATTACTTCGAAATAACAACCAAGGTAAATACACAATAATAATTAAGAGTACAACAAACTTGAAATTCTTTATTTTTTTTCTAATTCTCTTGCAGGCTAATTGGTATCAGGCATTTGTTAACTGCAAAAATAGAGGAATGAATTTGGTTAGMATTCTATCTCCTTCAGAACAACAAACGATAGATGCTGCAATAATAGGGCTAGGTGTGTACAATGTAGCATTAAAAGTCGTTTGTATTTTATGTGAAGGTCACATATATGTTTTGTTTTTTTTTGTAATTCAGAAGTTACCGTAATCGCTCTAAGCAATTCTCGACTTGTGTTCGTAAAATTCTAAGTAATACTATCATTCTGTTTTAGTGAAATTTTAATAACATTAGACACGTCGTATGTAACTTTTGAAGCGTGAAACTTCCACGTGTAAAACCGCTACCTCTTTATATAAATGGCAGATAACGTTAAGTGTTTATGTGTTTTTCCATTTTAGGTTATCTCGATCAACGTTTTTGGACTTCTGGTACTGACTTTCCCGAGTACAGGAATTATCTCTGGTTTGCCAATGGTCAGCCCTTCGACTACACATACTGGGAAGCCGGTGAACCCAGCTTCACTGCCAGCGGTGCAGAAGAGCACTGCATAGAAGTGCGTGACGACGACGATTTAGGGACTATGAAATGGAATGATTACAACTGTGAGGTTCCTATTTACTATATTTGCGAACTGTAATAAGTATGGTCCTTGGCTTAGTTGTATAATTATAAAATTGTTTAAACGAAATCAATAATAAATAGAAAAAAATCTGTAAACTAGATTATTTGTAATATGCCTACATAAAAAGTAAATATAAGAAAGAACTAATTCTTAAAATAACTTCACCAAGTTAAATCCACTATACATTTATTTAGGTAAAGCGTTTTCGGCTAATATGCCATCGTCAGTGCCATATTTATTAATTATTATAGGAAGAAAAATTATGACATTGTCAAAATTAAAAATCTAAACAAGCAATCTTGACTAAAAATGGAAACTACTTTCAAACCAGCAACGTACAAAATTAAAAATTAGCGTTCAAATAAAAAATTTAGAATGGGTCAATTAAAATTTTGTATATCTCTAAAATTTCTAAATAGTTTAATTTTGATGATGAAAGGACATAAAAGTGTGCAAAACATAACGCCGTTACGAGAAGTATGACTGATTCGTAAACATGTATGTCTCAATCGATATCAAATCGCCAAATTATTTTTTGATATTTCCGATCTCTGGGATGTATCCAAATTTGACTGTACATCATTTTGATGTCCGCGTTTCAATCATACTTTTTTTTAACCGGAGACGTAATATTCTAACAAATAATAGTTCGTCTTGTATCATGGGACCTACGCAAAGAATATCACTTAATGAATAACCTAAAGCAGTCTTGGCTGAATCTTCAAACAGTGTACTCGGCATTTTGTTGTTGAACTAGATTCCCTAGTCACTACATGGTGTGGAAGAAAGTATAAATCGTTTTCGATATCTTCTTTTAAAATACCTTTCTCTGTCATATGTTTTAATGACACATATTCCTGCATGAATTCTTTATAGCTGTCGTTTAGACTTACGTTACGTTTTAAGCGATCCTCTAAAAACTGGAACCTTTTAATAGTGTGTCTTCGAGTCTCCTAGCATATCTTTTAATTCATTTTTAATAGGCAATCGTACTATAAATCTACCTGCTTTATCTAGAGTAGTAGTACTTTGAAATAAATTTTCACAAATTTATTCCTCGCTTGTGAGCAAACGTTTGTATAGAAAATCTTTTACCGGCCAGAATGTCTGTAGTGTTTGATTTAAATCATCTAGTTTATTTTTCGAAATATTTTTAGCAAATTTACAAATAGAGTGATTTTTATATTATTTGATAAACCTAAGATTTCAGCCACGATCCACCCTAGTTTTGTTTATTATGTTAATAAAATGTAATGCTCGTTCTGTGTCATTCAAACCATCAAGTTCTTTGAATAAATTGCGAAAAAGGTTATTGGAATAGTGACTGTCCTATATATTTGTATATACTTAATTATAAGTGGGGGTTTGAGGACGAGGTATGCGCAAGTCTGCAGGTAGCAGGCAATTAAGGCAGCAGTGTGTACGTGAATTTGAAAATATACAGTTATGTTAAGTTACACAAAATGGTTTTCCTTAAAAATACATATAACAAGTTGATAATGATGATGTGCCAGAAATCAGAAAAAAATAACCTATATGCATTGGTACAATTTCCTTGTGCGATTGATTCTTCTGCTTCAGCGAACGAACTTTCAGTACCTTTGCTCTAGTATGTTTAGTGTCTTATGCAAATATACGTTATTATTAATTTTTCGTCCCATAAATTTTCTCAAAATTGTAAATAGTTTTAAGTTTTAATGGCATTTGTGATTTATATAAAAATAGGATAGAAGCTTTTACAAAATAAAGCAGGGAACATTTGATGTGGACGCAAAATGGTTACTTACATACGTTATCCACCCTTATGATTTTGACAACTGATGCAAGAAGCAAGTTTATGTTAAAAATTAAGCACAACAGTGGCAAAACAAATATATCACACGTCGCAACACATGAAACTGCATGTTTCACGTATTATTATTACTTATTATTTACTGCTTTCTCTGCAAAGTGTCTCTTATTCCCGGGTTAATGTTTCTTCGTTTAGTTAATAAGTTCCATTCACTGCAGGTAATTTTATCAGCAATAATTTCCGATATTGTTTTAACACAAAATATAGGGATACGTGATGTACTTTATTTAAATAGAAGCTTGTCGGCTTACTTTTGATACAGCCTGCATATTTTCACAAATTTGCTATTGTATTATAATAAGGAAATGTAATTTATTTTTTTTTAATTGTCGAAATACGATAAATAGTTCTGTGTAATGCTCGTAGCAGACATGTTCTTCAATACACTTTGGAAGTATTATTTAGTGAACCGAGTTCATTTAAAACATCATTTATTAGCTTGAAGCTGCCGAACACATTCACAAAGTTTCGCCGAGAATTTAATTCATCGAAACCAATATTAAAATAATATTTTTCAATAAACAATGCTGCTTGCCAGTATGTAAGGGAAAACATTCCATTTACCAATGCGTCGAATTCGGAAAACTGTCAATTTCCGATAAGTATAATGAAATCGTGCAATTAAAACTATACAATAATAGTTTAAGGCCCGGACATACAATTTGTGATTGCAGGTCAAGCAAAAAAATTGCTCGGAAAAACATAATACACTATTGCATGATCAATCAAAAAGTTACGAACAAGATAAACCATAAATACTCCAGGTCTCTAACAGAGAAACTAACGTTAATTCCCAATCAGGTATATCTGGAAATATAGTACAGTCGACTCCCTCCACAAGCAAACAAACCATAGATAACATGCATCAGTTAACGTAAATCAGGTATTACTATCTACCTATCTTATATTTGTACAAGTCAATTTTGGGTGTTTTCTCAAACGCATTGCACCTTTAGAAAGCGGAAGCCAATTTTATTTTAACTGCCACTTAAGCTGTATTCATTACCTATTTCAGGGATAAACAAAAAAATTCGTTCTCATTGTACTTCCTCTGAAGCAGACTTAACATTTTTAGTCCGGCCATCTATTACAGAAAAATTACCACTAGTGCGTTTTGACAAAAAATTAATACCGACGAACGGTTTAACAAACTTAAAAATGTAATGCTTTAATAGAAGCAGAAATATTCTACGAATTATTAGACGGTGATAGCTTTTCGTTAGGTAAAAATCTACCTACTTTCGCTAAACAAAACTAGGGTGGATCGTGACTGAAACCTTAGGTTTATCAAATAATATAAAAATCACTCTATTTGTAACTTTGCCAAAAATGTTTCGAAAAATAAACTAGATGATTTAAATCAAACACTACAGACATTCTGGTTGGTAAAAGATTTTCTATAGAAACGTTTGCTCACAAGCGAGGAATAAATTTGTGAAAATTTATTTCAAAGTACTACTACTCTAGATAAAGCAGGTAAATTTATAGTACGATTGCCTATTAAAAATGAATTAAAAGATATGCTAGGAGACTCGAAGACACACTATTAAAAGGTTCCAGTTTTTAGAGGATCGCTTAAAACGTAACGTAAGTCTAAACGACAGCTATAAAGAATTCATGCAGGAATATGTGTCATTAAAACATATGACAGAGAAAGGTATTTTAAAAGAAGATATCGAAAACGATTTATACTTTCTTCCACACCATGTAGTGACTAGGGAATCTAGTTCAACAACAAAATGCCGAGTACACTGTTTGAAGATTCAGCCAAGACTGCTTTAGGTTATTCATTAAGTGATATTCTTTGCGTAGGTCCCATGATACAAGACGAACTATTATTTGTTAGAATATTACGTCTCCGGTTAAAAAAAAGTATGATTGAAACGCGGACATCAAAATGATGTACAGTCAAATTTGGATACATCCCAGAGATCGGAAATATCGAAAAATAATTTGGCGATTTGATATCGATTGAGACATACATGTTTACGAATCAGTCATACTTCTCGTAACGGCGTTATGTTTTGCACACTTTTATGTCCTTTCATCATCAAAATTAAACTATTTAGAAATTTTAGAGATATACAAAATTTTAATTGACCCATTCTAAATTTTTTATTTGAACGCTAATTTTTAATTTTGTACGTTGCTGGTTTGAAAGTAGTTTCCATTTTTAGTCAAGATTGCTTGTTTAGATTTTTAATTTTGACAATGTCATAATTTTTCTTCCTATAATAATTAATAAATATGGCACTGACGATGGCATATTAGCCGAAAGCGCTTTACCTAAATAAATGTATAGTGGATTTAACTTGGTGAAGCTATTTTAAGAATTAGTTCTTTCTTATATTTACTTTTTATGTAGGCATATTACAAATAATCTAGTTTACAGATTTTTTTTCTATTTATTATTGATTTCGTTTAAACAATTTTATAATTATACAACTAAGCCAGGGACCATACTTATTACAGTGCGCAAATATAGTAAATAGGAACCTCACAGTTGTAATCATTCCATTTCATAGTCCCTAAATCGTCGTCGTCACGCACTTCTATGCAGTGCTCTTCTGCACCGCTGGCAGTGAAGCTGGGTTCACCGGCTTCCCAGTATGTGTAGTCGAAGGGCTGACCATTGGCAAACCAGAGATAATTCCTGTACTCGGGAAAGTCAGTACCAGAAGTCCAAAAACGTTGATCGAGATAACCTAAAATGGAAAAACACATAAACACTTAACGTTATCTGCCATTTATATAAAGAGGTAGCGGTTTTACACGTGGAAGTTTCATGCTTCAAACGTTACATACGACGTGTCTAATGTTATTAAAATTTCACTAAAACAGAATGATAGTATTACTTAGAATTTTACGAACACAAGTCGAGAATTGCTTAGAGCGATTACGGTAACTTCTGAATTACAAAAAAAAACAAAACATATATGTGACCTTCACATAAAATACAAACGACTTTTAATGCTACATTGTACACACCTAGCCCTATTATTGCAGCATCTATCGTTTGTTGTTCTGAAGGAGATAGAATGCTAACCAAATTCATTCCTCT
The DNA here is from genome assembly GCA_025024175.1 of Rhyzopertha dominica. Lineage (NCBI taxonomy): Eukaryota > Metazoa > Arthropoda > Insecta > Coleoptera > Bostrichidae > Rhyzopertha > Rhyzopertha dominica. Next base: position 31,049,363 of record QCXZ01000064.1, on the reverse strand, counting down.
ATTTTTGCAGTTAACAAATGCCTGATACCAATTAGCCTGCAAGAGAATTAGAAAAAAATTAAAGAATTTCAAGTTTGTTGTACTCTTAATTATTATTGTGTATTTACCTTGGTTGTTATTTCGAAATAATATCTGCTGTTCTTGAACCAAACCATTGTTCCGTTTGTCACGAACATACCATCATCCTGTGCTTAAGGATGAAATATTGGCTAATAAAGAATACTTGCATAAAATATGATTACCTTGTTCTGCATATACACCCTGTAGCAGGTATAAATTTAATGCTATGAAAAGGAAGCCGTATTTATACATTTCTTATATTACGATGCCGAACTCTATTATAGAAAGAGTAAAACTGCTAAATTCAGTAATGTGTGTGCTCCTTTTATATACCTAGTAATGATATTTTAAAAGCACTTCTCAAAACAGAAGTGTCTGGTTATCAGAGAAACATATTTATGTCACTATCCATCATTAACAACACAGGAAAATTGTAAATAATAATTGTTATTGCTGTTCGTAATACCTGTGTTCTGCTGGAATGTCTTTGTGATAGGAATTGCCTTTGTGTCTAGAAAAAGGAGAACAGTGTCCCAATATTGGCATTAACTTAATTTTTTCAATTAAACCTTCATTTGTATTGCAGTTTTGTAACATGTTGCTAAAAATATAGTTAGCTTTATTTAAGTTCTTTTTAAAACAACACTAATTATTTTAGATGTTCGGTAAATGCAAACAGATTTGCAAGTAAATCATATGAACGTATCAAATAGTTACATTACTTAGGATGCTTACAATTAAATATTAGATGTAGAAAAAAGAAAACATGCATAGCTTMAATATCTAAAATAGAACCGCCGTATTTTTAATGCATTCTTTAATTTTATGAGGAAACTGAGCTATTGTCCGCACTTTGTACGTCTCTCTCATGCCTGACACCCTCATACTTCGAGAACGGCTCAACCGAACATGCTCGTCGATGGTTCATTGGTTAGGTCATGGCCTAACGATGACCAACACGAACTTTTTTTATACATCTCAACCATACAAGGAAAATGTGCTAAAGTGTCTTTCAAGGATAATGTTTTTTAACCTTCTTTGTATTTTATTCAATAGACCGTATATATTATTTGTAACTCTTACTATACAGCTCATTAACTCTAAAGGTGGTAGTTCTGAAGCCAGAGTCGCAGTGGAGGACTAACATCCTAGGAGACCCGGGGCGGCATGTAATACTAACCCCCTACCCGTAACCTGCGTATGACAAATAATTTCCCCATTTAGACAATCAATAAAAGGCGGACGGCATCCGTTATGAAAGTCCTCATTGTACCTCAGTTTGAGAACGATCCTCATGTACCCACCTGGAATTTAAGGAAGTCCTCCCATAAGGGAACAATTACCCAGGAAGCTGCTGCTATTTGTGGCGAATTCATAGGATTATTAAACATTATGGAAAGAGGTTTCCATCAATTTATCAATAATGTGAGCTATTAGGCTATTCCTTACCTCCTGTAGGCTTTTCATTGAACTATGTTCTCTTTAGAAAATGCATAATGGGGTATAAGACAACTATTGAAACTGAACAAGACAATCACTTACAATGTTTCTATTTTGCTCTACTATTCTAATACAACCATCAGTTATTTAAAAAATTACATACGAATAAATTATAACAATTACAAATCTGAAGGGTCCGTTCGTCCTGGTTTCAATGACTTGCCGAATTCGCGCTTCTTTCCAGCCAATCGTATTCAGTCTATTGTCACAACCCTCGGTCTTGGGTTGTGCGCCGTTGTGCTAGTGATTACCTGAAGAAACCTGAAACAGAGAACTAGGGGCGAAGGCAGGAGAGATACGACTTAGGTTGCAAATATATGTAGCAAAAAAATTTTGTAAATATTTAATATGTCCGGGCTGTCGTTAAGTTGGCCCGGAAAATTAAATTATTTTTTTTTACCTTATTTACCTAGCATTTTTCTTAAAAATGACAGCATTCGCTAGCATTTGCCTAGCATTCTTCAGTTGTGTAAAAATATTTTGAAAAATGAAAAACTGCCGGGCCAGCTTAACGCACCCTCCGAATTCGAAATGATCACGAAATTTTTCAAATGACATGTTGGGATCTACATTGTGTGCCAAAACAACTAAATCGTAAAAGTATTGCTTGATATCTTCTGTTTCTGATTGTTTTCTAGAATTTAATTCAAATTTTAATTTTCTTAGGGCATAAATACCACCAAATTGATCTATAAAATCTTGTTTGATTTGATACCAGCTTTTACCTAAATTACTTTGTTCATTGATGTACTTGTTATACCAAATTCGTGAAGCTTCGTGCAAGAAATTACCTAAATAAAGAATTTTGTAGTTATCTTTCCAACCATTAAAATCAGAAATTTCGTCATAGTGCCTAATAAAGATGATTGGGTTATCTGTAGCAGGATTGAAAACTGAAGGTGCTCTAAACTTTGGAAATGCAGGAGGTGGGCGGTTCCTTAAGGCTTCCTCGATGGTTACTTTGTTGGCCATTGCTCCCCTATGTGCTTTTATTTAGAAATACCTATATTCTGCAAAAATATTTTAACAAACGCATTTGCATTTACTTTAAATTGTTACAAAAATCTGATAGTGTGAACCTAAGCCGTAGTTTGGGGTGGGTGGCGGGGAGTTAATTATATGTCTTACTTTGGATGGTGGGTTCCTCCTCTTGGAATGGGTTGCAGAACTTTCTCGTATAAATGCCCATTGGTAATGACTGCCTGTTCTTTTTATTTTAGATAAATAGGGAATAAATAGAAATATGAGGTTCGATCTGTTTAGGAGGACCTCGGCTTGGCTCACGCAAGCTAGATCTGCCTGCCTACAACCAACAGTCTGAGACTATGTGGGTTTACGCAGACTTATCTGGCTGACCTTTTAGCTATATATTAGCTAGATCTGCCTGCCTACAACCAACAGTCTGAGGCTATGAGGGTTTACGCAGACTTATGTGGCTGACCTCTTAGCTTTAGAACGAGCTGAAAGCCTTGAACCCCTTTGCTGACCGTCTTCCCATACTCTTAAGTAATAAGGAATMATGGATAGGTTTAATGTTGGTTAAAAGGTTAATTTTCATTTTGTTGTAGACCACCACCATTTGTCACACTGGGTACATCTGGATCGAAAGGGCGCCTCCACCACATGTCACAACCCTCGGTCTTGGGTTGTGCGCCGTTGTGCTAGTGATTACCTGAAGAAACCTGAAACAGAGAACTAGGGGCGAAGGCAGGAGAGATACGACTTAGGTTCCAAACAACTATTTATTAACAAAGAGATCTGTAAAACAAGTAACATAAAATACACATTAATAACTGCAACATAGAAATATATTAGAATGACTACTGAATAATTTACCTGGTTACTTACATTGTGCTAGGAGGACTAGCTCCTGCCAGAGGGACAACGTTTTACATTGTGCAGTACCCTAAGTTATTCCCCGGTTCCTAGTTATTCACGATTGATTTATCCGAGTATTTATACTCAACTCGCTAATACGTCATAATGCTGCGCTAGCATTATACTCGGTGCTAGCGGGAAGTGCAATGACACAAATATGCTGACATAATTAGTAAACGTTTTGTTCTAGAATGTGTAACGATTTGATTAAATGAATTTAGAATAAATTCAATATATGACATTTCCCCCCGGCTTAGAAAAGCTGGCCCTCCAGCTTGCACGGGAAAAGTGGAAAAAGAATTAAATATTACATTGTACCAAACCGTGAGCTCAAAAATGAACAAAAGATATAGTGAAATTAACAATTAAATATTAACAACTGTTAAACATAAATTGATATTTAAAACAAATGCATTATAAATAGTCTGTAACTGAAATTTGGAAAAGAAGCAGAAGTAATAGCAAAATAATCAAAACAAAAGTAAAAAGTTATTGGCTTAAATCTAATCAAATACATATTGGGCCCATTTTAATGTCTGCAATCATTTATCACTGTTCTTTGGACACACACTAACGATCACACTTTTCTAATACGGCACTGTTCACTTTTCACTGGTTACAGCTCTGTTCATGTTTTCACTAATTGCAGTCTTTGGTATCAAGTTGCACTTGCGATGAGTAGGCGATTGTGGTTGTTGCTTGGAATGACCTTCATTGCAGCCAGTGGAGATTTCTGTAGATTCAGCAAATTTGATTTTCTTTTCCGACACCGTTGTATTTCTTTGTCGATGTACTGGTTTGATGTTGGTGGTTCTTCAGCTTGTTGGGTGCAAATACTTCACTCTGAAGCTATCTTGTGGGTCAATAGGCGACTTCTTCGGTTTTCCTGTGGAGTCTTCTTTGGATGTTGGTAAATTTTTGTGGGATTTAGGAAAGGATAGGTGTGACTTATGGATTATTGCGTAGGCGACCCATTCTTGCTTTACTTCTTTGGAATTGCCTGGTTTTGGTAGACGCTATATCGTCGTAGTCGCCTTTGGAGTCGAACGTGGAGCCAGTACTTTGGAAATTTTGGCGGTCGTCTTGCTGCCAGTGTATCGTGCCTGTTCGTGTGATGTGTGGGCGTGTGTGCGGGCCGAGACATGAAAATTATAAACAAAACGGTAAGTAAATATCTATGGTAGTATGAACTTGTATAAAAATTTTAATATTAATGCTTTAGTTGTGCCTCTTTTAGTGTTTGTTTCTACTTAATAATCAGTTTATCTATCTATAAAAAATTCCTAAAATCTTACCTACGTTTACTTATTTGTAAATATATCTAAATTTTGCTTCTATTTAAATCATTTTACTTATCTTAAATATATTGTACAAAATTTTAATTTGCTTATTGATCTTAACCTCTCTTGATTATTTTCCTATAGAAATAATTCTATTATATATCGTATAAACATCCTAAACCTTGTAATTACTAGTATAATTATCTTTTTTTTTTTCGTCTATAATAATGACGTTTAAGTGTTCTAAATTTAAATAAATTAAATCTTACTAAATAATTTTGTGTAGATACCTACTTAAAAAATACAGTTAACTTATTAATTTCGTGATCGCAGGATTAGTGGTTAGTACCGTTGGTTAGTGTTATTTGTGTTGATTAGTACCCATATAAATAAGACCAAGTTAGTGTACATGCATAATTTTTAGAGAGAACCCATTCTGTAATTTTCTCACTTCACATACACGCATTTTCTTTGTTCAATTTTATTTGCGCATTTACTGTAAAGGATGCTGCAGCTTTTCAAAATTTATCATTTTTGTACAATAATTGTTGTACAGCGACGACGACGATCGAGGAGAACTTATGGGACGTGCTTTGTGAAACAAAACACGTAGGACCATACTGCATTAAAAATTATTTGCCAGGTCTCCCGATTTTTTATAATTTGACTTACAGCTGTATTAGCTTTTTTTCTGGCAAGCAATAGGTCCTTTGAATATCCCTTCCTTTGGTAGAGTTTTACCTTTTCAGCGCTTTTTTTTTAAGATTAGGATCCTTGTGAATTCACTTTCTAGTCTTCCTTATTTCCTAGGGTGTGCGCACCTCGAGGAGTAATTTGCTGGAATATTCCTGGATTTTTCCTTCTGGATGGGTTCATTTGCCATGGCTTGGTATCTTCCGGAAGTTACTGATCAGCTGGTAAGTACCATTCCATTGACTGTTTAATCCTGCGACCTAACCTGTTTATGTACAAATTCTTAACGTTTACTGCTAATAATTTACTCTTCAATTAACCATGTATTCGAAACCTTATTTCTTTGCTTATATTTTAAACATCTCTAGTAAATTCCTGCCATTTATTTATAAGCTATACCCTATTTCGTACTTTATACATATGTCCCCTATATTTATTTAAATCTTGCTTTATTTCAACATTTCTCATACGCATACAATTATTACCGCAGATTTCATTTATTGAGCCCAAGTATCTTCCTGCTTTACTGCATTTGCCCATTTGCCTAGATACACGTTTTTTACGCCCTATTGGATATTTTATAAGCCTTTTACAATAATTAAAGTTCTTTTGGCGAACGTTTTTGACTAAAGAATTTCCCCTATCTTTTACCTTGAGTTTACTGCATATTACATTTATATTTGAAAAATTTTCTTTATTGTCAAATTTATTAACTTTGTTTGCCCTAGACATTTGAGAATCTCGTTTACCCTCTTGATCTGTCTTCTCGAAACGTTTGTGTTTTTCTAATCCAACTGTCCCCGAATTTTCTAGCAGAGTTAGAACTGTGGAATTTGATACTATTTCATTTCTCTTTTTGCACAAATAACCCAAAATTGTCCCTTTAAAAATTGCCTGGCGCATGGTACACTTTAAAATTAATGTAATGTACAGATTATTTCCAATGAATGTAAAGCCTTCACAAGCAATACCTTTTCTTCGGAAAAGATTTTTGTTTTCCCTAAATTCGAAATTTTCAAAATTATTTAACGTTACTCTGGGATACAAGTTTAACAATTTTACTTTAATTTCTACATTAGATCTTAAAATATAATTTTTAGCAGCAATAAGTTTTAAATTATCTTTGGTTATTAAGTTATTAATATTATTCCCTTTTTGATTTTTGTAGTAAGTCTTGAAATTATTTAAACTATTATGTTTGGATATTTTGTAGGCATTTTGTACGTTATGTTCTAAATGTTTTGAAAATTGAGGTTTATCGTTAGTTATTGAAATTGCTTCTTTTAAATTTAAAAAATGTGTTGATACCCTTTCTCTTACATCGCTTAAATGCAAAACTAAGCTTTGAAGTTCCTCTTTGCTGTTTACTTTGTAGTTTAACAAATAATATGATTCATAAAATGATGGATGTAGTCCGAATTCGGGTGCGTTAAGCTGGCCCGGCAGTTTTTCATTTTTCAAAATATTTTTACACAACTGAAGAATGCTAGGCAAATGCTAGCGAATGCTGTAATTTATAAGAAAAATGCTAGGTAAATAAGGTAAAAAAAAGGTAAGGTAAGGTAAAAAAAATATTAGGTTTCGGTGTTCTAAATAAAACTCCTTTTATCTCTTGCCAAGCTTTCGGAGATCATTTGTCTCCTTCTTCTGGGCCTGTAATATTTTATTAAATAACTACAAATAGAGAACAACAAACCACATGAAAATACTTACAGTAGAAACGGAATTAGTTTAAGTTGAACAGCAGTCTTAACTTCATATATATAACTCTAAAGTAATAGGTAATTTTAAATTTTGCTAACTATTAATAATCACAAACAATCTTGACAAATATTAATATATCTTTCAAAATTAAAAAACTGACAACCAATTATATGAAATCTAGATAGGACAAGAAATTTGGAGTGTGCAAGTAGGAAATTATGATGACGAAAATGGTTTAAAATGGAGAAGATAGRTATAAATTTTAGAAAGATTATTAATATCTTCAAATTTATTTATCTTTTTTAACTTTAACCAAATAACTGTGAATACATAATTTGTAGACATTCTGTGAATTCAAGTTTGATGTTTAAACACATCTCAAGAACAACAATTTTGATGATAAACTGGAACAGACTACCTTATTTAGCACAAAATTACTTAGATTTTGTAAAATCAAAATTAAATGAGATGAATGATTTTAAAGAAATACTGAAAGTTTACTTTTTTCAAAATGCCTAGTAAGTTACGAAAGTTTTTAAAAAACAAAATAGCTGATTTAATTGTAAATTGCAATCTCCTCACTGAATTAATTTGATTTTTTAATTCAGTAAAAAAAATGTTAGATCGATTTTAGTGACAAATTTATAGATACATTTTTTTATAAAAAGAAAAACATTTTGAACTATTATGGTATGATGTGTTGCCAGTTAAAAAGAGTTTTTTTATCATTCTGTTTTCCCTACAAGCAGTATGTATTAGGTCGTGGAATATAATAATTCAGTGTTTCCACGGAATTGGTTTACGATAGGTATTTTCACAATCAGGAATTAATAGCTCTTAATTTTAAAAGAAGCAGGCACTTTTATAAAATATACATTTGTTTCGTATGGTGAAACTTTTTGGGCAATGCACCTATCATAATCCTAATCTGTGGACACACTGTATATTTTTTGTATGTTTTGTAAACGCCTATGTCATTTTACATACCTGGTTTACTAATGTGTTTTATTGTTTGCAGGCAATGCTGATTTGCTCGTGAATGAGCCAGAGGATCTGTAGAAACGTTTTATTTGTGAATACCACTTTAAAGATGAAAATTTACTTTCAAAAAAACTGGTATGTGGGGCTATTCCCATACCATGGGAAAACCAAATAAATTCAAAAATAACACCCAAACATATAGCGCTAACTTAAGTCAAGCTGCTTCTACTAGTCAGCCTACCGAAGTTTATGACAGCTGTGATTCTAGTTGTGTTGATACTGACTTCATTCAACGGGATACCAATTTTTCAACACCGACCAAAAAGCAGGCTGACACACCTCAAAAGGCTAAACTGAAAAGACAGTTGTTCAAAACCAAGGCTAAACTAAGAAAATGTAGAACGACATTAAAAAATCTAAACACTGCAAAAATAACTTCTGCAAGAGAGCTACATCACCTTCCACACTTTGTAAGAGCATTGGTAACCATGCAGCTATCCATAGAAATAGAACCCCATGGTTACCAGCAGATTTCAAATGTACTGCTTGTCAAGGAAGCCTACTTGATGATACTTCAGTGTCAGATGATAATATCCTATTATTTTATAAAAATTATAATATTAATGATCCAGTTTCCCTAAAAAAGCCATCGGAGTTGATGTCTCGCTACACGCTGATCAGCATGAAGGAGTTTTCAAAACTATTTCCAGGCAACATAAGCAGAAGACATCTTCATTCGCATATTAGTAGTGAAATTAATAGTGCTATAACACATCAGTTGCCTGAATGGTTTGTTTCTACAGACACTGGGTGTAACGAGCACCGAAAGTATGTGGCGGACCTGCTTGTTAGGACGTTAATATACAAGCAGTGCAAATCTCTCTCAGTGGATTTTAAAGCGCATGGTGAAAAGAGATCACGAAAATTGTCAATTGTGCAAAATCGGTGTTTTGTTATCGTGTGTTGAGTTATGGTCATCTTTTATATTTGCTGCGTGGTGTATATTTATTTTTTTTGTTTTTGTTTTACAGTCACATTACTTTGCCATGAATAGTTTTTTATGATTTATATCAAATTGTGTAGTATGGATGCTTCAACTAATAATACACTCTTTTTATTTTTTTGTGGTTATATTAAAGAAAAAAAGATAAATTTTTGCATACTGTAATGCATAATAACTTAAGAAAGCGCTTTGAGTTAAGGTAAATTTGGTTAATTTGTTTCACCTGTTGGAAATAAATGCAAAACATAATTCAGGAACATTTTGTATATATCTTTATATTTATGTTTAATAATGCTGATTATATGTATTTTATTGTATTGTACTGAATTTGTTTTCCATATAGCTAAGTTCGAAATATGCTTTATCTTGACATAATGTTCGTTTATTGGTAAGTTACTTGCTGTTGTATTTTAATAATATACAATCTTAATATGTTTTATTTGTAAATGTGTTTTACTAAATAACATGCATGAATAGTCGAAAATTTCTTTAAATACAGTCGGTAGGCAATGGGAACTGAATATCCTATATATATTACATAACACACCTATATTTATGGGATGTTAAGCTTTTTCTCAGTAATAGGAATGAGCAACAATTTTTCTTTCATAAACCTCAACAATGGTGCGCATTGCAAAAGATAGCCGCACGGTGCGGCCCGCACCGCCTCTCGGTTGGCAATCGACAACAAAATTGTAAAATAAATACTTTTCAAACCTCAGTCAAAGCAATAGACAAATGCATTGCGCCCGAGCGGCACCGATAGATGCCGACCATCCGTCGGAGATTATTCGTTATTTCAATCTCGTAGAAGTTCCTATAACTGACGCACCAAAATGCTGATGGCAGCACCTGCCAATGCGTAAGGTTGAATAACTATCCTATTCTTAAACAATGCTATAAGTCAGTGTTACTAGTTTTTACTTAAATGAAGTCGCCATCAGAGCCAGCAGATGTCGCCCAATTGTCCCAATTGTTCGCAATGTGGGGTTGAATTGGGTCATTTATTGCAGAGGATGTGCTTCTACACGAAATCGTAAAGATTTTAGCATTAATTTCTTTGAATTGGCGTACCAAATTATTATTGTATATCGGGGTAGATCAGAAATGTTTCCATGCACTTCTTTATTCTCGATTTCATTGTCTTCTACGTAAATATATTTTTTGCCTCTTTGTACGATATAATTCTAGTTTTATCGTAGTTAGCCTTGGACAAACGAAAATAAACGAATTAAATGTCAATACTTTGTACATTTAGTTAAAAAATAGTATTTCATGAATTATTTCAACTTCCAAAAGCACGATTCTGTCGAGTGTCACAGACGGTGCATTAAACGCTGTCAGAACTGCACAAGAACATTGTGAACGCAGTGGCGGCTCGTGACTGTATCGCAAGGTAGTGCCAAAAATTCGATATGAGCTCAAATAGTAATAGCATTGAGTATAACTAGAGTGCTAACAACCTATGGGCGTATGAACCACAATCCCCTTGCCCCGCGTTAAGTTTGACGGTTGGTAGATTCATAACACAAGCTCAAGAAAGTGGCTCCGTTTGCGGATTTTAACCCAACTTCGAAGTACATATCGCAGCAACCAAGCGATGGAGGGGGAACTGTAATACACGGTACATGTCGTCGCGGTTGCATCTTTCGTCGTGACGTTGTGACTGCGAAAATGATCGTTGGCTCGCGGCTGCCGGCTAATATCAACACATAAACAGACCACTAGGCAGAATCTCATCTGTCGCAAAAACACAAAACTACATAAAAATAAAAATATTGCAATAAAAGAGGTTGGGTGTACAACAGCAATAGGAAATTAGCTAAGTGTTGTTTTTTTTATATACAACTTTAAAATTAAGTGGCATAGGAGCCAACGTCGTAAAAATTTTGTAAATGCTCTCTTGACATATCCTGCATTGCTCCCCACTTATCAACTGATTTGTTGAAGATCATAGATCACATTTTGCGTTTATTTCTCCTTTTAATTCTGCCCGATTCATACTGTTTCTATTTTTAAATAGTAAAATGAAATATCAATCCACATGTAAGCACACTCTTTAAAAAATAAGCCTTCTTGAATCTAACAGCAGAGTAAATTTTATTACTATTACAGCAATCTACATATAAGAAATCTAGATTTTATCAGCCGTGATTGCAATTTCTATGTCGTCCTTCTATTCATTTATAGCACGCGTATTTTTAAAAACAATTAGTAGTTTTCAATAAACAAGATGTCCTCGAAATACACCAACAAGGTTTGACAGGTGATAGAAAAGGCAATCTTAAAGATTTTTTCGAATAAAAAAATTTCCGAAAACGCTTTAATTGTGATATACAGGGTGTTGAAATGGAATTTTGAAAAATGATTTTTTCATACTATTCCCGAACTATAAAAGATATCATTACAATAAGAAAAAGTAATCGGGGGATTTCTAAAGCACCAGTGGCGTGCACTGGGGTAATATACACCCCCTCTTTTTAATAGAACTTTTAGATATGTTGACTTTTAGACAAAACTAATACAATTTTGTAATCTCTAATCAATTCTAAATACAACATGTCTGTTCGATCATTTTTTAAATTCAACTTCAACACCTTGTATATGAAAAACAAAGCATTTTCGGAAATTTTTTATTCTAAAGAAAGTTTTTAAAATTGCATTTCTATCACTTTTCAAGCGTTGTCAGCTTCATTAACATGTTTGCGATTTCACAAAATAATAGTGGTGTGTGTAGTGCTTTTCAATCAAAAAATCAATTTTTAGGGGGGAATAAGTCGTTTTACAGCAAACTTTAAAGAAACATGTTTTATTTAGAATTGATTAGAGAATACAAGGGTGTATTAGTTTTGTCTAATAATCCACAGACTTAAAAGTTCTATTAAAAAGGATGGAGGGGTGTGCATGACCCCAGAGCATGCCACTGTAACTTACCAATCACTTTTTTTATTGTACCTTATGCTGTTATGATTCCCACCAAATTTTAAATTGATATCTTTTACAGGTCATGAATAGTCTTAAAAAATAATTTTCAAAATTCAATTTCAACACCCTGTATATCAAAAACAAAGCGTTTTTGGAAGAATTTTTATTCGAAAAAAAATTTAAAATTGCATTCTCTGTCACCTGCCCAACGTTGTCGGTGTATTTCGAGGACACCCTGTATATTTTTTACCTTTGATGCGTTTTTTGCAGCCGCGTTTTATGGTCTAGTCGTGTACTGGCACTTTAAAGAGATAATTCGCACGTAAGTTATACAGGTGATGCAATTGCCATTTCAAACTGGTAATTGTCACTTCAAACTAATTATTTGCACTTTAAAGTTACAATCCTTAGATTAAATTACAAATTATTAAAAAAGTACGCTAACTTCTCTTCTAGGCCTTCTAACTTCGTGATGCATTCGATATAAAACTGCTCTTTTTAATAAAAGTACGGAATTTCAAGTAGGTAAAAATTTTCCTTTTTTTCTATTAAAAAAAAATTAGAAACATGTAATTAATATATAATATACGTTATTTTCTTAAGAACAAGAGAGTTTTACTACTGACACAAAATAATAATTCATAATAACGAGTTAGAAACTTCAATTAAAGTAGGTGATATTTTCAAATCCATAGGTATATATAAAAGAAATTTGACGATTTTATAAACTTACCTCAGAAACAACCAGTGAAAGACAGTTTTTTGGCACACAAACGTCACTCCTAGAGTTTGAAAATATTTTGAAGTTCAATGAATTAGTTTGACGTGGCGATTTTTATTTCAAATCTTCGTCAGGGCTTCTATAAAACATATACAATGGTACTTAGGTATAAAACATGTAACTAAACCTTACTGAAAATGAGGTCTATAGTACGGCGCCAACTAAAACATGCAAAATACGTTCCATTTATGAATAATGTTATTTTGAACTTGAAGCATTAATTTTGGACAGATTAATGACAAAATCTGAAAGTTGGCCCCGTACTATAGACCTCACTTTCAGTAAGGTTCAATTACATGTTTTATACCTAAATACCATTGTAAATTTTTGATAGAAGCCGTGACGAAGATTTGAAATAAAAATAGAAAGAAAGAAGAATAAACATTATTTTAAGATAAGAAGTCGATTACCCCTTAATTAGGAAGATTTTAACGTTTAACGTTAACGTATTTATCAATAATATATATTAATGTAACTTTTCCAAAACGTAATATATTTAGTAACAATTGCTTCGTCATAGACAACCACAACTTAAAAGCAGTAAAGGGCCACTGCGATCGATTTTCTATCTTTAAGATCATCCTGTGAAGCTCCCAAAAGAACTTTAAATTAGGTCAATAAAAAGACCACTGGTTTAAACTGGCACATCCTCATCCTTACCTTCAAATTCTTGTTAACTAGTTAAAATATTTTCCCGTGTACGCCAAATAGAACATTTAAGTTATCTTGATCTATTTTTTGCTTAAATTTGGAAAATGCGTTTCTTCGTCTAATTTTTTAGCCGAGCTTCGTATCTGTTTAATTATCCAGAATATATGCTTAAGCTTGTTTGTCAAAGTAGTTGATGAAGTTTGTTTGTAGATAATTTTGTTCATGCTTGCAATTTTTTGTATTATAATATCTTTAACTTCCCGACTACTATAAATCTCACATTTTTCGTTCAAAGTATTTGCTGACGTTTTATCTACTTAACCGTCTTAACATGGTGAATTATTTTCTCATTTTACCGAACAACTGCCTATGCAATATAAATCTCAATTGAAAAATTTATTCTTTTCCCGCCGACGACTTTTGCTGCAATTGAGTGAAAACGTTATAAACGTCAAATTACAAGCGTCGAGCGTATTTGTATTTGTGTTTAGAATCTTTTATTTAACTGCTGTAAAATAATATGTTCATTCTTTTTTATTGACAAAAATATACTAAAAATTAACTGCTATCATCAAATTATCTTGATGTTCATGAATTAGGGCTTGAGCTTAATTTTTTTCTGTATATTTCATTGCCAGTTTTATATCTTTTCTCATAAGATCCATATTTTGGTCTAATAATTTTCGGTTCTGCAAAGGATATGAAGTAGCGCTCGTTAAATTTATTGAAAAAATATCTGAGTAAATGATTTCTACATTCAATTTTTCAACTGTGAAGTTTTTGTAAGGTCTAGTTTCAATAATTTTCTTGTATGTACTACTGTCTTCATCCCCATTTATAATATTGCATTTTATTCCAAACATTTTAATACTTAGCCAAAACCCATCTACTAAATTTCAGACTCCATATTATTTGAGGATCCTCTATGTATATATTTTTAACACGTGTGGTTTGCCTCCTTAGCAGCAGTATGCGCAAAATATATCGTAAATCATAATAGCGCTTCCTGCTTCGTGGTCTCTCATAGTATCCAATGTTTTTTTCCCATTCATTTATCACTCTACAATGTACACGATTATATGTTTCCAAAGATATACATAGACGATAGTAATTCTTGTAAATTATAGAACCTTCAACCGAAATTAAACTAATTCCAAAATCGCTATGTGGCTATGCGAATTTAAATAATCCGGATGCTGCAAGTACTGATGTATCCTCCATTCATCTTAAATACGGTGTTACATAGTTACCTCCGTAAAGATTGATTTAGGGTTTACCTCCTACTGGGTTGTGGTTTAAGCATCATAAAACGCTTTGAACAAGTAAATTTCACATTTCATAAAGTTGTGACACTTAGCATTGTCATTAATATAGATATTATTTTTGTTTTCGACAACTGCAAAAAATAGTAATATTTATCGTTTGGCAAACCATTAATACTTCTTTTCCTTTCATTTTTTGACAATCAGTAGTGGCAACACCATAGATTTGGAACGCGAATTATACTATATTCTACCTACAATTTGGTGAACAAATCACCAGACACCTTTATGAACGTTTGAAACACTCATTTATTGAAGTTGGGGAATCTCCAATAGATATTCATATGAGTCCTTCTAGTACAGAGGTTTATAGGTATTCACTCATTCAGTCATCGTCAGTCGCAGATAATAATTGTATTAACGACCGAAACGAGGATAACACAGTGTGCCAGAGCTTCTGGCTTACAGCATAACAACAGATCCTTTTCTACCAAAATATTTCAAGTACTTATAGTGTTGTCGTTAGCCACAAATGGCAGCACCGATATTTATAAAATTAGAGATTCTGCAGTCTGCAGATCTTAAGCCTTTTCTGCAACAAACAATGCGAACAGTTTATGAATATGCAAAGAGCACCTGTGATTTTGAAAAATATTTTTTCTCAAGGATTCATCTGTAAAAGGTATGAGGAGTTCCATTTCTACTTCAGATTTCCTGCATAAAGATGAATTAATAAATACATCCCGTGTCGTTATATGAGAAATAGGTAATAGCTAGGAGTAGGGACAATTCTCTATGTCTGGCAACGCAGGTGAGGGTGTAACATGATGACATGACGAGTCCCACTTTAGGAATGCAAAAGCGTGCAGTTTTCTACTTACAGCGGTGCGCCACCTGTCGCATAACAGTTCACGCACGCTTGCTACTAAACACTTTATATCCAAGAAACAAAACTTTATATCCATATCGCGGTAGGCATGTTAAGTCCGTAAGGTTAGCACTCTAGTTATACTCAATGGTAATAGTATAGAAAGTTTATTAAAATTTAGACAATATACATTCCTGGATTTTAATGTAAATATGCACAAAATTTTCAGACGTATGCATTAAATATGGCATACACAGAAAATTTAAACTTTATTTGATTATTGTGAATAAAAGGATAATAATTACCTAATTCACTTATATTAGTAAAATATGAGTACCAGAACAATCTTCAATATCTACTAAACATTATCTACATCCATAATTATTACTAAAAAGACCTTTTCTACAAAAACAAATTTATTTTATATAGGTAGGCATTTGAACACCATATACATAGTAATTTACAATATATACTAGTAAACTAGCATACGAATTATTGCTTACTATTTTTAACAATTATTTACAGTTGTAATTAAAAATAACCTATTACTGAATACTTTTATAAATTTGACATCTTAAAAGATTGCATCTGCCATTTAACAAATGTGAAAAGTTAAAAGGACCGTTTAATATCTATAGATATTATAGGACATTAACATTTGATACAATTTTAAACTCTTTTGTCCAGTACCAATTTTAATTGTTTTAAATTATTGTACCGATTCCTTCAACGGCATTTATAGTTTACAAAATCAGCAAAAGGCAATTCTTTGGCCTCTAAAAAAAATGCGTCTGCTACAACAGAAAAGTTGATCACAATAAAATGCTATAGTTGAATTGGAATTAATATTGTATAATAAAATTTCTTTTGACGATTGTATTGCGTTTGAATAATTGTCATTTAGGTCTGATACAAGCTTTTTAACTACTTCACAAGATGGCGGCATTTAACCACGTTCCCCATCTACTAATTACAGAGTGTGGTGGCGAAAGCTATGATTATCTATAAGACTGCATTTGTAATGGTGCTTTAAACACTTCTTTAGTAAAAGTGATCAATTCATTTATAAGCCCAAATTGATTTCTTGTTTCGTCCGCAACTATAATACATCAATGCCGTGTGCCAAAAGCGTATGAATTGAGCTAGGAAAGAATATTTTAAAATTTTGCAAAGTTTTACACATTCAACTGGCTGCATCACTCAACATTAAAATAAATTCTTGTGCATTATTGGAATTAGAAGGAAAATGTGTTAATCCTTAAAAAATAAATCTAGCTCTTGTGCTTCTTTGAAATTATTAAATATGATTTGTTAGATTTGTCAACAGTTTAAACAACAGTTTGAACGTGAAAGATAAACACTTATTCCGCACCCAGGCGGAAAATTTGTGTTTTCGACACACTTTTTAATGTCGAAAACATACTTTTTTGCACAAAAGTAGAAAAAGGATTCTAAGATCTCGTTAAAGAACTTTATCTCTACAGAAATAACAGATATGCGTAGGCATACTGACATGACGATATGAAATTAATAGTTATTTACAAGTATCAGACACTTAAGTCGTAAGTGTTGTTGTTAAGTACATGACACTTTTTGTAAACATTTTTTCTCGTGGTAATAARTGATAGCTATAAACATAGTTCCATTGCTATATTTACTGCATGTGCGTGAAAAGCCTGTACATTGTTTGAGAAATAAGAGGATTTTAAGACAAAATTGCTTTTATTACAATTCCGTTTTGATAATGCTCAGGTAATATTTTGGTTATAATTTAATTTTAATATAATTAATCTTTTACTTTCTGACATAGAGTTACGCTCTCACATACTTTATTAAAATGGTCACAGTTATTTTAAGTACATCAGGACAACTGTTTCGATATATTAGATCTCATCAGCTCCGCTATAGATTCAATGCAGACAAAGCAATGATACACCCAACCTTGGTAGACAATATATAGTTACTCGTTTGAAAAAAAACTAGATCATTTATCGCTTTGACGTTTCTTCTTTTTGTTATAAAAATTATGTCATCCACACTAAAGGTTTGTTGGTTAGTGGTTTTTGGTAGCAATAGTAATTGGTTATTTTAGACCAAGCAATGTTGAGATCCGCATCCAAAACCCTATCGCAACTCTGCAACTTTGTGAGTGAGCAAAGTAGTCATTTTTTGTGATTCTGTGAAATGGCATCCTAACTTTGGGGGATAAATCAGCCGCGTATATCTTAGGGGACAACTTCTAGATTTACCCTCTGAACATCTTATAGTACTTTACTGTTCCTGAACGCTCAACGTTTCTAGGGTAACCTTGTTGGATATCTGTTATTCGATAAGCGCAGAACTTGACAGTAGCTGACTGAAAATCTCTTAGGCCTTGTAACTCACGATTTGCCCATCGTCATACACCTGCTTGTGAAGGATAGCGTAAATTCCAGGTCACCCGGTACAAGAGCACTTTTCAGCATATAAAATTATCACCCAAGATCAGGCGATTCCTTTTACGTGAAGCTCATGCGCAACCTCGCATTACCCTTGGTGTTTTCATTATAATACAGGAAGTACCGTGGCAGCAAAAAAATAGTTCTCGCGTAACAGAAATATCGAAGGAGATATAACTTCCGTTGCCCTTTGTATAGGTATTATTATTATTATTATAGGTATTATTATTATTAGTATCTTCATTCTTTTTTTACAGCGCTCGAGTTTTAGACAATAGTTCCGTGAAACCACCGCCTACGCAGTAACAGTAACAGTATGTACCCTCGCGAATGCAGTCAGATGCGAATACGGAACACTAGACTCTATTTATACATAATTTCTATACTATTTGTATCACTAAACCTAACATCAATAAATATCCTTATTTGCCTAGTAATAAATATGTTTTATATCTCGTTGTGGTTTTACTTGGTCAGCTTCATAGTCCTTCAGGGAATTTATAATCCTACATAGTTGATATTTGAGGTTGAGGTACCTCTTAGGACTTGTCGATATCGGGACTTCGTGCTTAGTTGTGGGTCGTTGCTTTTAAAAACTTAGCACCGCCGTTGGCTTATTTCGCATTTATTTAGCTAAACTTTCGAACTGCGCCTAGCCCGACTTTGTCAACCTCTAAGCAAATTTTTATCTTTATGACATTTAAAAGGTTGCTTACATATTGAATATTATAGTATCGGAACTGAATTCTAATAAAAGCAACTAAATCGTAAATCGACTTATAACGGGATTACTACTACTTAAATTCTCCTCTTTCTAAAAAATGTACAAGCTTTTCACGCACATGCAGTAAATATAGCAATGGTTGTATACAAGCAGAGCGATGTTTATGGCTTCTACTTATTACCACGAGAAAAAATGTTGTTTACAAAAAATGTAAGTATTTAAACACTTACGACTTAAGTGTCTGATACTTGTAAATAACCATTAATTTTATATTGTTATGCCACGCATATCAGTTATTTTGTAGAGACAAGGTTCATTAACAAGATATCAGAATCCTTTAATATAATTTTCCTACTTTTGTGCCAAAAAAAACGCCTAAGAAAACATTTCCACTTAATTTCCAAAAAGTAAAACATGCAGCGAGCAATAGTTTTCTGTGCCTGTTTCGATAGTCACGCCGCGTAACTAAGATAATAAAAATTCTTCTTTACAATTCTTCCAAAAACTGTCAGCCAGTCAAAATTACTTAAGAATGCTTGAAGTTGCATGGAAGAATCTTGCTTCCTATCCGAAATAGAAGTGGAGGCAAAACTGCAACACTAGATTTATTACTAAGGAAGTCCTGGCACCGAAAAAAGAAGGTCACTACGGCCACCTACGACTAGAATTTGTTTCTAGAAGTATTTTTATCAGCAATCTAAAACCTAGAAAACTTGTACTTTATGGTGTATGTATGTATCCAGTGTTGAAAGTGTGATATTAGCAAATATCACAAGCCAACTGCCTTTCTGAAGTTTAAGGGTGATGGATATAGGCCAATAAAGTCCAAAGCTTTTACAAAAAAAAATTTTACAAATTTCTGTCTAAAGTTCTCAAGTATTTATTTTTAACCCCTACGTTTTGATGACAGGTTGTATTCATTTTGGGAGTAGCGGGTTGATGTCGCCGAAACGAGTTCAAAAAGATGACTGTGGATGACACTGAAGACCTAGGAACTATTCTAGTGGTACAAATTCCAGAAACAAAGACAAAAATTCAACAAACTTTCACTATTACGCATAATTCTCAAGCTCCGGTGAATATGTTGTATAAACATTTTACAACTTTCACGATTTAGCAACCTTTAGTTGTTGTTGTAGACAACAAATAAATACATAAATAAACACTTTATTTCCACCTGTATTGTTGAAAACTGCAACAACATACATTATAGCTTAGATGAATTATTATAGTCGAAAAGAAACTTGTAACTATTTTTCGCTTCAGTAAGTCAGAGGTCAAAAAATTGTTAACTTTGCAGAACTAAACCTGATCATTTATAAAACTATCCACATTCTAATTATTAAAGATTATTAAAGGGCATGTAAGAACGCGGATCTCTTCGTAAATTTTTGTAGTTGCCTCAGTTTCTGATTCTCGCTCAAACACTAAACCATATTTAAAGTGTTTTAGCCAAAATTAAAGGTGCATGTGTTAAATATGTTTCCATTATATCTTCAAAACTTTCAGTTTTAGTTATTAAGTGATAGTGAAAGTTTCAAATAATTATGGATTCTCTTAAATCAAATATGAAAAATATGGTAGTCCTATTTAAGATAGTGAAGTTATGAATACTTTTTCTTCCTAAATCTAACCCTTAATTATTATAATACAAAGAAATAGTATTATTGAAAAAACCTCTAAAGTTAGCTTTATTTTTAGCCATATATACAAAACTGCTATAAAAAATATGTCACTATTTAAAAAACTGAAATTATTGCCAATACATATACAGATAGAGAAAACAGAGTGAAGCTTAGTTTAAGAACACAGATATTTACTCAGGCGAACTAGTTGGACAGACTGTAACTTAATTAGTCTAGATGTTTATGAAGCATTGTAGCGTGTTTGTTATACGGTACCAGGATAAATTTATAGATTGTTTTACTGTAGTCAAATGATCGATAATACTTCGCATATATATGATTTTTTGTTGTCTTATATATTTCTTTTCTGCTATGGTATAGACAAAAAAAAATGTTTAATTAGGACTTAGAATAGCTTATGCTCATACAGGTATTTAGTCATCTACTTATGAATTTTGACTTTGTTACAATTACCAGTTTTTATGCCAAAAATGTGTTTGTTCGCTTGAGTACGTAAACAAATATTAGATTGTTTGTTTGAAAATGTAACAAAAGACCTAGACATGTAAAGCGCAAAATTTGTTTTATTTTCATATCTATCAGCTTTAGGTTGATCCAGTTGAAGTTAAAAGTTGTATATAATTATACATATGTGTTCTACTCAAGGAAGTTCTTTTATTTCTAAATTCAAAACTAACTAACTAAACCCTGTATAATATAATCAAAGACAATTATCCATTGAATCATTTGAAATGAAATAATAGGTGGTTTTGGGATAACAGCCAATTTATGCAATGACCTCGAATCTGAATAGGGCTTTGATAGTGCAGTTTATTAGTACGTTTTGGTTAGCAACGAAAAGGCCTCGGCTTCGATTCCCTAAGCTGTAAATACTTTTTCATTCCATATATTGGCCTGTTATCTCAATAATCATCTCTTATATTCAATTACCCTGTATAATTTTAAAACTTCATACAGTGAATCACTATATCCTTGGATGTTTTAAACACTATGTAATCTGTTGGTAACGTTTCGCGTCAATATAACGCTGACATCTAACAGTTTTATTATTTGTCACGGCCAATTTTATAAAAAATGATTTAGTTAAGAAGTGAAAATGTGAATCCTAACATTCAACTACAATGTTCTCGGAAAGGATCAATTTTAGTTAAAAATAATGTTATTTCAAAACATTTTTTATAATAATAAGTAATTGCAGAAATGTTCGTGAAAATAAAAAAATTAAAATCATGTCAATCAAGGAAGTTTTCATTCTCCCTTATTAATGTTTAATCTAAAATTTTCTGAAAATATGACCACATATGGACAAATCAGAGGAATACATATATCCCATAATTTAAATAATTATACAGGGTGAAGTGCTTAAATTTAAAAAAGAAAAACAGATGCGTGCTTTATGAACCTAGATAGAAACAGGGTAGTTTTTTGGATTTGGTTCAATAAAAAGCACAAGTATCCACAACTTTTAATTATTACAACTGAATCTTGAAGTTTAGTTTTTAAGATAAAATGCATCTGGTTTTGTATTCTACTATATAGCAGCTTGTGCTTTTTACGTGTAAGAAACAAAGCGATGGTCCTTTGTGATACAAACAATTTTCAGGTATTTTTTAAACGGATTCATAAATGGACACATGTTGGTAACCTAGCTTAGAGCCAGAAAAACTATAATTTGTTGTTTTAGTAAAAGTCAAGGATCAGAAAATATAAGTCAAAAGGTGTAGAAAGTAGAACGAAAGTACTGATAGTAGTTCACATTATGAAAAGCACAGAGCGTGGATATCTTTGCATTTGTATAATTAGCTCAGTAGGTGCATACAGCTAATATGCTGTTTTCTGACACTTTGTCCATGCAACAAACCGTATTTACAAGTGCTTTTGCATATTCATGTTTCTTTCTAAGCAAAATTAACAGTGTATGTGTTTACAGAAAAAGTAACAAATTGTTTGTTTCCATAATAAAGAAGCATCACGTTGTTTCCTATACGCAGAGGTTAGAAGCAGTTAGAGAGTAAAACAGAAAACACAAAATCCACTCTGGCTTCAGAACTATCACCTATAGAGTTACTGAGCTGTAATGAGAGTAGCAAATAATATATATATACGCTGTATTGAATAAAATACAAAGAAGGTTAACAAACATTTTCCTCTAAACATATTTTAGCGCATTTTTCTTGTATCGCTGAGATAATATCGTGCTGATCATCGTTAGGCCAAGACCTATCCAACGAGCCATCACTGATCATGATCTGTTCAGGCGTTCTCGAACTATGAGGGTGACAGTCATGAGACAGACGGACAAAGTGCGGACAATAGCCCATCTTTTATTCATAAAATAAAAAATGCGCCAAAAATAGTGTGGTTTTATTTAAGATATTGAAGCTTGTATGTTTTCTTCTCTATAAATCTAATATTTAATTCTAAGTACCCTATGTAATGTTGTAACTATGGGATACGTTTATGTGATTAACTCGCAAGTGAATTAGTATTCCCAGGAAAAAGTAATGTCACTAGTAAATTTAGCCAGTCAAAAATTTTTTTATCACAAATTCTAATCTTTTTACCAAACATCTCAAATATTTGTGTTGTTAAAAAAAAACTTAAATAAAGCTAGCGATACTTTTAGCGGTATGTCACAAAACTGCAATAAAAATGTAGGTTTAATTTAAAAAACTGAAGTTAATATATTGGGACACTCTATTTTCCTTTTTTTAATGATAAAGGCGATTCGTACAAAAAAATTCCTGCTGAACACGTGCATTTTAGAACTGATAAACAACTATTGCTTCCAATTATCCTGTTTGTCAGTGTTGGCTTGTGACACCGTTTTTTCCCAAAGCACTCTCGTAAACTAAATAAGTACGATTCTCTGATAACCAGACACTTCTGTTTTGAGAGGTACTTTCAAAATATCTTTACTATATAAAAGGAGCCACACACATTACTAAATTTAACAGTTTTACTGTCTCTATTATAGAATTCGGCACCGTAATTAAGAAATGTATAAATACGGCTTCCTTTTAATAGCATTAAACTTATACCTGCTGCAGAGAGTATGTGCAGAACAAGGTAATCATACTTTACCCCAATATTCCTTATTAGCCAATATTTTCATTTTATCTTTTAGCACAAGATGATAGTATGTTCGTGACAAACGGAACAATGGTTTGGTTGAAGAACAGCAGATATTATTTCGAAACAAGTACCAGGGTAAATACACAATAATAATTAAGCGTGCGTGCAGCAAACGTGAAATTCTTTAATTTCTTTCTAATTCTTTTGCAGGTTAATTGGTTTCAGGCATTGGTTAACTGCAGAATTAGAGGAATGAATTTGGTTAGCATTCTATCTTCCTTAGAACAGGAAACGATAGATGCTGCAATAACAGAGCTAGGTATACAATGTGGCACTAAAATTCGTTTATATTTTATATGAAAATCGCTTATATGTTTTGTTCTTCTATATTATTCAGAGGTTTCCGTTATCGGTCGAAGATCGTAGATCGCAATTAATAATATTAAGTGTTTATGTGTTTTTCCATTATAGGTTATCTCGATCGACGTTTTTGGACTTCTGGTACCGACTTTCCCGAGCGAAAGAATCATATGTGGTTTCCCAATGGGCGGCCCTTTAACTACACATACTGGGAAGCCGGCGAACCCAGCTTCACTTACGGCAGTGTAGAAGAGCACTGCATAGAATTGCGTGACGAGTACGATTTAGGGACTATGAAATGGAATGATAACAACTGTGAGGCTTCTCATTACTATATTTGTGAATTCTAATAAGTATGGTCCTTGGCTTAGTTGTATAATTATAAAGTTGTTTAAATGAAATCAGTAATAAATACGAGGCAAAAATCTGTAAACTAGATTATTTGTTATCTACCTATATAAAAAATAAGTATAAAAAAGGAACATAAAAGTGTGCAAAATATAACGCCGTTACGAAACCGGTATGACTGAAGTGTGTTAAAGAGCGTGTCTGCTACGAGCTCTAAACAGAGCTATCTATCATATTTCGTATATTAAAAGGAATGAAATTACATTTACTTATTACAATAGCAAATTAGTGAAAATGTTCAGTCTGTATCAAAAGTAAACCGACAAGCTTCAATTTAAATAAAGCAACACGTATCCGTCATGTATCTTGTGTTAAGATAGTATCGAAATTGTTGCTGATGCAATTACCTGCAGTGAAACGCATGTTATGGAACTTATTAACTAAACGAAGGAACATTAATCCGTGAACAATAGCCACTTTGGAGAGAAAACAGTAAGTAATAAGTAATAATAATACGTGAAACATGCAATTGCAGCTTTTAATGTGTTGCGAAGTGTTATATGAAAAACATTAAGGGGTTTACTTTTTATAATGCATAGGATTAAAATATTTGTTTTGCCACTGTTGTGCTTAATTTTTGGCATAAACTTGCTTCTTGCATCTGTTGTCAAAATCATAAGGGTGGATAACGTATGTAAGTAATCATTTTGCGTCTACATTAAGTGCTTCCCTACTTTATTCGGTAAAAGCCAGTAAAACCATTTACAACATTGAGAATATTTATTGAATAAAGAATTAATAACGTATGCTCACATTAAGACACTAAATTTTCATTCTCATTATAAAAAAACCAGCATATTGCTTAATTTGAAACATACTAGACCACAGGTGCTAAAAATTCGTTTCACTGAAGCAGAAGAATCAATTGCGCCAAAAAATTGTATCATCAGCTTATTATAGACACTATTACAACAAACTTTTTCACAATGTATTCAAAGAACTTGATGTTTTGAAAGAAACACAACGAGCATTACATTAGCAATGGTATTAAGTATAATAATCCATTATTACAACACATTGGATTGATATTTACTTTTCATCAGCAGTAAACATGTTTTTTATACGGATCCATCAGATAAGCTATAAAGTGGCAAGAGGTGAGAACTTGTTCGTATTGGTGCTATTTTTTTCTTATTTTGTTGGACATTACTCACTCTTAAGTATCAGTATTGGTCTTAAAATATTTAGGTATTCTTTAGCACTGCCATTAAGGCGAATGAAACATTTTGAAAAATTGTTCTATCAATTCTGTTTTCCTCGCAGATATGCACACGATTCTATCATACATCACTTAACATCACAAGTGTTTTATCACTGGCCTGCTTAAATTTTGATCTTCACAAATGATTCTYGCCAAATTATTTATCACCTGCACCACATTTTCTTTGATATTATTGGATTCCAGATTCTTAGGTTTAAAAGGTGAGCTGAACAACTATATGCAATAATGGTAGAAACAATTTTTCTTTGTCAAATACTTAAACATATGTAGTTGACCTGAAGTATTGATAATTTTACATGGAAGGGCTTGTCCTTCACTTGTAATTGTATCACACAAATGCCTCAGCAAAGAAAACATAATTCTTATAGTTCAGCGTAAATACATATGAATCTTATTGGGTCACATACTTTACATTACTATTCATTTAATTAAATTAAATTTAAGCTTTGGAAATTGATCTTGGTTGCGAAAGTAAAGCTGAAGATTTAGTATAAAGCAAAATTGAGTGGACTGATGCTTGAATAACTAAAACTTTTTTTAGGACATTTGTGGAAGCAAATAGCGATGCTGCAGAATAGCAACTGTTCCAATCACTAAGCTTCTCTTTCTTTATTTACACACTTGTATCGAAATACACCAAATTTAAACACATATAGTTCGAAATACTACTAATTAAAACACTATAATGCACACACGAACACTTAAACCACTGAAACGCTGGCTTCGCTTGCCTTTCGCTCGGTTTTCACTTGCGCACTCTTCGTAGGACTTCTTATACGCCTCTACGAAAACTCCATATATTTCCAGACATGTCGCTCTCAAAACCTCGCGAAGATTCCGTAGATAGAATATACTGGAAATTAGTCATCATTGCCTAATTTGCAGACCTTCCATGCCTACATCGTATCAATATAAGACATACCCTAAGTATAAGTTGTTAAGGTATGCCGTAATTCTATTCAAATCAGGCGTATAGATCGCAGTTTACGTTCCCAAAAAAAATTTCGGTAATGCAATAGTAATCCTAAGGGATACCAAGAGTACCAGTTATACATTTACCCGTCATAATATTACTATTACAACAAGAGACTATCTAGTCCTGTATTAATTTAAATTTAAGGTGCTTGCAACTTAAAACTAATTTAGAAACGAAAAAAATGGTTGGCATGAGTATGATCCACATTTTCCTATCATTCTCATACAGAAGTATTTGAGTCTATTTCACTAGACACATGTAGGCGCGCATATAGAGCTAAGCTGATTTCTTACGTTTTATTTCAGACATTCATTTTCATGGAATAAATGGTACTCAAGATGAAGTCAAACTTGTCGACTCTACTACAAGCCAAAGTTTGTACCTCAAGCATTATTAGCGTTGATACACCAGGTCGTCATCAAATCGTCGATACAAAGGAACCAGATGGTCAGATGAATACCACAAACCAAATTTCGATGGAATAAATTTTTTTGTTTTTGTTTTGAGGTTGTTAAATCAGATTATATATGTAATACATAATTTAAAAAAGCGCCTGCTATTGTATTTGGAATATAAGAATATTCGTACTTGTACGACAAGAAATTCATTTAGTTACCGACCACACACCGCTGGAAACCGAAATTTTTCAATTTTATTTTGCAAACAGGCTTCGGAGACAGGCGTACATAATTTTTGTATTCCGTTTCTTTATACTCTAATCACTTAAAACTAAGCTGACGAAAGTAGTTAATATTTAAAAAACTAGAAAACTCACTAAAAGCGATCGCATACTAAGTAGTAGCCCAATCTGCGAAACGATTCCCAGGTGTTATAATATATTGCTAAAGGTGACATCGATATTGCGAGATATTAGGAAGTTTTTGAAGTATCGGTATCTCGTTAAACGTTCCAAAAACTTCCTATTCAAAGACTAAACTAACGAAATACTTCGCAAATATCTAATGTTCTATAACGCGGACATTAATGGGAGATGTTATTAAAATTGTTGAAATTGAAAGTCGTCAAATTTGTTATAAAAATGTTCTATTCGTTTTTTATATTAATGTTCGTTCGCTTACTGCATGGTACGATCTATGGCAACAGCATACTKAAGCACTGKCTTGTCAAAGATCGATGAGCCATGACCACAACCACTCGAGGAGTGTGAAAAAGGATAATAATAAKAAATAATAATGCTGYCAACATATATGCTGTACCAGTACTCCACTACTCTTTGCATTATCAGCGAGAACAGACATTGAAGATGTACAGACAGACTCCCAAAAACTGCAGTTGAGGGAATTACTTTAGTACACGATCAAGAACGATTGGGCTTCACAAACTTGGGAAGCGTACAATAACATCTAATCAGGTAGAGTAATAAAGTAAAAGCATTGTACCGAGTTGTAAATAGCGCAGATCTGTACATCGTATTAAACCTGACACTTAAAATTGCTTTTTATAAAGGCACATAGCTCTTAAAATGACACCTCGTTGGTTAAAATTGGTTAAGCCAAATCTGAAATCTAAACGATTTTCTATATTAATATTCACCCGCCTCCCCACTCCTTTATTTGACATTTAACAAAAAAATGTCCTAAACAAAAATGGTGGATTTTAGTCCAATCAATCTTGAAATATAAGGCTAAAAATGACAGAAACATTAATTTTGTAATTTGGAGATACCACAGCGCCCTCTAGCGGTCACTTTACTTTAGAAATTTTTTACCTCAAAGCTCTAGGGCTGCTGGTTTATGAAATATTTCCGGCCACCTCTCTTATTTGCTCACCCTGTACATACGAGCATAGAACGAGCTGACTATTACAAAGGAGCACAACAATGTAGTCAAAATAATCTTTATAGAGCTGGCGAAGGGCAAAAATTTTGAAAAACAGAGCAGCCATTTATCACTGACGAGCAAACAGCTACACTCCGATTTTAACCTTAAAGCCATTATGGGAGAATTTGAAGTTATGGGTGTACAAAATATAACAAATTAGATATGTTGCAAGGGAAAGGGAACACTTAGAGATTCTTTTAGAGCTACAAAATTGCACCCAACACAAAGCTCCGTTACGCACATTACGGCAACTCGGTTTGTTTTGATCCAGGACTTTGACGTACCGCAGAAAAATGGCCGACACCTTCGTCAGCACTAATATAACGTATTACAGCTGGTTCGTAAGCAAAACATAATTCCTTGTAGATTTGAGCGGCTGTGAATCCTTTTGCACGCAAAGAAAAAGAATCGCTGCGCGCACGTTACAAATGACGGGATCAACGATTGTAGCTGATTATGTTGCTGCATTCACTAACTAGCAAATGGCAACAGAAACGCGACACTTTCGTTCCTTTGCAGACAATTAATAGATTGCGCTGTATCCGTAAAACTTCATTCTGACACGCCAACATTTAAATATAAGCAAAAAGTTCTTACTTTATTCGTATTCCTTCTATCGCTGTTACTAAGCCGTGCAATTTTTATTTAGAGAATTCTCTGTGTTTGCTGTATTGGTTCTACAGTCAGTGTTACCGTTTAACGACCTTAAATACAAGCGAAACCCACGACTCACATCAACCGACTAAATAACCAAGACAAACGTCACCTTTTAGAAGTCTGTAAGTTGTAGAGGAATGGTTAATAAACAATAAGAGGCACCAAAATTCACTGTAATTTTTCGAATTAGTTCTAATTTGTAGGTTGCGCAGGCTTAAGATTTAAGCATTAAATAAACGAACGATGAACTCGGTAATAATTTTTCTTAATCTTTTATATTCAAAGAAAACTATATTAAAATTATACATAGCAGAAAAGTACGGGTATGGTTATTATTCTAAGAGCAACATAATATAGACGCTTCGAAAGAAAATTCTTAGGCATATTTTGAAATGTGAACACCGCTGGAGGACAAGTCTTTTCGTAAGTATAATTAACAATTAAGTTAGTGAAACTTTTAATAAAGGTTTCTCAACCAAAAAATTATGGATTCTGGCATATTTTTGAAACATCGTCATGTGTATACTATTTTGAAATACTAAAAAGTAAAAATGAATCGTTCACACTAATCTTAAACATCATCGTTTTTATGCATTTTCTCGAATGACACCCACCCGAAATCTTTACATGTAGGAAGATTTAATTATGCAAAGCGTAGAAAGAAAATTAAAGTACATTTTTACTAGTCCCATTGTATTTATCTATAAATATGCAATAACTTAATTCAGTATGCAAACGAACAATAATTGAATAATTGTTAATCTTCTCACTCGCATGTGTAATAAAACAGTTTTTTGCAAGCGAGAGCGTACCATTTTCTATCTTTGTTTTCAGTATTTTTTTTCAATATTACGCATGTATCACCGGCTATTTATTATAGGCGTGGTTTCCCAATATGTGGATTCTTCAATTGTATGTGCAATGGAATACTAGTAAAATTGGGTGTTCTTGATAGCAGCTCCGGAAGTCCAATAGGCTCGTTTAGGATCACCTGCAATTATGATCACCTGGTTATTTTCCATCCGGTCTGATAGAGACCAATTATTATTGGTGATACATCTGTTTCAACGTAAAAATACGTAAAACCTTTGACCCTTGTCATGTCTTTAGGAAGAACTTTGAAACTGAGCGAGGATACTCCTTACTAATTATGACGGGTGTTTAAAAAGAGCGAGTCATGCAAGCGATGGTTTTCTCTTTCTAACAAGAAATAACATGTAATTAATTTGTTACTTCAAGGCTTTCATTGCAATTGAATAGATCAATAATTGTATTTAAATGTTAGTTCAAACCTTTTGTTTTAAAATACCTGAAACAGAAGATTACGTAATTTTTTCTTAAGATAAATAACGGGCGTTCATAAAAAAAGAAGCGATGGCGTTCTCTTTTTAACACGAGCGTAGCGCCTGTCGTGTAAATTAGTTCACATAATTAGGCATTCCAAACCACTTGACCAAGGCTGTGGGCAAACACTTTTTGATGGTGTCATATTACAGATGGGCGTTCTAGTTCATAGTGAATTAGTTCGATTTTATCGTTCAAAATGAACTATGGTTCGAATTCTCTGGACGATTCCCATTTCGTAGTCTTGCAGTTCATATAATATATACATATTACATTACATATTATTATACATATTATGTACTTACGGACCTGTGTCATAACATACAACAGCTGATTGCCGTTTAGTTCTATGATAGCTACGCATGTGTGTATTTGGGATATGAAATGTAATAGGTAATTTAATTGTTAATGAAACTGGCGTTATGAAATATATTTAGATTTGTAAATAACCTAAAATGATAATTAATAACTTCACTAATACATAATAATACAACTGCAATCAAAATAGTTGTTGTTAAAGAGAAATAGATAAGTGATGTGCAAGCGAGCGAGACTTATGTTTGTTAGTTATCAATGGAATACCAATAATTATGCATTCGTAAATATTAACATGTAAATTAGCAATGAGAATTATTTATTTTATAAAAAAAATAAGTCACTTATTATGCCTCATAATGTTTGTCAAATTTAACATTGTTTTTGTATACATATGATTGAACTACTTGCTGTAACTTCTACCTGGTACCTATTACTAAAATGCTTAAGGCCATTTCAAAAGTACCAGCAATATTTACGTATTGATATAATAATTACATATTTGGTATATTACTGCTTTATTTCAACATTTTAGTTTTCAACAAAATGTTAAATAAAAATGCCAAGTAGTGAAACGGTGTCTGCGAGACTGCAACGTCATTGTACGTTAGGCATTGCGAACTAGCTTTATATATATCGTTCAGCTGGCCGCACATCGTAGTTCGCCTGTCCGTCCATGAAAAGATACATACGGTCGTTCTTCCTTCCCAAAGGTCGCTAGCGGTTGTTCAAGCGTTCAATCCGAACTGCGCATCTTTTTCAATCCAGTATCATACAAATCTCTTGCATCGTTCAAAATGAACTAGTTCATTTTATTGAGCTGAATTAAACTTACGTCATCTCTGTGACTGACTTCCACGGCCAACGACAAGACGCGTAATAGGCATTTTTGTTTAAAAAACACCAATAATATCTTAAAAAGGACTAGAAGAACTTAACAACTTTACAAAATAAATTTCAATAATTATGCCAAGTAATATTAAAAATGCACGATATTGCTCCAAAATATCATCAGTATCAACTGCAAATTGCTTGACTGAGACGTTATAGGTGTTAGTGTCATACAGTTTCTATATATACTATAAATAAATATCGCTTTAACATTACGTACCATGTTTTTTAAGTTCACTTTCGTCTGTTGACTCGCATTGTTTATACTCACTAGTCGCAATTTCTTTCTGGTGCAGTCACGCAAGGTACCGACCCAGCTGACCTGCATCAAAACAAAAAAGCACGTTCCATATCCTCTTGACAACAGTTAAAATATTTAATAAGTGAATTTTCTTGTACAATTAGCAACTCTTGTGGTTTTGATGTATCGTTAGCGTTGCTACCATCAGTACCATAAGTATCGTTTGCGGAAATGTCTCCTTGTACCGCAATGGTAACATTGGTATTATTATATATCTTGAATACTAAAAAACAGAAGGTATACACTTTCTTTTTCCGTAAAATAGCTTCTGTAGTTTCGAAATGACTTTACATATTTTTGATGATATTGCGGACAGATACAAGGATGTGAAAAATAGCATTAAATACTTCATTTTGGTTAATAATAGGCTTCAAATTCAACCGCCGAGTTTGCTTATATATCGCAATTAGGATTGATTAACGGGCTATTTGTTAAACTTCTATTGTTTGTTGCCTAATAGCCCAAATTGTTTTTATAACTGGCATTTATCTATGACTTAATGAGCCACAAATTGAATACGTTGGTGGATGAATAAATTCTTGAGCAAACTGCATAAAATTGGCCTTGGAATAATGAACTCTTAGTTCAGCATAGAATAGTGACCCTTGATTTATCACAGTCTTTTGAGAAGCAATCACAAAGGATTAAGACACCATTGCCTAGTTCCGCGAAGACAATTATTCAAAGAAAAAAAATTTTTAGTGATTGAAGTATGTTAATATAAAGCATTTAAAAAACGCATAACCGGTTCTCGCACCTAATGCTCACTGCCAAAATTACAATTATTTAGAATATAATTGGGAGTAGAACTGTTTCAAGCTTACTTAGCGACTATAACATTTTATGTATTAAAATTATGTCTAAAAGTTATATTAAAAAGAATCTTTATTTAGGCAAGTTAGGAGGAGTGTGATCATGAAGCGGTAACATACTAATATGGTGGTATGGGGGGCAGTCTATACCTACAAACAAATTTGGAAATTTTCGGAACAACAAATTTAATACACGGAAAGAAAAGTAATTGAGGCAAACGAAGCTTCCATTGTTTATAAACTATTTAATTTAATTTATGATAAATAAAACAAGGCAGACCCTGTTTTAGACACCTATGAAGTGTTACTTTATGGGAAGTTATTGGCCATTATCTATTACTCGTATAACAAGCTTCCAAAGATATATAAGTTTGAAAAAACCTGTAAATACACCAAGGAAGAATATATATAGGTATATAATTAGGAACTTACATAAAAAAATTAGCGTCTTAAAAATAGAGAAAAAATACAATTATATTTCGGCGTCCAGTCCTCGATATCACTTAATTATACAAAGTAGTACGTGCATTCTTCTACTACTACGCACAAGGTTTAAAGAAATTGCCATCCCTATTCCCCATGGCCATCTCTAGTCTACTATCCTGTCAACGCGTCATTGTGCTTCTTGTGCTCTACGCGCATAGACGTGTGGCTCAGACGACGTTCACAAATTCGTATAAAAAAGGTAATTATTAACCTCTTTTGGTTTTATATCAAATTCCTTTCAGTTCTCTGTCATGGGCAAGTCGAAATACCGACAGGATTCGAGCGATTCGGAGGCGGATGTACCGCTTTCCCGAAAAGAATTATATCGCCGATTTAAAGACCTTGAACGCCAGATGATGCGGCGTCAGTCGCGACCTCGCTCTCGCAGCAGGTGCGACAAGGCGAAACGATCTAGCCATCGCTCTCGCTCCCGTTTGTCAAAGCAGCGTGAAACTGCAATTTCTGTTGAGAACGATGCACGTTCTCAGTGCTTTACACCAACAGGCACTCCTATAGAGGCTTGTAGCATCTATGAAGAAAGTGTGCCAGTTGACGTGAATACTAGGTGTACTAGTGTTAATTCGAGTCAAAAAAGGGATCCACCTCCTAGAAGCGGGACATCTGGTTCCATCGTAGATGCAGGAAACATCTACGAAGACACTCCGGATGATTTACTACTCATTCATAATGACGTAGTTCTTCCGGATGACATGTTGGATTTACTAGGTGAGGACCCCGAAGCAATTAAAGCAAAACATTTTACTTTGCATGAAGCTTTAGCTAGTAGATGGCGCCATACCATCATAAATGGTCTGAAAAAAGATAATTGTTCTGATCTCCTTAACAAGTATGAGGTTCCGGTGAATCTAAAAGAATTACTGGCCCCTAAACTTAACCCAGAAATTTTAGCAATTCTGTCAAAACCAAATGGAGCAAGAGATGCTTCAAATGCTGAGGTCCAAAATCAGCTGGGTAAAGGGCTTGTAGCCCTGGGTAAAGCAATTAGCACAGTGTTAAAAGATAATTCTTTAACAAAAGAAAATAAAGAAGTGCTGCTTGAAAATTTAGGAGATTCGGGTTGCATTTTAACTAATTTATTCCATCGTGTGTCTGTAACACGCAGAAATTTAATTACACCGTTACTTAATAAAAACATAAAAGAGCTGATTGACAAAAGTCTACCTGGAGACTTACTATTCGGTGGGGATTTAGGTGAAAAAGTCAAATTAGCAAAAAATCTTGAAACAGCAAGTAAAGACTTAAAGCTGCCTGCAAGCAGTTCATCCTCTTTTCGTGTGCAAAACAGAGGAGGAGGAGGAGGAGGAGGCAGCATTCGCAAAGCCACTTCCTTGCAAAATGTTCAAAATTTAAACTTCCAGCGCCCAGTCCGTCGTGTGAGGGAGACGAGACAGACCAGGGCGCAAACCTCAGGAGATGCACGACGAAGATATCACAAGGACGATCGGAGGAGGAGAATTTAAATTCAGTGAGTATAAAATTTGCTGGCAGACTGCAATATTTTTACGAGAAGTGGTGTACACTTACTAATGATCAGGTAATCCTTGACTGGATTGTTGGTTATAAATTGCCTTTATCTAGAATACCTATACAAACTTCTTCCCCTAAGGAAAAAGTATTTAAAGGCAGTGATCGGCAAGAAATGCTTTCAGCTATAACCCAATTACAGAATTTGGGAGCTATAAGAACTTGCAGTTATCAGCGTGACCAGTTTGTTTCAAGGATTTTTCTTGCAGATAAATCAGGACGAAGAAAGAGATTTATTTTAAATCTAAAACAGTTGAATCATTATATACAACCTCCCCATTTTAAAATGGAGGACACTAGAACAGTGACAAGATTGTTTCAGAAAGACAATTTTGCAGCAACAATTGATCTTAAAGACGCATACTATCTTATTCCAGTTCAGGAAGAGTGTAGAAAATATTTGAGATTTTCTTTTGAAGGAAAGCTTTATGAATTTATCTGCTTACCTAACGGTCTTGCTTCAGCTCCTTATATGTTTACTAAGCTTTTAAAGCCAGTCATTAAATTTTTACGCTCTAATGGTATAATTGTTGTCAGCTATCTGGACGATTTTCTAATTCTAGGCAGCTCTGAACAAGAGTGTCACAACAATGTGCAGTTTGTTGTAAAACTGTTGTTATCTTTAGGTTTTGTAATCAATGATGACAAAAGTGTGCTTGTTCCTTCTAAAAGGTGCAAGTTTTTAGGATTTATATTCAGTTCCTTAACTTTGACAATGGAATTGCCTCTAGAAAAACGAGAAAGGATATTAAAATTAATAAACTTTTTTGTTAATAAAAGATCATGTAAAATACGAAAATTTGCACAATTTATTGGTACTCTTACATCTGCTTGTCCTGCTATCAAATATGGATGGCTTTATACAAAACGCTTAGAGCGTGCAAAATATCTAGCATTAAAGTCCAATCAAGGTAATTACAATTCACGGATGTTGATACCCAATACTATTTTACAAGATCTTCATTGGTGGCTCAGAAAAATTACTATTTCTTACAATCAGTTGCAAAAAGACAATTTTAGTTTGGAAATTTGCACAGATGCTAGTTTGTCTGGTTGGGGTGCTTACTGTGAAGGAGAGAGCACTCGAGGTTGGTGGGATCATTCAGAAAAAGACAATCATATTAACTTTCTGGAGTTGAAAGCAATTTTGTATGGATTAAAATGCTTTGCCGGCAAACTTTGATAATTGTAACATTCTAATCAGGACAGATAATACTACAGCTTTAGCTTATATAAACAGAATGGGTAGTGTACAACACCCAACTTTAAATTATTTAGCAAGAAAAATCTGGCAATGGTGCGAAGTAAGAGAATTGTGGATTTTTGCATCTTACATTAGTTCTGCTGATAACTGGCAAGCAGATATAGCTTCCCGGATATTGCCGGATGAAACAGAATGGTCCCTAGATTTTACAGCCTTTAATAAAATTGTTAGGCTTCTTGGTTTACCTGATATTGATTTGTTTGCGTCAAAAGACAACTCGAAATGCAAACGATATGTTTCTTGGTTCAAAGACCCAGGATCGGTGGCAGTGGATGCTTTTACACTAGATTGGGGTGAATTTTTCTTTTATGCATTCCCACCTTTTTCATTAATCTTAAGGGCTTTGCAAAAAATAATTAATGATAAAGCAACAGGTATTCTAGTTGTACCACTGTGGAAATCACAACCCTGGTTTCCACTTTTCACTAAACTTGCAGTTAGTGAATTCGTTACATTTATGCCATATAATAAACTATTATTTTCCCCGTACAGCAACGAGGATCACCCACTGGCAAAGAACCTTACCCTGGTTGCTGCGAGGCTATCCGGCAGGCATTTAAGTTGAAGAAAATACCTGCAGCAGCTGTCGAAACCATGATGAACTCTCTATCACCTAGTACAGTGAAGCAGTACAATACAACGCTCAAGCTATGGTGGACCTTTTGCCAGGAAAAAAGCATACCTATATATAATGGGAACGTGTTGGATGTCATTTCCTTCCTCCAAGTTCTATTGGAATCGACTGCTAATAATTATGGCTCTTTTAATTCACACAGAGCTGCACTATCGCTGAT
Organism: Rhyzopertha dominica; assembly: GCA_025024175.1. Taxonomy (NCBI): domain Eukaryota; kingdom Metazoa; phylum Arthropoda; class Insecta; order Coleoptera; family Bostrichidae; genus Rhyzopertha; species Rhyzopertha dominica. The sequence goes on along the minus strand of QCXZ01000064.1, from coordinate 31,012,678 downwards.
CTTACCAGATAATGTGGGGAAGAACAACACCTTGAAAAGGTTTATGAGGGGTATTTTCCGATTAAGACCTCCAAAACCAAGGTATGATGTGACCTGGGACCCACGCTGGGTCCTAGATTATCTACAGAATCTCCCAGATGTAAATTTAAAAACAATTTCCAAAAAGCTTATTACCCTGCTTGCTTTAGCTACAGGCCAAAGAATTCAAACTCTATCATTAATTAAATTATCTAACATTAATGAGTCCCTCTCAGGCATTCGTATAGTTATACCAGACTTTGTAAAAAATTCAGGACCAAAACGTGTCCAGCCTTGCTTAGATCTCCCCTTTTTCAGAGGGAACGAGAAGCTGTGTGTAGCATCATTGATGCGGAAATATATTACTTTTACTAGCGATTTAAGACAAGAGAAGTGTGATGCTCTGTTTATCACATCTAATAAGCCACACGGGGCGGCAACCAAACAAACACTGAGTAATTGGGTGAAGCGTACCATTGAAGCAGCTGGCGTTGACGTCTCGATGTTCACAGCACATTCTACCCGACACGCTTCCACTTCAGCAGCCTTACGTAAAGGCTTATCAGTTGACGTAATTACAAAAACAGCAGGTTGGAGCCTTTCTTCCACGTTTGCTAAATTTTATAATCGCCCTGTTAGCGATGGAAAATGTTTTTTAGAAACTGTATTTGCGTGAAGCATTTTGAATAAATTTAATTATTCTTGTAATTATTTATTCTGTATTAAAACAGTTTAATGCAATAAAGTTGTTTCGGCAACAGTTGTCTTTAAACATCTACTTTGTATAATTAAGTGATATCGAGGACTGGACGCCGAAATATAATTTAACGATCAAAAGAACTTACCTGAAGTTCGATCGTAATTATATGAGGCGTCCAGTCCGAAGATATCACTTCCCTCCCCCCCACAGGCCCTTGTTGCCGAAAAAGAATCTTTAAAGCAATGACGCGTTGACAGGATAGTAGACTAGAGATGGCCATGGGGAATAGGGATGGCAATTTCTTTAAACCTTGTGCGTAGTAGTAGAAGAATGCACGTACTACTTTGTATAATTAAGTGATATCTTCGGACTGGACGCCTCATATAATTACGATCGAACTTCAGGTAAGTTCTTTTGATCGTTAAATTTCAGTGATGTTTCATTTAGGTACCATGATTGGGTGTAAAATAACACAAAATGAAGTTAAACCAAAGGATATTAATAATGGTGCGTAAACGGTTAAGAGGTTGCGGCGACACGGTGACGACACGCTGCAGTAATCACTATGCAACAGAGCGCGTACTTGGATATAGTAGTTGGACCCAACGATCTCCTTGTGAGCTTTGACATCGTCTCGGTTTTCACCAGGCTACCGCTGAGGGAGTGCCTGGATCTAGTGAACAGGATATGCAAGATGTTTGAAATCTGCCTAACTGAAAGCTACTTTTTGTGAAAGGGGATCTTCTACGGGCAGGTGAATGTAGTGGCGATGGGAAGTCCACTAAGCCTGGTTTTGGCTAACCTCTTCATAGAACACTTTGAGAGGAAGACCATCGACACCTCGGACTACAAGCCATCGACTTGGTTCCGGTAAGTGGATGACACCTTTGTCATTTGAGGACATGGTATGGACAAGAACAGCGACTTTCTACAGCACCTCAACAGCCAGCATCCTAGCATCCAGTTCACCATGGAGACTGAGTGATCAACAACTGGCTCTCTTGGATGTACTAGTAAGGATACCAACACATACGACAGTTACCTGAACGCTTTGTCCAACCATCACCCGAGTCAGAAGTATGGAGTCATTACAACCCTGACAGAACGAAGGATTTGCGCACCGGAGAACCTACAAGCGGGTACTTGAACACCTGAGAACTGTGTTCGAGGCAAATGGCTACAGCAAGAGGGAGATCGAGAAGTCAATGGTCCATAGATCATCAAAGGAAATCGAACAACGGCCTACCACCTCTCAATCTTATCTTCTTCCGTATGTTGCTAGAGTTCTATAGAGGCACATCAGAACAATCTTCAGGCCTACGAAGAAGATCCAGCCGATCATCAGATCAGCGAAGAACAAGAGGGACACTTTCAGCAGCAGGAGTCTACCGCATACCGTGTTCTTGCGGCAAGGTCTATATTGGAACTACCAAGACATCAATGAGAACGAGACTCAAGGAGCATAAAGCAGACTGCCGGTTAGGACGAACTAAGAAGTCTGCCGTGGCCGAGCACGCATTGAGCAACGGAGACCACAGGATACACTTTGAGAACTGTTGGTTACTAGCGTCAGTCAACAGCTATCACAGCAGACTGACCAGCGAAGCCATCGAGATTCACAAACATCCTGATATAGATAGAACATAGGAGACCGTCAGGCTCAACCGGATCTGGAACCCGATTCTCAGGAACGCCCGAGCTGTGCTGATCGACATCCCGACATCAACCGAGGCGGAACAAGCCCTGCCCCCGACCCACCGGTATAAATACAACTTGCGCACGAGAACTCGTCACTCGTCAGTCTACATCCAGCACCGGAGATGTAAGGACCTGTGAACAAGCTTGCCACTCGTGCTAGCGAAACGTTAGGAAGCCAACGGCCTTTAGACCCGAATCAGGATAACAGCTTAAGGCTGTACTACAAAAAAATAAATTACGAGCCTTGGGGAGTTTTAAGTGGCGGATATCCTGACAAAATGGCGGTCGTTGGAAACAAAAAAAAAGTTTATAGTGCTGGCAGCGAGTGCGTATGGTTAGATATTTGCTTTTTCTAACGAGATGTTTGAAGAAAGCTGCAACCAGAGCACAGTAAGCACTGCGTTATCACAGAGACCAATTTGAAGGAACCTGAATGAAAGATATAAACTAGAAGCGAACATTTTTGTCGATAATTTTATCGATATATCGAATAGCGATAATATCGAGTTATCACCATTCGTATTATTGATAATTCAAACTCAAATTATCTATAAGTCCAATGATGGTATATTATCCCCTTCCCCTTTGCTCTGGTACCTTTATTAAGATCAAAGGATTGGGAAGAATGACAGCTGGGCTGTCAGATTTGGCTGCTTATCGCCAATTTGGATACTTTTTCTGATCGCTTGGCATATTTTTTTTAACTGCGGGATTCGAGAAAAACAATAAATACTGATGATCTATTATTTGTCCATGTAGATTCATCTTGTTCGATTAAAAAAACGGGCTTACAATCCAGTTTGTAGTATTATGTTGTGGATTAAACAATATATGTACAAATCCATATCACAATAATTTTTAAGAAATACTCACTTCTAGAGATAATAAGCTGCCATCTTCAGTAAGTTACCTGCTAAAACATGCATTTTTAGGTATTTAGTTTCTTTAAAATTATTGTGGTAGCATGATAATGGTTTTCATATACATTTTAATAGAATCTACCCACTTAGCTCTTATTCTATTTGTGCTGAGTAAACTAAAGGGCTATGCGGTAAGTTATCACATAAAAATAATTACTCTAACTACTTACCTATTACCAAACTCGTGTTTATAATATATCTTTAAATAAAATCATCGATAATTCAAGGGGTTCGGTTTGAGCGGTTGTGGGATACGGACGTGTACCCGAACGGCTCTTTGAGTTTTACTCCCTTTTGTGTAATTAATAAACAACTAAACTACATTTACTGACTGTTGCACGGTCATAAGGTGGGGGACAAGTGCTTAGCGTGGTAAAAGTGGTGGCACACCTGAGAACCTAGGTGAATACCTGTTACCTGAGCGTAGCTGTACCAAGTAAGAGAACACCCTACCAGGCACACCGAATGCGCAACAGGAACTAAAATAAGATAACACCGTAGAAAAATAATTGACTAACGTAATAATTACTAAGTGTTGCATGTGCATAAATAACAACTGTACGTATTATTTCTCTCTCTTGGTATAACCAAGTGCGGGATTTTGTGCGATATAATGCTATACCGAGCGTATTTTAGGGCTGGAACGGGCAAACTCAGGTAGAAACGAACTACCCCAGATTGTCAGACCTGGAAGATAGACAAAGACCAAGCCCTGAAAGTGTAAAAAACGGAGTAAAACCAATACATCTAAAAATAGACCAAACGTAGATACCCCGATCTGCCTTACGCGTGATAATAGAATATCAGTACGATCTTAAAAAGAAATAATAGTAATAATAAACCTAAACGCCGTACTATTAACAAGTAGAATAAACAACTAACCCACAAAATAAGAATAACGGCTTTCGTCCCTTTAGACATTCTTACAGTAAAAACAAATCAACAATAGGGGAGGGTAGTAAAACGTAGGGACACCGGCATATCCAAAATTAGATCAAATGAACTATGTCGACTTGTTAAAAAAATACATACCGCAGTAGGAACAAGTATAGAACGAACAACTAACCAGCAAAATAATAAAAACTACTTTCGTCTTTTCAGACGTTCTTTCAGAATCAACGAACGAAAACAACGAGATAGATATATAAAGAAAAGAGAATATGCTGCCAATGTATATAAGCCCAAATATTAATGCAGATTGTGGTTAGCTCAGGATCAGCGACATAGCAAACATTTGCTATCAACTCTTAGATCTCTTCATAATGTGTTCTAGTGTTAGGTTCTTGTGTTGTCGTTATTGTTGGTGTCATAACAGTGAAGTAGTTCCGGGCGTCTAAAAAAATGTATACAAAAAATCACAATTTTGGTACAGAAAATCTCGGGAGAAGGCAACCGCTTTCGAAGCACATTGAGTTACCAAATGTACGGTGAAACATTACCCAATAAGAACACAAAAACCGCCCAAGAAAAATAAGAAGAAAAGCTGGAAGAAATCATAGTGACAAGAACAGAAAGAAGCAATAAATAAGAAAGCGCTATGACAGTGCGAAATAATTGTACAGAAACCAGGAAAACATGTAAACACATCCAGTCACAAAAAATGGGATAGACCTAAAGAAACTCCACTGTATAGAAAGAAAAAAGACTAATTACACAAGACGAGTGGAGTAATATCACTCCATCTAGAGATCCAACAAGCGAATGGATAAGCACATAAGAAAACACTCAAAGCAAATTATAACATTTTAAATTCATAATGTGTTCTAGTCCTACGTTCTTGCGTTTACATTGTTATTGTGATTGTCGTTACAGTAAAGTAGTTCGTGTATCTAATCAAGTGCATAAAAGAAATCACGTAATCGTGGTAAAAGAAATTCAGCAAGACCAAAACTACCAAATATACGTCTAACACATCACCAACAGCAACACAAAGACCTTGTAAGAGAAATAAGAAAAATCAGGTTAGACCAAACTCTCTAGGAAACGAGCGGATAAACACATGAAAACACCGAAGAAGCATCGACTTCACGAAAGAGCAATCAAAAAAGGAAATATGAATCATGAATGCCGCTTAAAAAAGACAAGAAAATAATAATTGAAGAAGTCTTAAATCTCTAGCAACTTCAGACATCTCCTCACATGAGGAGATCAATGAAGCCGCGCTAAGCCAACATCAAACACGGAAACATCTAGGAAAAGCATTCACAGGCCGAATGCACCCTGCGAAGCTTTCCATATACTACAAAAGGCGTGGAAAACAGCAACAATCTCAAAGTAGGATGACCGTGCTACAAGTGTAGAACGGTGGAGAGAATCATAGCAGAATAAAACGTAACTGAAGAACAGTGGTCAGAAATCGCAAAAGACAAGAAAACAATAAATAAGGAAGTCCTAAAGCTGTATACTATCTGAGACAGCAGCTCGTCCGAGGAAGAACAAGAACAATGCAGCCGAACTAAGCTACCATCCAACACGGAGGCTAATAAAAAGTATCCGATAGTTGGATGCCCTGAAAACCTTCCCATTCCAATCCCCAAAAAAATCGTGTAACATGCGCTACGTGGGAGCCCAATAGCAACAAGTGGGTCACCCCTCCAACCCAGCGTAGATGTAGCCGGCCCGGCGGTATATCCGGGAGCGGCAGAAATGCCTACCGTACGCTGGTTCAATCAATCAATCAATCAATCAATCAATCAATCAATCAAAATCATCGATAATTCAAGTTAATTCGACTTTCAATAATTCGAATTATCGATTATTTTAATTATTGATAACTCGAATTGTGAATAATTTGAATACTGGATAATTCGAATTATTGATATTTCGAATATTATCGATACTTCTGATATCGAAAATATCGATACTGTTCTCGTTCCACTTAACACATTTTTTTGTTATGTTATGTTCTTCCTACTTTAATCCAACTTCCAAAATTTATTAAAATTTATTAAACAAATACTTTGTCATTATTATTTAATAACTTACAAATACTATAGTATTTAAGAAAAACTTGTTGAATGTTAATAGATTCTTAAAACTAGCAATGGAAGTTCTTAATCGTCATTACAAATTTAGACAGTCTTAGATGTCGGATACTAAGTTAGATTATATTTCATATGATCGGTGTCAAACATTATATTTCTATTTTTCGATGCGATTTTTATTTGATACGATAAAGTAGTTCGCGCTACACATAAATTATTTCCATTAATCGTGAATTTAGTACTATGCGTATCTTAAATCCTGGCCCCGGCTTGGAATGTAATGCAGTTCAGAATGTTAACGGAGCACAGCGGCTTCCTTTCGCCTGAAACTGTGGACAGACTAATAACGCATAGCCAAATGATGATCCGAACTAATTTTCCCGGATAAATAGTGCACATCGACCTGGAAAGACGCGACAACGTGATATTAACTTGGGATGGGCCACTGCAAATCTCGCAATCCATTCGAGCTTGGTATCAGCTGCTGTTGCAGCGTCACCAGTGCCATGTGCACAGTTCGGTTATTTTGGGGGTATTTTGTGCGTTAGTTGCTAATGAGAGACGGGAACATTGCTATGGAACGCGTTAAAAATAAAAATATGAAACAATATTTTATCCATCCTATCTGAATGATTTATTCGTGGAAATAATGCCGGAGGTTTAGCAATTCAAAATTTAATTTCTCTGATGTATCGAATGCGACCAAATTTCTCTTCACAATTGGGGGGTATTTGTACGCTGTTGTCGGAGTACGAATATTGAAAATTGATGGTTTAATCATGGAGCAAGTTGACAAGATTATAATCACTATCGGTAGTAATAGTAACAACTCATTTCAGACGATGTCGCTCTCTTCTGAAAACGATGACTGAGAATGAAATGGATGGTGTCTGTAGTTTGCAAAATGATAACGGTATGGAGTGATCCCGCACGGGAAAGGAAGCAAATACACTGTTTTATTGGGCCTTGTTTTTGTTTTAGAAGATCTCTTGTTTCTGATTTTTATTACTGCACGGTTTGAGAGTGTAACCACTTGGTTGCGTTCTGTTAGTTTTTCCTTTGTAAATATTTGGCTTTATTTTCAGTCATTTCAAAAAAAATTGTTATGTTCTAGTTCTAGTCGTTTTATTGATTTTGTTTCGGCACCTTTTAGAATACGACACAATCTAACGCCTTGGCCAAATCAACGACAATTATTTATTCACCGGTTTTTCAAATTACTAAAGCATATACATAGTTTAAAATAGATTACATCTTTGCTATCCATAAATACCTATTTATTGTAGTATATAGGGAGTTCAATTCATTCGACTTTCCAAGTTAAATCTCTGTCACATCTTGTGTTACATTACTCGCAAGTAACTGTTTTTGCGACCTTTCAGCAAATCATATGGAGCTCATTAACTTGGCTAAGAACTATTAATCCTTGTACAATGGAGATTTTGCAAACGAAACAGTAATAAATGGTGTACTGAAATGTAATTACACTGCTTAGACTGTTACTACGTCTGATATGTAAAAGCAACCATTGAACCTTATTTTAAAATGTGTATGATTAAAATGTTTATTCTTTCACTGGTGTGGTCAAATATTATGGTAAACTTGGTTCTTGCAATTGATGTCATTATACGAGGTGCGGCAGAAGTACGTAAGTAATCATTATTTCTGTATTCTGCACTTTAGCTACTATAAAAATAAGAAACAATTCCTGATTTAATGAGGTAATAGTTGTGGACAGCTGAAACAAAAAAGAGAGGCGGCTGTTTTATTCATACCATTATAAAACGCGTTAAATTATATTTTAGTATTTTTTAATAATGTTGGTCTTTAAACCAAAATCATTGACGAAAATGGATTACTTGCTTAGGGTGAGCAATTAAGAAAGGTGACGACGAGCCCCATCTCGTATTAGTACATCAGTGGTCCTAGATTTTTTGGGGGAAAATAAAATTTGACTCTAAAGTGGCCAAGGAAATAATTTGCAAGTTCGTAGTTTGCATTTTCTACAAATAAAAGATCATGTTCGTGCTATTTATCTGTAAAAATAATAATAATAATTTTAATAATAATAATAATAATATAAATTATTATTAATTATTTTTACTAATAAAAATTTGACATCTGCCATATAAAAATGGAGAAAAATAGAAATTTACAACAAGAATCGCTGCCTGAGGAACGCCAAGGCATGTCCCAAGCCGGTGCGAGGCAAGAGAGTACTACATATTGAAGTCGCAGGTGGTAGGCTGGTAGGTCGCTGAGGGCGCTGGCTCCTACCTAACAAGCGACAGCTTCCATCAACGTCAGACGTCACTCGAATGGCCAAGTCAGCAAATGCCAACACACCCTGCTAGCTCGCAACCTAAACAACGAAAGTGGGTTGCTGCTCGTAGAGTAGAAGAATGGACAAATGAGCTTAATAAAGAAGTTATAATATACGTAAATATTTCTACATAAATGAGTGTAATGATCATGCGTTTCCTGGTTGCAGATACAAACTCCTTAAAATATTCTGTTCACTATCCAGAACTTAATTTGCCTGAACAGAATGTCGCCGCCAGAAAAAATTTTATTCTGAAAAAAGGCCTATATTTCATCAGTAGATTGCTGAGCTACGAAGTGAAGCAGGTAAAATGCTTACACAGGAACATAAATTTTAGAGCATAACAGAACATTCCGATATGCTAGCACCAGCTGATACCACCAATGATTTTCTCAGTAAACAGCAAGAAAATAACTCCTGGAGCGAACTAAAAGAATTTCTAAGTAATCTAAAGTTTTATGAAATGATATCACTATGTAGTCGCCCAAAATTATCAAAATTAGAAATAATTCGCATTCTCTATAATAATATCAAATTAGTTACCGTTTGAAAGGCATGTTTTCATGACAAACTGTTAAGAAAACATTAAAATCGTCCGGAGATTAAAGGTAGCAAAACTCTAACCGGTTTACGGAGCTTTTAAAATAACTATCACCAATCTCGCTCGTGTTAATACGAGTACGTGTGCCAATGTTGTAAATTATTTAAACTGTTTCTCGCGAATACTATGCTTTCTAAGACACACATTGCGCACACTGTGCTGTTTAAATATCGGCCTACAGGTTTCTCTGTTGAAGGAAGTGAAGCACTAGTAATAATAAATAAAACCCTAAGCAATCAGGAAATCAAAAATATATAATCAACTATACAGTTACAGTGGGCTAAACAATACTGTTAAAACAATAGTAATAATACGGTATACTGTATTTTAACACCATTGATTTATCTGGTCGTATTAATATAATACAATTTAAACAATTTGTACCTTCAATTGAATTAATCAATAAAGCACTCTATTCTCGTATTAGGTGTTTTCCTAATCACGTTCATATGTGAAAAATTATTTGGGCTTTAAAGATGTTTTTATGATGCATTTTAGGTGCGGGTTACAGTTACGCTGATTTCTTTAATTTGGTTTCAGGCATTCATTATCATGAAGGAAATTACACTCCAGATGTCGCAACTACCGAGTCCAGTACAACCGTAACTCAGATTGTAACTACTTCAAGCGTAACCACCGAGTCCAGTACAACCGTAACTCAGATTGTAACTACTTCAAGCGTAACCACAACTAGTGGTGATTTAGTAATTCCCACAGCAGCTATAATTCCGACTATCTGGGCTCCTTTTATAGAAGATCCGCTTGGTTACTACTTTCAAATAACAAACAAGGTATCTATAGTTTTTATAACCGGCAAACTAACTACTCCTTCATACGAAAATTTCTAAAGTTGATTGCAGCTGTGTGCAGCTTCGAAACGTCGGTAAAAGTTGCCGTCCAACTATCTTATCTGCGCAGTAAGCGCAGTGCTGAATATGCTTTCGTGACGTACACCCGCGGATATAGAAAATGAGACAACCTATCCGGGCAGCATATCGGGCGGGTTATTTTGGATCACAACCCTTCCGAGTAAAAGCGGTACAGCTAGTTGCCGCATAGCGGTGCAGGTAGAGCCATTTACGTTATATCACTGGAATTATGCTACCGTTAACACTCCTCGGCGTTTCAAGTTTCAGATATTCGAAAATTCATATGCTTGCTTGCTTGTTACCCTTACTAGTTAACCCTGCGCGGCTTGTTTTTTTTGCAAAAAAAGAGACATTGATATATAACGTCAATGTAAGTAAAAGAATCTTATTATTATTAGTATTAGTTTGGAAAAGATTTTTTTCTCACAAACGGTTAACTTTAGACAAATTTGCAGATGCAAAAATTATATACTTGAAGCGTCTTTACAATTAAGTAAATTAGCTGTGGTTATTACTATAGTGTACCCCAGAAGCAAAAGAAACAACTTCCGGTTCACGAAATGTGTCAAATCTTTTATGAATAATGTTTCTAAATAAGTCATAATCAACTGTAAAAATTTACTAACGTATATTACTTTTTTACGCAGTTATTAAAAAATGTATTTTTTTGTTCAGTTCTAGAGGGCAGTTACTTACCAGAGTTTGGAATTAGATAGGCAATAAAAATTTATGTTTGTCGTAATCAGTTACAGCAGATATTGTATTCCTTTAAGTTGATGTCTAGCACTGTCATCCTCATACGCTACTATTTATTCAAATTTGATATAGTTTAGATTTAGACGGTTTGAATGATTCAATATGAACGCAAACTCGCTCTTTACACTACAGTAGTATACAATCGTTTACCAATTTTTAAATAATATGCATTTTGCTTACCGAAAATATGTCACATTTCCTTTATTGTTTTTTTTTTGTAAAATGATGCTTAACCGTTATTTAACAACCTGAAGCATTTGCATTAAATAATAAAAGTGCATTCTTAATGATAATCATTTGAAACACCAGCAAACTAGTAAGTGAAGATTGCCCCTTTTCCGGAGCGATCTAGTAGCTAGTGAGATTGAGTGATACAAAAATCGTGTATAGTAATTTGAAACTGTATCAACATTCAGGTAATCTTGCAATAAGATTTGAGGCGCGTAAGTAAGCTTAAGCACATTGGGGTCTGTTCTGCGAAACCCGCAGGTAAGAACAATATTGCATTGTCACTCATCTGTATTTGTGATGGACTACTTTCCTATACTTTCTGTTATTATTATGGCCCTCCGGTGACGTAAGCGGACGGCCCGATAGATAACATGTTCCCGCTTAAGCTTCTTACAAATGAACAAATGGTACTATTTTTGTATCACTCAATCTTATTGTAAACCGAGGACAGCTATATAGATCCCTCAGGAAAAAGTGCAGTCTTCGATTTACTAGTTTGATAGGGTTCCACATGCTTATAATTAAGAATGCAGTTTAAATTTTTAATTCAAAAACGTCAAGTTGTTAAATAACTTAGGGATGCTTTTATCAACAAAAAAACTATAATAGAAAAAATGTGGCATATTTTCGGTAAGCAAATGCCTATACTTAATTAAAAATTGGTAGATCACTGTAGTTTAAAGAGTTGGTTTGCTTTTGTATTATATGCTAGACATCAATGTAAAGGAATACAATATATGCAGTAAAGGCGCTTTAAGTATATAACTTTTGCCTCTCTGTAAATTTGTCCTAAAGTTAACTGTTTCTGAGAAAAAAACTAATACTAATAATAATAATATCCTATTACTTATATTGACATTATATATCAATGTTTCTGTTATATTCAGTTTGGATCACATTTAAAATATCCTCACCACTGTTTGATATTTTTACTTATATCTAAATTGCCTGCACACTAACTTATTAGTAGTTATTTTTAATTTGAAATCTGTAATATTGCTCATTTTTTAGCAAAAAATAATTTGTTTTCTTTGTCATGTAATGTTATTAAATAATATAGCCGGATTTTACTTTAGAACGATTCTAAAGTGCTCATGGATAGTTAAGTAGTTACTTTCGCTAAAAAAAAAGTTATATTTTCCCCTGTCTGCTTGTCAGTCGTGATAATCATTCACCTTTGCTAAACCTTATCATTGCTGCGAGCCAACAAATAAATGAAACTGGAACCTGGCCAACCAAGCAGAGCGGAGTAAACTTGTAAGGGTAGCAAGCATATGAATTTTGGAATATCTGAATCTTGAAACACCGAGGAGTGTTATAACTTTCAGTGATATAATGTAAATGGCTCTACCTGCGCCGCTATGCGGCAACTAGCTGAACTGATTTCACTGAAAAGAGTTGTGAACCAAAATACCCCGCACGGCATGCCGCCCGGCTAGATCGACTCATTTTCTATGTCCGCGGGTGTATATCATGATATGAACAGATTATGCATTACGCGTTTTTTCGTGTTCTTGACAAACAGTGTGGCATTATTAGAATTAATCGGCATTAGCAATTAATGAAGCAACTGTTACAAGAAAAGATGCACTGAACTGAGAAACGACTGAAAAACATTAGAAAAACAGTCCATGTTAAGTGCGTCCGCTATACTCCTTGAAGTGCGAACTAAGTCAGGCAACTTATCTACTCCGTATTTACACTATCGTCCGACTGAATAAGCATACACATCAACCCTGTCTCTCCAAAGACTGATCATGGTATGCTAATACCATCGCACGTGCTCTGCGAGTGCCAGTGTCCAAATGTGTCTCAATGATACTCGTGGAGGTTTAGAAGAGACTTATCGGAAAAGGGATAAGTGTATTTATTGTTCAGGTTCTACTGCACAAAAAAGTCTATTTCACCGAAGATCATATGATGCCACGTTAAAAAGTTGTTAATTAAAAGTTTATAGCACAAAAAATGTAATAATTTTTTTGTATTAATAAAAATAGTACTTGAATTAGACCACGTATGCCTACGTAAATCGTTACACACTTAGTTCACGAGTTGCTTTACAGTAGGGTTTACATCTAACTTATTGGTCATCAAATGGCTCGTCATCAACAACACCAAAGACATGGCAAGATTGTCTAGAATGACGACAGCCTCAGGAAATTATCTTGGTCAATATTTAGCTGTTTAAGAGTTCTTTGGACAATAAACGTCAAGTGTTGAAGTTCCAATGTCTTCTGAATCTAGAGGACGCCAAAATATATGGTAATAAGAGCAATCTTGCAGAGCTCAGCTAATGGCCCTGTAACATTAAAGTGCCAAAGACACGAATATACTTAACACTTCTTATGGTGTTATTTACATCAGGCTGCAATTTAGGACAGCCACAAGAGGGCCACATATAATGATTAGAATCACTTAACTGAAATGCAATACAAATTCACTCTTAATGTAATAGGGGAATCCGTCAAACTCCCATGATGAGTAAGAATATACGAAGAAGTTTCGTATCAGTGGTTATATGATTTTGACTAACAAATCTTGAAAAGCTTTAATGTGTAATTGATGAAACTGGCTAGAGGAGAACCAACCCTCTGTTTCCCAAAACTTACGGAGCAAATCCTCAATAAAGGTCGTTTGCGCTAATAAAGACGTAAAGGTGTTTTGTTGAGAATCCGAATGCAGATCTCCAACTAGAACCCAAACAAAGATGACGTTCCATGTGAGATATACAATTTCAATGTATTTCGGAAACAAGAGCACCTAACAAAATGTCGATTTTACCAGATAGTACACAAMCATTAAGATCTGCAAGTGGTAAATCACTAATGTACGAGATCTCTGCAGCGGTGGTGACGTAATGCATATGTTATGTTTCCATGTTGCATGCATCGGAAGAATCTATGGACAGCTGTTTCGGCTTTTTAGGCCTCCTCACTATAACTAGAGTCATGCTACCGTAGAGATAGTCTGCTAAGGACGAGTAGGCGACTAAGGCTACAGGTGGCAGTCGCCCACTGCAATTCTTATTCTCCCATGAACAACATCGCCCACCTTGGCGTACACAAGAGAAAACTAGATCTGTGTCATGTTGTCTGCTCCGGGACTATAATAAGCCGAAAAATTATGTTAATCTCGAGTAGACGTGAGAGTACTGGAATTACGACCATCTACCTTATATGTTGGTTGTCGACCTTTTTTATATTACAATGATCATAGTTTAATTAGGGTCTTCATGTAAATTGGTAGTTTCGGCGATAATGCAGTATGAGAAACGGACGCGAATTGCACTTAAAGAACTTTTGCTTCAGCGGTGAATGGGGCGCTCTAGACCATCGTCGTTGAAGGAAAAATAAGATAAGAGAAGCACAAGAACAACGGCAATTCGCATCAAATAGCCAACAAGGTAAAAGATTTATTTACTTGACCGGCTGAATAAACGAACACTTTGGCAACTGGGAACCGTTGGACGTGCGACGATTTGATCCCGAAAGGTTGTTGTTAACACTAATTTAAAAAATGCGGAAACAAACAAAAGACAACTTACGTTGTTGGTCCCCTAGTTCGTTTGTCATATCAATGCGGTCACAACGATCACCAAACGCGGGCTTTACGCAGGAGATACCAAAACAAAGCCTAAAATACTCATCCGTTAAACACAACAGATACAGTTATAACTCACCGAGGAGTTTCCACCCTTTGCTCTCAATGGTCTGTCGACTTTATCTCTTCTGAGAGATCATCACAAAATGGTGGTTAAGAATACCTGATTTGACAACTAGCTAGTGTCAACTTAAAATAGTAGAGGCTTCCATTTTAATAGTAGGATCGGTGGCGCCTAATCAGGCTACTAATGCGAACGTTAAGTGCAGTTTGAGGGCATTACCTTGCAAATTGTGATTTAGGGATGAATTTGGCACGAGTGTTGTTGCAATCCCTTTGATTTAAGACATGGAGCCACGAAGGAACCCCCTGCAAGGCTCGCTGGCAGCGGGTTGCATACCTACCAAGAGCAAATTGATAAAAACAGCATTATTCGACATTTATAAACCGAGTTTTCGACATATATATGGCATCTTTTTAAATTTTAGTAGTTACATCTACCCCACATTGAAAAAACTTAGAAGGCTCAGGTTGCCTACCCTTCAGCACGGAGCAAAAATTGCACCTTTTTAATGTACTAAACGTCTATATCCACGCAGTTGGGAGTCATATTCAGATGCAGCAGACTAAAAATACTAGTTTCGGATGTAAGCAATATATTATTAGCCTAACAGCAAGTAGGTAACAAAACGGCTTATCATAAAAATGACTAGGGAAGAGAATACCCATAGCAACATTAAGAATTAGAACCAGTTCTCTTACACTGAAATGGAATATATTAAACATTCTGTTGAGAACAGAATATTTTATACATTTTCTTAGAAACGAAAATACAAAAGAAGACCATACAAAACGTGTACACTTCAGCTGGAGCATACAACGTACACTGCTAAGTTTGTAGAGCAGGTTTTTAATATTTTCTGTTTTGGTAACATTTTCTCTCAATTTTATGCAATAATTGAAAGAATTTCTGCGTCAAAACAATCTGTGGACAGCTGTGGACGCGACATAGTATAGATGTAATTTTGTTATTGTTATGCTTGAGAACTGTACTATTTGCAGAAATCGTCGTTAGGAACGTCTGCATGTTTTTTTTAAACGCCCACAGCATAGTGGGTTGCCGTTCAGATTAGTTCTCCACAGAGACGAGTGGGTGATACCGTATTACCACTACCACACTCTAATTCTCGCATAGTTATAGCCACATATAACCACACAACATTGCTTTCAAAGCTATATCAGGAAAAGCCACGAGTGTCAATCGTGAAGCATATACGCGTTCTTAAATGAGGTGCCGTCACTAGTAGGCGATTTGCCACGAGATATTTTAAAGCTGTCAAAACGAGGTTTTTTTTAGCTTTATCGAACTCAACTATGGGCATAGAAAGGCTTACACTATTGCTGAAGTATACGGCGACAAATGAAAAATTTTAGTACATAATATGTTATGAAAGTCAAGGGTGATCAATAGTATAAATGCTAATAAACTGGCCATAATTTGGAAATGTAATCGCAAAGTATAAATTACTTCCGAGCTCATAGTTCCACGATTTTGGCAACCGGAAAAAACCACAAGCCTTTCTTTAAGAATGCCCATCCTCAACTTTTTCATTAGTGCATCAGGCATCCAGGTACACATACTATTCTGGTGGTCAGGATATGGAGAACGAAGGATGGACTTACTGGAACTATTCGATTATTTATAAATAGTCCTTTACTAGTTTTCAACACAAAACTCCAAACTGTAGCTTTGCCATGCAAAAATAAATCGCAGTGATAAACGGTGAGTTAATTGCAGATGGCCTTAGCTCTCTCAATAAGAGAAATGACGAAGCCATTGAATAATGGTTTGTGGGTGAAGTCTAATACCTTCTAAAGGGTTTAGTACGAATGCCTTAAGCAACCAAACTTATTTTCCCCGTGAATCAATAGAGTATGTCTGTTATAGGTTGAATGGGGTCGAGCCATGCATCGTTGCAACGAGACCAACCACACCTTGATTTACATAACAAGTCAGTCAGAACAGGACGCATTAGATCAGGCAATACAAAGGCAAGGTACGTATACAGGTCTTTAACAACGGGTGAAGAAAAGAGCAAGTTACAGGTTTAATACTGATTATTATAGAAAATTTATTGCCCTTACTAATTATTGCCGTGTATAAGATTAGTAATTTTCTATTTATAAAAGTTGGCACCACTGTGTTGGTTGGCAACAAAGACATATTATTAAATGGACACATCTCATTCATAAATACGGTTGGAACTGACGCCAAGACCAATGAGTGTGAGGGGAGCGCGGGTACGAGCAGGAGATACAGTTTTCCTCCAAGTACATTGCCGTACTGTTATAAAAGGGTCAACAGTGAGATAATTTAACTTCCAACTAAAAACAAAAGCGGAGCGTACATCAATAATATTTCGAACAATCTTTCAGTTAAAGCAAAGAAACATTTTTTTGTACAACAAACACTAATTTAATTTCGTTACAAGCGGGGAAAAAAGTTTTGGCCGAATGAAAGCATCAACACAGTTCTAGCATTAATATTCATTAATCAACACTTAACGAGAAAACGCTTGACATTCTTCACAGAAATATAAGGAAAAAAATTCAAAAACTGCGAAAATGAATTTATTGTCACATAAAAAGAAATACATAAAATCAAAATCCGCATCAGGCATCACTGAAGTACTTACTCCGAACACATCGACTCTCTTCTTCTACCTACAAATATTTATTTTTAAAACGTCTACCACTTTGCAGAATTAGATGGTGCTCAATATTTCTCGCAGTTAGATGCTTGTTCAACTTTTCTTGAGATTCCATTAGATTATGAGAGGTCGCTCTTATGTACCGTAGCAACACCTTTTGGAAGATACCGCTATCTGAGGTTACCATATGGACTTTCCTGCTCCCCTGAAATTTTCTCTAGATATATATTTGAGTGTAATATCATATTTCGATGTTATTCTTGTGTTTGGAAAAACACTAACAGAACATAACAGTAATCTTAAAACTGTTCTAAATAAAATTAAGAATTCCGGTGTTACAATTAATGGACAAAAATCTCAGTTTGGGGTACACAAATTAAATTCTTTGGGACATCAAATAAGTAACAAAGGAATCGCTCCATATAATAGAAAAATCAGTCTATTGTGAATATGAAAAATCTCCTGAAAATAAAGCTAAACTACAAAGATTTCTGAGCATGGTGGTATATTTGGCGAAATTTATTCCGAACTTATAAAAGAAACAGCCACATTGAGGAAACTGTTTTCAAACAAGACTGATTGGCAGTGGGATCAAAATGAAGAAAACCCTTTCTGACGATTAAAGCAACTTTGGTTCCGGTTTTGAAATTTTTCGACCCCAATAAAGAAATTGTACTTTCAGTGGATGAAAGTCCGTATGGTCTTGGTGCCATGTTAATGCAAGATTCTCATCCTATCGAATTAACGCCAACACAACAGAGATACAAACATATTGAGAAAGAATTACTGCCAATTGTTTATGGCTGTGAACCATTTCACCAATGTTTTTGGAGGGAAGACTGATCCAAACGGATTACCGCCCTTTACTTGGACTTCTAAAAAAAAACACTCGGCAAAATGTCTGCCACATTTTAGCGCCTAACTTTTTACTTATGAAGATATCAATTTGACCTCCAATATGTGCCAGGAAAATATCTTCAGATCGCGGATGCTCTGAATAGAAAACCTGACAAGGAAATTTTCGGTACCGAATTTCTGGAGGAAAATCTACGAGTTTACTCAATTATTCTCTCCTCACCAGAAAATTAAAAACGTCTTTTAGAGGCAATAAATTCTGATCCTTCCTTCCTTCCTTCATCACTTAAAAAATTTTGGTCACTGAAAAATTGTATTTTTCTTCAAAAAGCTGCAGAATGGCAGGCGATGAGCAGTGTATATCGTTTTTTTCGCATGTACGCTGTACAAAAGCTTTGAGCCACGAAAGTCGTAAAATGGGGAATTAAAAATCTGACAATTCGAATCATTGTTTTCAAAAACGCTTTCATATAGGACCCCGCGATAACATCACGTCTTTCTGAACGATGTACCTAACCTACGGTACCAACTATCCGGTGCAAAGCTCGTCCGTCATGTACCATCCAAGAGAAATGGAGCTTGCCGAAAGAAACCACCTGTTGCTAGCCGTCATTATGTAGATACTAACCACCTCGTGCAAATCTACACCACGATGTGGTCGTCAATATATAGGTTGTCAATATTCGAAGTCATGCCAGTTCGGCCATTTTATCTAGGAGGCACCCCGGCAAGCGCTCTACCATCTAGTCGCATTACTAGCAGTTATCAGATCAAAAGTAAAAGCTATGGATACAGGACTGTCTTTTGCTTTTCTTTAGTACAATTGGTTAAAAGCGTAAACTACACTTACATAATTGAGGCTTTCAGGTATATTTTTTTTATAAAATGAAAGAAAAGAAGAATCAGTTGATATGTTCGACGAAAGTATAACGACAAAATTAGTGATTGGTGACCCACACATTCTCAGAGATTCTGGAAATATAGTCATCCTCAAAAATAATCATGACGAAAGTAAATTTCCTTATAAACACATGATTTCTAAAAGAGTAAAAAATTAAAAACATATCAAGGCTTACATGAATTTAAAGTTTTTTGGATAGAACTTAGTTCAAAATGTAGGAAAACTATAAATTCTATGTTATTGGCATAGTAAGTGTTTGTTTTGCGAAATGAAAACACTCACAACCATTGCCCATCGCCGGCGCCGTCACAAATCATAATTAGCATTACTTTTTTCCGTATATCTTCATCTTCTCAAAAAAGCCAACAAAAATTTTCCGCAGAAATTCACCTTAGATGGCCTTATTGCCAAATTCTGCTAGGTACTTATATCCTTATGAACACTACACGTTGAATTTCTTTATGAAACCCTAAAAAAAGGGTCGAATATAAAATGTCAGAACTAGCACTTTTCGATTCCCAGACCCAGCATTTTTCTATAATAAGTTGACGTAGAAAGCTGTTGAAAGATGTGGATTAAACATGAAATGAAGAAGTACAGGGTGGAAAGTAAGATTGATTTAAGAAAAGTTCAAGAGTCTGTAAGAGAAATGAATCGACTAAGCAATGTTAATCTGTGAACTTACCAATACTGATTAGATTATCTCTTCTCTTTTTTTCTCTGTTACTCTCTTTAAAATTCTGTTTTTTTATTTCACCAGTCTTGTATATTATTCAAATCACTGAGTTATTATTAGATTTTAAGCTAGTGTATTCATTTGCTTACTTACTATATTTTCTTCTTTCCAATTTCCTTTTTGTATGCCATGAATTTTGGTATAGCACATGTCAATGTTAGATCCATATTATTCAATTTTGAATAGTTTAGAGATCACATTCAGTAAAAGACATGATCGTTTTTATTTTACGCCAGTTTTGGATGCTGATATTTTTAATGTAATTAAAAGTGTTAAACAAAAGCTTGCGGAAGTGATAATTTCAACACTAATATTGTGGTAGACAAGCATTTAAACACTGCACTTGTTGAAAAAATAATGTATCATCAGGTTATTCAAGTCAGTCAAGTCTTCAAAAATTCTGTTCCCTTTTAGTTTTGTATAACAAAGATCAATAAATACGTGCAAAACGTTTAAAAGTTCTTATTTAGAACGATCCTACGTCCAGTTCAACGGGTAGTTGTCCATGGACGCAAAAAATATGATATTCTTGTGCTGTCCATATATCCTTCCCTACTATACTAGGATCACCCAACAGATGAAATGATCACGTGTAGTCCACACATCTATCACGTGATCGGAATCCCTTTCCTTCCGAAAAGCGTAACTTAAACCGCGCAACAAATTTTAACATTTATTTTTTGAGGTAATATAAACCTCCCTTTTTCTGAACTTAGCGAACGTTCAAGCTTGGAATTTGCAACAGAAAAGTTTACTCAAAGAAGCCGTATAGCAATATCTTACAATTAAATTGCCCAAGAACAATTTGCAATTTTAGTTTAATTTCGGTCGATCGGTAAGGTTGGCTAGTGTGAAACGGGGTTGAAGCAGATCTCCCTGGGTTGCGGAGAACCAATAGGAAAGCTGCGTTTGAGAATCACGTGAAGATCACGTGTTTATTACTCCGTCTGTTGGGTGATCCAACTATGGTCGCACATTTTTAATGAATCTATACGGCTGTCGTATTTTCCGTTTGCTTGGAAGCACGCAAAAGTTTTTCCACTACCAAAAATCAGTAATCCAACCGAGTTTAAGCACCTCCGATCTATAAGCATCCTACCAGCATTTTCCAAAGTATTTGAAAACTTGGAGATGCAAGTAATCCAGTTTATAAATACTCATAAGTTGCTTCCAGCTAAACAATCAGGTTTTAGACGTGGGGACAGTTGTACAACAACGCTGTCAGATATTTTAGACCGCATATTGGCAGCTCCAGATAGCAAAATAGGTGTTGTATTAAATGAAAACAGAATTTGGATTGTCCAAACGTGTTGCGGAGGAGCTCTATAGCTGTTTGCCATGTAGCATAGATATTCGAACAATCTATAAATTTTTTTGGCGTTTATAAAGGCATTTACGTCTGCCTCTGGACTTCCGTCGAAACGAGTTGCATATTTTATGAAATTTCCGTTAGGTGTAGTTGGCACTGCGGTTACTTCTTGAATATTGTTAGGAATTGCCAACCTGTCCAACAGCAGCACAAATTGCTCTTTTGATAAAGTTACGATGCCTGGTTGTTGTGGTTGAGGTGTTGTTGCTGTCGCTGTTGTGGTAGTGGTGGTGCGTAGCCCCCTGCATTTTCTTGGTTATCACTCATTGCGACCTGTATTTGTGTGTTTCTTCGACTTATTAACCAATAGTGGAACTCCACGATGGGATGTTACGCGAGCGAAACGCAGACGATGCACTCACGCAATGACAATGACTCAAATGAAGATGTTTGTAACACTTGCATGCAACTCAACAGTTTTGACATAAACACGATAATTAACTCTTCAATACTTCTCGTAAACACTTTACCTGTGCTCCACGATGAGCGCCAATTTATAACGCGATTTTAACGCAGGTCACTGTTTAGTTTTCACTGCGCGGCATAATGTATTAAATAAAAACAGATTTTTGAAGCTTTCGTGTCTACTATCAATCATCAAGATACACACTTGATTAATAATTAAGTTAATTAATAATCATATTTCGGACTCCCTACTGAGTCGAACCCTCCGCTTCTCTCTCCTATTAGCAGACGGCGTTACACAAGCTTTTAATAGCAAGTTTGCGTTTTTAGGACTTTCTGAAGACTCTCTTAAGTATGTTTTCGTCTTATCTTAGCGACAGAGTACAGCAGCAGATGGTAACATGTCATCGCTGCTTTCGGTAGCCGCATGCCCTTTACACCAGCAACTTTTTTAATTAAGTTTTTGTGATCCCCACTATTATGCAGACGACACCCAGCTATGTGCTTCTTTCTCTATCAACGATATAGATAATTCTAGAAATAGTATTAATAGAGGTTTAAAAGCACTGCAAAACGTTTCTTCTATTCATTCTATTCATTGTAGAGTGTGTCGCTATTGTATTCTGTCCGGAAAGCTGCAGAAGGTTTATTTATCACCACCTACGCTACGTTTAGGGCTACGTTTAGGGAACAGCGTCCTGGAATTCAGTGATGGCAAAAGTTTGGGCCTAATTATTGATCACAGGTTGAGGTTTGATAAACACGTTACCTATACATTACGTAAAGCTTATGCATCGTTGAAACAGATATATAGCCCAAGACTTTGCTTGGACATTGGTTTAAAAAAGCTTCTTTGAGATTATCTTGTGCACTCTACATAATTTAAATTACTGTGACGTTGTTTATGGTCCCTGTTTAGATAGCTTCAACATAAAGTTAATCCAGAACGGTGTACCCCGCAGATGTCGCGTGTCCCACAGATTGATAGAGGCTGGTTGGCTCAGTATTATCAACAGGCGTCAGCTGTCATGTTTTTTCTACAAAATAATAAAAACAAATCCCCGCCTTACCTTTATAATAGATTGACTTTCAGGACTGACGTACACAATGTTAACATCCGCAGAAAGGATTTACTTACTATTCCGCACTTCATTCTAAATTGATGGTATACAATGGCATGATTTTAACATCTTATCTCTTTCTATGTCTGTATTTCACTTTTTCTTCCTCTTCCTTTCCTTTATTTCCTCTTGGTGTTTCTTGCTTGTTCTCACTGTCTATCTATATATTATTTTTCTAGGTGATGTGTAATTTTAGGATAGTAGTTTTAGTTTAAGAGGGGGCACTGTGGTAGATCAGAGCTGTTACTTACTGGTTTCAGCATCTGAACAGTGTACCTTTTGTTGTTTAAAGCCATATTTTAACTTTAATGTAACAACAATAAAAATATTATTATTATTATTATTATTATTATTATTATATGAGTTACTCAAGAAATATGGCTGTAAACACAGTGACATACGAAAATTCCCTTATGGCATGCACTTGGTCAAATACTGGTGAAAGATTCACATTTTACCGTTCTCAACAGCTCACGACTTAATTGTCAATTGACAAATGATTATGTGCGGCTCCCAAGTAAACTGAAGTTCCATTAATTTCTTTCTCTCACTAATCAGACAGTTGCAAAGATTGGTATATAATGTTGTTCATTGAATTTTCATATACCTAATAGATCTATCATTTGCAGATCTCGTCGCTTTTGATTTTTGGACTGATGGTATAAGATCCACTGATACCAGCTCCTTTATATGGCAGAGCATTATGCAGCCTTTCAACTACACCAATTGGGGAACAAATCAACCTTCGGCTGATTCCAAACAACAGTGCGTTGGACTGTACGACCAAAACCATAATGTGACGTCGAAATGGCACAACGCTGAATGTGATTATCTTAAAGGCTTTGTGTGCATATAATTCGAAATAATATTATAAACATATGCGAAGCAAATTATACAATACGGCAAGATGGCACGGTGTCATCCACACTGTAATTCTCGCATACACCTGGCCTACCTTGGCGTATACGAGTGTAAGAGAAGCCAGACCTATGCCGTGTTGTCTGCTGAAGAGGTTTTATAAGCCGAAACAGATATCCACAGATTATTTTGACGCAGGCGACATGGCATAGACGTAATTATACTCGAGAACAGCATTCGTTGCAGAAGTCAAAATAACTTTCTTGATTACTGTCCCTATAACAAGCTAGCTCCGAACCGATATCAAAATTAACTGCACAAACAAAATATGTTATTGGTAAGTATCACMACTTTCGCGTCCACGGACAACTACCCGTTGAACTGGACGTAGGTTCGTTCCAAATAAGAACTTTCAAACTTTTTGCCCGTGTTTATTAATCTTTGTTATACAAAATTAAAAGGGAACAGAATTTTTGACCAGACTTGACTGACTTGAATAACTTGACAATTAACATGATACATTATCTTATCAAAAAGTGCAGTGTTCAAACGCATGTCTCCCACATTCTCCCACCTGAGGAACGTTTCATTTTAAGTGACTCACAAAATTAAGGGAGACAAACATTTGCCCACTCTCAATTAGGATATCTTCTTGGCGGTTTGACTGGACGGCCTCTGCGAGTAACACCTATCATCGTGTTCGGTGTTGTATCGTGTAGTACTTCTGCCTCTTGCTCACCACCCCTAGAATCGGACTCGCCCTGGTCCTGGGTCTCTGTTTCACCCTCAATGATGACATCATCACTTAGACCTCCTTCGGCCTTCGGGACTTCATTACACTCCAGCGGAAAAAGGCSCTGGACTGGACGTAACAGATGGCCGTTGCTGGTCTTCACCCGAACCAACCTGGTGCTGCCGTCGATTCCGGGAAGTAGTTCAACAACTCTTCCAATTGGCCATTCAAAGCGCTTTTGGTTGTCATTGCCGATGAGCACAACTCCACCAACTGCAATCTTACACATTTTCTTCCGACCTTTGTGAAATTTTCATTGTCCCAGATACTCTGATCTAAACCGACGACGAAGATCATCACGTAGTTTCTGACGATAACGTATTTTACGGCACATGGAAGTTCTGTCTATATCATCACAATCTGGTACACCCGAATCTTTTATGTCGCGTATAAACATTGCCGGGGTTAACGCGATCAAGTCTTTGGGGTCATTCGAAGCGTACGTGATCGGTCGCATATTTATTATGTCCTCACATTCGCATATTAAAGTTAACAAATCTTCTTAAGAAAGACACGCACTGCCGAGTATTTTACGTAACAGTTTTTTAAGCACTCCGATTAAACGTTCCCAAAATCCACCCCACCACGCAGCTATAGGAGGTTGAACCGCCACGTAATACGTTGGGACGATGCGAAATTTTGGATATGATCCCAATCTAAACTAGTGAATGCGTTCTCGGTACCGACGAAGTTTGTTCCATTGTCCATATAAACTATTCTGGGACGACCTCGTCGAGCTATGAATCTCCGTAGGGCTTTCATAAAACTGGCTGTAAAGTTAATTCTAGAAGCACCGCTCTATAAACACCACAAGTAAATAGGCACACCCAGACCTTTTCCTCGGTCTTCAAACGCAAGGGCCCGGCGAAGTCAATACCACAAACCTCAAATGCAGACGCATCTCTCACACCATCTGCTGGCAAGGCCGGACTCTCCACTTGAAATGACTGCTTCTTGCCTGCGACATACAGTGCATTTTGAGAATCCAATATTTTTCCCTCAGTATTCCCAGAAGTCCTTGCGTACCTACATGCAAAGAATTTTCGTGCACTTCATATATCAAATTTTTACCAGCTGATGCTTTCCGGGTAATACGATTGGAAATCGGTAATTATCAACGTCTTCACGGTCCGAGACTGGTCCTGAGCCGTATCAAACCATCGACTTCAAAAGGACGCAGAGTCTGAAGGCGTTTAATCTGACCAGCCTGTACTATTTTCCAAACAACTTCTTCGGCATTATTTATTAATTCTGCCGTCAACGTACCATGCAGACCTCGTCCTGACTGCTTGCTCTTGTGAATAAATCGTAGGATCCAAGCCATCATTCTCACAGTCTTAATGAACTTTGAAAAATATAGGAGATGCCAATTATCGCTACTACAGTTCAGAAGCATTGTAACAACTCGCTTCTTTCTCTCTTGTTCTACTTCTGCCTCATCTACTTGAAGCTTATTCTGTGGCCACTGTGACGGAGCTTCTTTCAGCCAAGCTGGACCCTCCCACCATTTTGATTCATACAGCTGACGGGCACTGCAGCCTCTAGATGGAAGATCTGCTGGATTCTGCTTTCCTGGCAAATGTTCCACGATTCAGCTTGTGTCAATGATCGTATTTCCTTTATACGGTTGCCAACGAAAGTCCTCCATTCTTCGGTTCTCKGAATCCATGATATTGCGGTTAAGGAGTCACTCCAATAATGAGTTTCAGGCTTGACATCAATGTTCTCCAGAACCGACGAACAAAGTCGAGCKCCAATTGTTGCTGCTAGCAATTCTAATCGAGGTGTGGTGGTAGACTTCAAGGGTGCAACACGAACCTTGGCTGCAAGAAGAAAAATTGTACTCCATCTTCTACCTCTACCCGCAAAAAGACCACCGCTGCATAAGCCCACTTGCTTGCGTCTGAGAAGACGTGTAAACTGACATTTTTTGATTCCCCTTCACCTCCCTTCACCCAACGGGGTATTTCAATTTTAAGGAGATACGGTACATCTCGTTTCCATTCTAGAAAGGCTTTAGCCATGTCTTCATCCACTTCTGTGTCCCATCCTATTTTCATGTTCCAAGCTTGTTGCAGCAAGATTTTGGGACGAAATGTAGTTGGGCACGTAACACTTATAGGATCAAAGACTGCGCCATAGAAAGCATCTTCCTTTTCGTAACCATATTGTCGTCCACGCTCAATGCAGTTCGAGTTGTTTTTTAGGACGTCCTTATTTGGCTTCCAAGACAGACCTAGAACTGGTACAACTGCATCGTCATTTTTTGTGCGATGCGCACTGTGCTCCCACCCTCGAAGGTCGAACTTGGCTTCATGCATAATCGCCACAGATTCTTGGATAAATCTGGCGAGTGATATTTCATCTGGCACACTTGCAACGTAGTTGTCTACATAAAAACTGCGAGACAACTTGTCTATTGTGTTTTCTGTATACAATTGATGATCTTCACAGAGTCTTCTGCATTCTTTTAAATGGTAGTCAATCGTGGCACCTAATAAGAATGGACTACTGTTACCACCAAAAACTACACGCCAATGTCTATAAATTATTTCCTTGCCAGTGGTTCCTATCCACAAGAAACGTAGAAAATCACGATCCGACTCGTGCAGTCCAATTTGAAGGAAAGCCTTTCTGATGTCTGACACCACCCCTATCTTGCTGATCTGTATCGAAGTAAAATTGCGGGAATCTTTTCAATTAAGTTAGGTCCAATTTCCAAGAAGCTGTTCAATGACTGTTCCACATTCCTTAGTAATTGGTCTATGTGCCAAATAGTGACAAGGTTTCTCCCATTCTAGTTCGGTCACTCTTTCAATTATCTTATCTTTTTCCCATTCTCTAAAGACTTGTCCATATGATTCTACCAGATCTTGATTGAGATCGTAGTTTTCTCATAGTGGAATCAAGTCTCCTCTTTGCCACTGCACGGTAGTCTGGTATGGGTGGGTGTCCATCTAAAAATGGCAATCTCACCACGTATCGTCCTTCGCAGTCCTTTTCTATGGTTTTCTCGAATAGTTCTTTAGCAGCTAGAGCGGTTTCCTCCCGTGTTTTTCTTTCACCTGGATCAACAATTCCTAACATGTCAAGATTCCATAAATTTGCAACCTGATCATTTCTTTGTAAAGAGCGAAATAACTGTCATCGCCACACTGGATTTTATAGCATTGGATGGTTTCTGGCCCATTAAAGTCAATCCCAATATCGTTTCCATAGCCACTAACCCACATTGTAGATCATGTTTCCTTCCAGTATAAAGCTTACCTGCCACGTCTGCTCCCAATAACAAACACTTCAACTGCAGTGGAACCAGATATATCAGAAAGCTCAATTGGGTATTTGCCATAGATTTATATTTTATTAAATTGCATATTAATAGGTAGCATCTAATCCACAAAACAGCTGTGACAGCTTATAATTTCGAAAAATGGATCGTAAGGTGTAATTTTAATATTAAAGATGTGGATATTTAAAGGGACCGCCAAAACGCGAACATATTGGCCGTGACGTCAGGTGTCTTGTAAATGGCCGCTTGTTTACATCTGGGGTCAGCGCGTCACGCGTCAGCCTCAGCCCGTCAATTTATCAATTTGTTGTTTGCGTTCATTTTGTGACAAGCGAACTAAAATACGCCAAGAAAAAGGGAAAAACKTATGTGTTATGACTTCTGAAGGCATGTTTGTTGTTATGGAATTTGTGTACTGCGACGAGCGGTTCAACGCGGCGGAGMTGAGGAACGTAAAACAACAGCATAAGTGAACTTTTTATGAAATTAACGTAGCATTGATAACTTGATCACAGTGGGTTGTTGGAAACATACTATTTGTAAACATATAAAAATAAGAATAAAAATGTACCCTAAACTTGACATCTATTTTAGAGGTCAGGATAAATAAAAATTGCCATTTATCTTCGGGATTCTTGCGGTTCATTTATGGTCTGGCTAACAGTCGAATATATGGGGAACAACGTCGCTCTTTATTCTAACATTTCCCTATATCAACTTAAAACGCATATAATTTTTCATATCCCCTTCATACTACAACAAAATGGAAACTAAATGGTAAACGCCAAAGAGAATAATAAAACTTACAGTAAGAATTAAGATGATCTTCACAATAGAAAAACAAACTTTGCAATTTCGGCATATCACGTCTAGGGAGCTTAAACAACTTTTTCATACGTTGATAATCTCGATGAACGGTTACAAAAATTTTGTTAGCTGACTGAAGTACTTTTATAATCATGTACAAAACATCACTTGTTTTGTTTTCCATACATAATAGATGCTTGTAAAACTACACAAATAACTTTTTGGTGCGACCTCTTAGACCGTCCTTTCAATAAACACCACACAAAAGCTTTTCCAATACAAGACTGATACTACACCATTAAACAGCATGCTCCTCGGTAATGTTTACATGACACTTGACGTCACGAGCTGAATAACCTTGGATAGAAGCGTTTTGGAGGTGACTCCTAAGATTCGAATTTCAGACCTGAAATTCTCTACCTACAAATATTTTTTTGTTTTTTTTAACATGGCGTACGATATATATGCACTTCAAGATTCATTTTACATACTTTTCAAAAAAAGTGATAATACCCAATTCCCAAGGCTTTTAACTCTTCTGTCCAAATTCCCTGCCCCACTGACGGAATATTACTGCATATATGGGAGTATTCTAACACCTTAGCAGAATTTCGTAACATGCCCGCTTCTTTACTGGCGTAACACCTCCAAAAAGACTGTTGATAGTATTCTCAAAACCAATAGCTGTAAAACCCATGTGACGTGCAGTAGATGCCAATATATCGTTGTGATCCACTGTCTATTACAGTCCTCACTTTCATTGATTTCTGCCCATTCCACATCGTTAGCATCAACGTTTGAAGCACAACAGTTCCATTTGTCTGGTTCGATAATGCTGTCTGGTTGACTGTCTCTGTCTGAGCTGGTTTATTAGCAGGCAGTTCTGCACAGATTATGACTATATGAGGTTTACTACAAACGATGCACTTCAGCCGAGTACATCTTCTTGCTGGATACCCGACGCCAAGGCACATGAAACAAGCACCCTTCAATTTTATAGCTTCCTTCTTTTGATCCATACTGTATGTCTGTGCCTTGAAGCATGCGGTCCCTCACAAAATATGCAACGTCTGCTGGTTGCCTCTTAGTTAACTAAACTGGCTGCTGTCGATGTATTAGGTTCAATGAAGAAGTCAGATTAATTGTTTTTACACGTTCGTAGAGATCGGCTTCTAGCTCCAAACAAGTGGCGTATGACTCATTTTTAAATGTCTGCACAGGTAGCGGGTTATCTTCAGGTATAACTATTCGTTGTATTCGTAAAGTTAGGTGAAGCAACGCAAAATCGAACTCCACTATCGGCTGTCTACATTGTACCTCTGTCTCATAGTTATACTTAGGATCAACAAATTGTAAATCGCGGCCTTTTTCTTTATCCAGAGCTCGCGCTAATATCTTACGACGTTGTGTAAGATCTTTACCTGTGATCACTCCCCTTATTCTTAATTCGTAATTCAATTCGTCAACGAGAAGATAAATTGGTTTTACTGAATCCATTTCAAAGATAAAAATTATATACTGAGACCACATGGAACAACAAACCAACTGCGTAAACGAACGTGAAGCACTTACGTAAGAAAATTACAATAGTTAAAAATACCAAAGAGAAAGAGCTTGGCTTAGCAATACTGATTAAATACCTAAGACAATATGTGCTGATTGTCGGAGCCCCAACGCTCGGGCGCCACTTTATAACCGCTTTTGCTACTGAGTGCAAAAACGTAGGGCAGCTCTTCGCCGGCAGCTTGGGTTGTGGGTTAAGCGTTGGAGCACCTGGGCGCCACGCAGTGTAACAAAGGGACTCTAAACGACTAAGTGCGAAGTCGAATTTTGAAATAAAACGATATAGAATCATAATAACGAATAATTATTAAACAAGATTAGGTTTGACAGATTATGACAAATTTGACAAATATAGGCGAAAGATAAATTTGGAGTCCCGCAGTAGTACTACTACGTTTACAAGTATTATTATTATTTGTGAGTTAAGGAAGTCTACACACTTTCAATTTTGAGTTAAATATAAATTAGGGAAATTGGAAATCTGGCCTTGTCTTGGGCAATCCTTCGGGTTATGCGGCCACTGGCAGCGTACGTGCTTCTTTATGATTCAAGACCTTTGTCTTCTTTGGGCCTTTGCGAAAGGTACGGTTATAGTAATCGTCCTTGGGTCTCGGGATATGTAGCGGTACAATACACAAGGTAGGAAGAACCAGTGTCGAAAGAACCAGAGTGTAATAAAAGAACCAGTGTCGAAAGAAGCAAGGTAGGAAGAACCCTAAGGTATATTAGCACAAAAAATAGTTGGCGTTTCAATAATAACACTCACCTCTGTCAGGGGGTTCTGTTATTGATTAATAGGTAATTTATAATTTTATGGGACGCCGGAAGATAACCATTTCTGATGATATGCCCGCAGGCCTTCAGATAGTAAGTTTTCAGAGACTTAAGGTAAGTTTTAAGATAATACTCGCAGTTTTTTTTTTGTTATTCGTTTCTGAGTTTTCTTTTCAATTTGACAACTGTCAGGCAATGTGATTTTTATAATCTTAGATTCTGATAAGCCAAAGTTACCTGACTGCTACACTACCTCCCTCCTTCGAAAAAAAGGCTTTCATAGAAAGATTTTTTTATAGGTAAACATAACCGGCTGTATATAATATTAATTGAAACGAATTTTCTTAAAACCTTAACTACTAAATCCCCAAGGTTAACTGCTTCTTTGAGCAAGATCGAAATAATTATGCAACAAGCATTTAAGAGTTGGACTGAAGAGCATATAACACATTGCAGGTGTAGGAGGTTCGTTAAACCAAATGTTGCCTAGCATAATTAGACACGTCTTAAATCATAATTTAAAAAAAATACTTAAAACTAGCTAAACCAGTTTTCCATAACAGAATCCAACGCGTTTAAAAACATCTTTTTCAATGAAATAAAGATATTTGAATGTATAGTGCTCGCCAGGAAATAAGTCGCACCTTAGGAATGTAAAATCGTCCACAGTTTAAACGGAGCGAGCCGCAGAGGTGGGCCAAGTTAATAAATTTATTTGGCACGCTAACCTGAAATTGCGACCATGAATAATAATAGCTGGTACGCCAATGATTKAAATGTCTCGCGACAATTTACGTCCCACCTTCTTTTCTGTCTCGCACATTATTCAGATTTAGGTCCAATTACGGGATCGCATAGCTTAAACTAATTAGATAAGGGATTCACTCCAGCGTGAAATTCAAATAATATAAATATAAATAATATCTTTTGTTGGCTTGACCTCACTTCTGAAATCATTGTTTAGCATTTATTTAAAAAAATGCTGTAGAATATCAATCTACATGTCGAATCTAATTAATAAGTTAAATTCTAACGGGTAATTGTATTTTCATAATGTTAAGTGATAGAAAATCATAAATCAAATTCTTTTGAAATCATTTCTCAATAAAATGATTGCCACAATTTGGCAAGTTTTACAATACACTGATCACATAGATTATATAACTTAAGTATGGTGCATTACGAATTTTATAAAAAAAGATCTACTACATCGAAGCACCTCTCATTACACTTGTAAGTGTTTCTTATCTCATCAACTGTTTGCAGATTTSACAAAAGATGATCGTTGTAGTGTGAGTAAGAAACATGTGCCGTACAATCTGGACGTCACGTTTACCCATAACCATATTATATAGTTAAGGATTTAACCTAAAATTTGAACGCGCCATTAAATTGATAGTACGAGTACCAGCGGCATGGTGGCACACGAGKTTCTACTTCTCACAGTTTTGAATGACTTGTACGACATCCAGTTATTTAGAGATCAGTGATAGAAACCCTGTAGTTCTGTGCCTGTTTATGATAAGCTAATTTGTGGATTGACAAATAATATTTTGAAACGTCAATCTAACAAAACCTGGGCGCAGTATAAAACAGGTATTAACCTAGCTAGAGAATGTACGCACTCGGTATCAACACACTATGCTTTTTCGTCTACAACGACCGCCATTTTGTCAGGATATAAAACTACATTTGCACGATTGTATTAAGGGTTGCTTTACACTTCCGTTACAGAAGTTTCTTTTGCGCATGTTTGTTGTGTTATCCATTTGCACTGTTAAAGTATCAACATTTACCGTTCATATGACTGCAGTAAAATTAAAATTATGTAATTACATATACATAAATAAAAACAAAACAAATAGATTGGCATCCCTCAGTGGTGGGAGCAGCACTGATGTGAATATGTTTAATGGGTTGTTTTACTTCTAGATAAAGGACGTACAGGGTTTCTATAAATGATTCATGCAGCCAAGGCGCTTATGGAAATTATTGATTAAATCAATTTGCCGCCTTTCAGGAAAGTGACGTATACTTGTCAACTGTCGATTTTTTAATTATTTGATATATTTTAATATGAAAAAACGCCTGGGAGTGTGTATTTTCAATATATTCTGTAGTGTTTTATGGTATAATTAACTTTAGGGTTGCAGAAAGCTCACATTTCGGAGCTGTCGTGTGACATTGATCTGCAACCTTCAGTCGCCGTGCGTGTTGCGGTTTGGTAGCAGTTACAAAAAGGCGGCACAAAGAATTCAGAAATCAACGCCGCCCGCGTTGCATGAATTATTTATAGATGAAAAAAAAACCCTGTACAAACAACCAGTCTCGAAAAAAATATCTGATACAAAAATCAACATTAATTTAACAATTCAATATACTTTAATTTTTATCGAATGATACATCGTACAGTATACCAGCAAATTTTATTAATAACAAAACTTAAGACTTTTAAGAAAAATCAATGTTTACCGTTTAAATTTAAGCTATAAAAAACACAATGTTACTTGTAGTATTAGCCAAATTATCAGTATACTAATTAGAACCTGGCTGGTATCAGCCGACAACCTAGTGCTAAACATTTCTGTTCTTGGCGTTTATTGAATTGTATATAAACTGGTCCCTTTGGGAAGTCTTGTATGGGTATCACGCCTTATTTATCACATACTATTATTGGAAATATTTTTATTCACATGAAGTTCTGTTAAAAAATGAATACTTCTTTCAGATGTCCCAAATATGACTGAAATGCATTAAACAAAATAATTTAGATAAAAAAGGAGGATAGCTTATCTACGCTACGTGGTATGCCACAAGCATTTTGATGAGTTATTTCGACTACCCGGAGAAAAACGACTTGGTGGTCTGTCATACTTCTGTTTTATTGATATATTTATAAAATGCATATTTGTGATCATAATTATTTCTGAATAGCAAACAGCTTTTGCTTTGTTTATGATCACTTATTATTTGCAAATTATTCTTAAGTAATCTCTTATTTCATTTGCAGGTTGTTTATTCAGCAGTTTCCTATGCTATCGGCGTTGCATATTCTTGTGTAGTTTAGCCTAATGACACTGTAGGCGCTTTATATGTACCTCACCACTAGAGATGCCTATCTATTTATCTTGCCTTTTTATCTATGATTACATACAATTTTAGACCACTTTCGAAACTTCTGGATAACGTCCAACGAAGTATAGTTAGTGCGCACCAGGAAAGAAGTCAGACCTTAGGAATGTAACACGGGGCGAACCGCCTGGGTGGACCGAGTTAATAAATTTATTCGCAGTGCTAGCCTGAAATTGTGACCATGAATAATGGTGGGTACGCCATTGTTTTAACTGTCTGGAGATAACTGTCGTCCCCACTACGCCTGCCTTCTTTCAAGGCGCGCACATTACCACGTGTGTTTGTCAATGGCACAATGGCGTAAGTGGATGAAGAAGCAAGAATGCGTACTCTGTATCTTCTATGTAGATTTTCCTCGCCACACACGCTGTTGCTCACTATTTAACTCTATATTAAATATACAGTCAAATTAAGCAGAAATATCACCTGCAACAACAAACCTCTGAATATCCTATGGAACTACTTCACAGCGCAAACGCATCTACCAACACTAGGTTGCTTTATTACGAATTATAACAATCCCTCAAAAGTGATAAAAAAATAGGTACAAAACTCAAAATCAAAATGCGTAATTTACAAAACACGTATTCTGGTTGTTTTATTTTTGTGTGCTGGCGGCATCTAAGAGGCATGCGTTCTAGACCCAGTAGTTAACCCGAGCTGTAACACCATTATCTACTACCTTGCTACCTATTAACTAACCACTACTAATATAAACTGTAAGAAATTAATAATACAATGTTTTTACTGACAGGGTTATATTTATTTATAAAATTAATATGAACCAAGTTCAAACTGCAATATAGCGTTCTTAAAAATTTGTTATTCGTCACATATGTAGTAATATGTAATTTCGCAAAGACGACCGTACCACAATAACTTGTCCAGTGATATGCATGTATCCGCAATGATTTCAGGTTTATCTCCCCAATTTGTGAAAGTAGAAACGGTCTGGCCAGTACCATATCAGTAATATTCCTTATCATCGCTGAGGACAGCTCCTGAACTCCAGTAGGGTTGATCAGGATAAGCTGTGAACATGAACGTAAGAAATCAATTTCGGTATGAAATTCATTTAATTAGGTACTCAGCATCCGCTCCAGGGCTGCCAATCCGGACATTTGTCCGGGACGCCAAAATTTAGGAGCAGCATTTTGGCGAAAGATGTACAGGGTGTCCCATTTTCGTTGTAATTGTAGAATATCTCTGTAACTATTAATGCTAGAGAGTTGCGGTTTCCACATTACTGTATTACTTTTTTGTTCTGAGTTTTCAGCTGTACCGTGGCAATTATTGTATCGTCTTTTGTTTTAAGGCCATAGCCAACTTTTGGAAAATGTCACATTTCTCCGGCTCTCAATTTCTCGCTTGGGTATGTAGATACAAAAAAAACTATAGACATTTTTTATAGATCTTTTCATTTTGAATCCAGTGGCGTACGCCGCAATTTTTTTAGGTCACATTTTTGAGATATAACACAAACTTGCATTTTTTCATGGAAACCATAGTTGGCTTTGCTATAGTTGAAAAGGCCTATTTTTTCTGATTAAAAAATGTATACATTGCTAGGTTTATTTTTACTAATTTTGGAATTATTCATTTTTTTTAAATAATTTAATAATATTTTACGTTTACATACAGGAGGCTATGAAATAAGAAAACACATGATACAATTTATATTATTAAGTAAAAATTTTAATCCTTTAAAAATAATATATGTATATTTGAATACAAAGATAAGACTCCTAAGAGCGCTCATGCATTTTTTTTATCGATAATCTAGGAGGCGATGTAACTAATGTAAATGATTGTTTATTTGGAGATAAATACCTATGCATTGTTTATCACCAAGTATTTACATCCGTTTTGACGAAAAACGTATAATCTCATTAAATTATTCCAAAAATTGCAATAATACCAAAATTAATAAAGATAAACCTAAAAATGAATACATTTTCTTAATCAGAAAAAGTAGTTATTTTCAACCATAGCAAAGCCAACTGTTTTCCATTTAAAAAATGCAAGTTTGTGTTATACCTATCTCTAAAATGTGACCCTCCCCCCCAAAAATCTAAGTACGCCACTGGATTCAGAACAAAAATATCTAAAAAAAGTCTACAGTTTTTTGTGTCTACATAGCTAATCGAGATATTGAGAACTAAAGAAATGTTACATTTGTCAAAAGTTGGCTATGGCTTTAAAACAAATGACGATGGCGATGGTACAGCTCAACTCACAACAAAAAAGTAATACGCAGTAATGTCGAAACCGCAACTCTCAGCATTAATAGTTACCTAGATACCCTACAATTACAACGAAAATGGAACACCCTGTACACTCGAATACTTAATTAAAGAAACGGCTAAAGTTGTGCACGGTGATTAGCCATAAAAATTTTGTTAAATTCCCGACAGATACGGTGCACTACCATTTCCTAGAAGTAGAAAGTGCAATATGATTATCAGGTCAGTAAAAAGATCTTTACTGCTAAGCACCTTATATAACAATGCTAGCCGTTCCTTCAATTAAGTCTTCGAGTGTACCGGGTGTTCTAAATTAAGTGCGCACCATTGCTAACTTTTTTATTATCATAGATACAAAGTCGGTTAAATTGGCAAAGTAATAGTACTTTTTCTACTGATTAAGATGGTGGAAGCAGAAAAACAATTGAACATAACATTTCCGAGATAATAAAAGAAATGTCTTATTTTAATGAAACACCCTATATATTTTTCAATAAGTTTTCAAATTGTGCATAGAACAAAAATGTTCCTTTACGATGTAGTCCTAAAATTGAAAATAACCGAATTATTACCATATTTGTCATTTAGACAAGTAGGCTATGTAATTTCTTAAACAAAACGAAATTTGTTTCTTTATAACGTATTTTATTTTAGCTTAAATAATAAAGAAGCTTACATTAGGTGTGCGAAAACATCGCCATTTTCTTCAATACATTTTCGGACATTTTTCAGTACTTGTTGAGTAGTAACTCTTAAAAATTGTTCTTCCGTCAATGGATCGTATAATGCGTCTAATATTGTTTTTCAGTTCTATCAGGTTCGCATATCTCCTTTTGTAACTTCATCTTTGACATAACCCCAAAAGTAAAAATCTAATGGAGTTATGTCATGAGATCTTGGGGGCCAAGGTATAGGACCATCTGTTCCTATCCACCTATCTTCAAAACATTCTCTAACAGCGCTCTTACTTCCTGAAAGCGATGGGGAGGGGCTCCATCTTGTTGGAAATATATTTGGGTCCGAGTCTCTAAGTTGATATCATCCAAATAATTTTCGAGTAATTCTGAAAGCATGTCGACGTATCTCCTTCCAGTCAATGTGCCTTCATAAAAAATTGGCCCAATTACTTGTCTGCGCATCAGCCCACACCAAACATTAACACTAAAATGTCCTTGTGGGTTTCTGGGATGAGGAATAAATAAATTTTCAAAAAACCAATAATGCATGGTTTTTCGATTAAACATACCCCGATTCGAAAAATTTGCTTCGTCAGTCCAAAGAACATTCTTTAAAATATTGGGATTATGCATCCACATATCTACCAACCACTCACAAAAAATTAGTCTTCTTGCAGTGTCGCCAGGTAATAAAGTTTGCACTGGTCGGTACTTATAAGGTACAAACTTATATTTTCTTAAAATCCTCCAAATTGTGCACAAACTGGTGCCACTATCCCTTACCAAATCTCTAGTTGAATTATTTTTATTTGCGTCAAAATATGCCAACACATTTATTTCTACTTGTTCATCTGTTATAAACTGTTTTGTAGTTCTAGATTTTTCAAAAATCCGTTCATTGCTTCTAAACTTTCTGTAGAGCTTCAAAAAATACCTCCTATCTGGTTGATCACGATCAGGGTACATTTGACCATATTGCTCAAGTGCTCGGACACTATTTTTACGGCAAACAAGATACACTTCTAACATATCGCATTTTTCTAAATGAGTAAACGCCATTTCCTACTAACTAATTAACTAACTTCTTAACTAACTAGCTCCAAAAACACGTCTAATACGAAAAATTACACCAAATGATTGATTCTGACACAATAATAATTCTCTGACAGATCGTATAAAGCTTTTGTTTAAGAAATTACATAACCTACTTGTCTAAATGACAAATATGGTAATAATTCGGTTATTTTCAATTTTAGGACTACATCGTAAAGGAACATTTTTGTTCTATGGACAATTTGCAAACTTTTTATTGAAAAATATATAGGGTGTTCCATTAAAATAAAAGACATTTCCTTTATTATCTCGGAAATGCTATGTTCAATTGTTTTTCTGTTTCCACCATCTTAATCAGTAGAAAAAGTACTATTACTTTGCCAATTTAACCGACTTTGTATCTATGATAATAAAAAAGTTAGCAATGGTGCGCACTTAATTTAGAACACCCGGTACAGGGTGTCCCATTTCCGTTGTAATTGTAGGATATCTCGGTAACAATTAGTGCTGGAGGATTGCGGTTTCTATATTACTGTATTACTTTTTTGTTCTGAGTTCAGCTGTACTGTCGAGATTTTTGTATCGTCTTTTGTTTTAAAGCCATAGCCAACTTTTGGGAAATGTAACATTTCTCCATATCTCAATTTCTCGCTTGGGTCTATAGATACAGAAAAACTGTAAAGACCTTTTTTATAGATATTATTATTTTGAATCCAGTGGCGTACCCTGTAATTTCTTCGGAGGTTACATTTTTGAGATATAACAAAAACTTTCATTTTTTTTCAATGGAAACCATAGTTGGCTTTGCTATGGTTAAAAAGGCCATTTTTCTGATTAAGAAAATGTATAAATTAGGTTTATTTTTACTAATTTTGGATTTATTCTATTTTTTTAAATAATTTAATCATATTTTACGTTTACATCCAGGAGGCTATGATACAAGAAAACACGAGATATAATTTATATTATTAAGTAAAAAATTTAATCCTTTAAAAATAATATATGCATATTTGAATACAAACATAAGACTCCTAAGAGCGCTCATGCATTTTTTTTTATCGATAATCTAGATTAGGCCATGTAACTAATGAAAATGATTGTTTAATTGGATATATAAGTGTACCTATGCATCGTTCATCAAGTATTTACATCCATTTTGACGAGAAACGTAAAATCTCATTAAATTATGACAAAAATTGGAATAAAACCAAAATTAGTAAATACAAACCTAACAATGTATGCATTGTCTTAATCAGAAAAAATAGTTCTTTTCAACCATGGCAAAGCCAACTATGGTTTCCATTAAAAAAATTATAGTTTGTTATATCTCTAAAATGTGACCCCCTAAAAAATTCTTGAGTACGCCACTGGATTCAGAATAAAAATATCTATAAAAAGTGTCGCTTCAGTTTTTTGTGTCTACATAGCTAATCGAGATATTGAGAACTGAAGAAATGTTACATTTTTCAAAAGTTGGCTATGGCCTTAAAACAAAAGACGATACAATAATTGCCACGGTACAGCTGCAAACTCAGAACAACCAGGTGACAGCGTTGAGGACGGATTTACTGCAGTTACTAGACAAGTGTGGGAAATGTGTTATTATTTAGTTCATTTTGTGTTGTCGATAGGTGAGATGCTCTGTAGTAGAAAGCAAAGATGGCGATGCTTGTTTTTTAGAAAAATGTCAGAGAAAGTTTGGAAAATGTTTTTGATTTTTCTTGTGTGGTTACCAGTAGTGATTTATCAGTTACGCGCTTTCGTTATTGCTTTCCAACACCTTAACCGCCCGAACAGTGGTTTTCCTAAAGAGACGGGTAGTCTTGTAGGTGCGACAACAACAAGATAGAAAATGGCATTACTTCTTACTAGAGTATATCAAGATGGCGTGAGCTAGAAAGTAAAATTTTTAGTCAGGTGTGGGGTCACGCATTCTGTTCATTTCTAAAGGTAACCTTATAGAATACATAAATAATGTTTTCTAGAATTTGAAAAGCCATCCAAGTTATTCTAGAAACGCCAACAGGGTCTTACATTAAATGACAAAACGTGTTTCTTTATATTCTCCATCAACTACATAGGATTAATTTGAAATTGACAGTAAAGGAATTAAACCAGGATTTAAACTTCAGGAAATTCATTAAAGATTATTCAGCCATTGCTAAACCATTAACAAATGTCACTTGGAAGGCAGCACGGCAATGGGAAATAAAAGAAAATACGCTTTCGACAACTTAAAGGCGGGACTACGCGACAGACCAGCACTCTACGATTCTGCTGCTAAAACTGAAGTTGCATTTCGATGAAGGTCAAGATAGAATTTCCGGTATCTTACTCCATAAAAACCAAAATCTTCTTCGTCCATTGGCATTTAAGAGTCGGCAACTTTGCAACAGTTTAGACTTTATTTACTGGGAATTACCTTTTAAAGTGGCAAAGTTAACGTCTTGGAAACAGTTTCCTTAAAAAAAGACTTCATTCCAAGGATTGCTCGCTGGTGGCGATTGGTATTGTGGTATTGGAGTATATCTCTACAATGGAATATCGCCCGGGAAAGAAAATGCAACATGTGGACGCCTTCAGTCGAAACCCGAATGCTGATGAAACTTCATCATCAGACGGTATCTTTAAAATCAACAAAGCCACCACACATGAAACTCCAAATTTTAAAGTAACGTTCAAATAAATCAAGCACAAAGTTCTTTCTAAAGAGAGAAAAGCTAGAAAACAGTACCCTCCTGCGATGAGGCTAGTTTGGTTTTCTACATCACGAACTAGTCTCATCGCAGGGTTTCGTTTTTCTAGCCTCTCCGCTTGAGAACAAACTTTGTACTTGATTTATTTAAAAGTTACTCCAAATTTTGGGGTTTTGTGTGCTGCGATGGATATGTAGACATGATTTGTACCGTAATAAGCTGTTAAACTAACACTTAAAAATTGTGAACAGTCCTATTGACAGAATGTGGTGGCGACGAGTTTTTCTTGTTTTGCATTAAGAAAGAGTAAAAATTACGCATACTTTTTGTTACTACAAATTCTTCGTTAGCGAATCATTTATTATCATTTAAACATACTTCTATTTTGGACAATTTAAAAAGTTTACACTTTGTAATAAATCATCAAAATTAAACTTTAGAAATTTTAGAGATATACAAAATTTTAAATGACCAAAATTAGACAATACTAAATGATTTTTGCAATTTCAGTTGTCCCATTTTAAATTTTTTATTTGAACGCTAATTTTTACGTTGCTGGTTTGTGTTTTTCTAGTTTTAGTCAAGATTGCTTGTTTAGATTTTTAGTTTCATTTTATATTTTTGAGTGTCATATTTTTTTTCTGTAATTTATAATAATGGTACCGACGATGGCATGTTAACCGAAAGCGCTTTACCTTATTAAATGTATTGTGGATTTAACTTGGTGAAGTCATTTTACAAGAATTAATAGAAGCATCTCTTCATCGGTAAAAAGTCGGAGTGTAGTATGCATTGTTGCTCTTGTTTTTATATTTCTGATGAATATACCTTTCATTAAGTAAAATTAGCATATGAACCACATCTCTGAAAACTCAACAAGACTGTTTACAAATCAGTGCGTTATGGAAATAACGAGCACAGTTAACAGAAAATGAGACATGCACTCTACAATAAATAATATAAACGAAGAATCAGTGCAGGGTGCAGGAGAAAAGAAATTCGATGTTTAAACAAAACTTCAAAATTATTTGTTCTTCAGAATATTTTTCTAAACCTTCTGAAACATTTGTGCACCAACTTCCCCGATAGCTACCTAGACTCATTTAAATGTAGAAAGGGAAGTTAACCCAAGAGATGACTTTCGTGGTACAAAGACTAGTGAAGAATAGGAACAATGGATTATTCAGTAGCTTTGTATCTGTGGACTATATTGGTCTCTATCAATTTTGTAGTGGCTGACGTCACGTTCTCTGCTAGTACCCAAAGGTGCGGATAGACCCTACCTTATTTTGCAGCCGACGAATAGCACATGCGAGAGCGTAAAGGAGCTACAACAGTCACGTAAAAAAAGGTGAACGACATTAAAGCGATATTTACAACTAATACTAACACAAAACATTAAACAAGGTAATATTTGCATGATAATGTTACCTTCGTTACCACCGAACACGCATACTACGTCGAATTGGGTATTTGCCATGTATTTATATTTTATTAAATTGCATATTAATAGGTAGCATCTAATCCACAAAACAGCTGTGACAGCTTATAAATTTGAAAAAATGGATCGTTAGGTGTATTTTTAATATTAAAAATGTGAGTATTTAAAGGAACCGCCAAAACGCGAACGTATTGGCCGTGACGTCAGGTGTCTTGTAAATGGCCGCTTGTTTACATCTGGGGTCAGCGCGTCACGTGTCTGCCTCAGCCCGTCAGTTTATCAGTTTGTTGTTTCCGTTCATTTTGTTACAAGCGAATTAAAATACGCCAAGAAAAAGTGAAATACATATGAGTTATGAGTTCTGAAGGCATGTTCATTGTTATGGAATTGTGTACAGCGACGAGCGGTTCAACGCTGCAACAAAGCAACAGCATAAGTGAAATTAACGTAGCACTGATAATTTGATCACAGTGGGTTGTTGGAAACATACTATTTATAAACATAAAAATGTAAGAAGCAAAAATGTACCCTAAACTTGGCATTTATTTTAGAGGTCAGAATAAATATAAATTGCCATTTATTTTCGGGGCTCTTGCGGCTAGTTTCCGGTCTGGCTAACAGTCGACTATATGGGGAACAACGTCGTTCTTTATTATAACATTTCCCTCTATCAATTTAAAACGCATATAATTTTTTATATCCTCTTCAAGCTATAACAAAATGGAAATTGAATGGTAAACACTTATAACTCCAAAAAGAACAATAAAACTTACAGTAAGAATTAAGATGGTATTCATAACAAAAAAACAAACTGCGATTTCGGCATATCATGTCTAGGGGCCTTAAACAACTCTTTCATAGGTTGATAATCTCAAGGAACGGTTACAAAGATTTTGTTAACTACTGACTGAAGTACTTTTATAACCATGTACAAAACAATTCTTGCTTGGTTTTTCATACTTAATAGATGCCTGTAAAACTACACAAATCATTTTTGGTGCGACCTCTTTACACCATCCTTTCAATAAACACCACAAAGCTTTTCCAATACAAGAATGATACTACACCATTAAACAGCACGCTCCTCGGTAATGTTTACATGACACTTGACGTCACGAGTTGAATAACCTTGGATAGAAGCGTTTTGGCGGTGACTCCTAAGATTCGAATTTCAGACCTGAAATTCTCTACCTACAAATAATGTTTTGTCTTTTTTAACATGGCGCATGATATATATGCACTTCAAGATTTATTTTACGTAATTTTCAAAAAAAGTGATAATACCCAATTACGACTGTCATCAGAGAACTCCACTATATTTCATTCGACGTKTCACGTAACAGCGTAACACTATAGCCGCCCTTTCCTTACCTGGWGTCAATAGCAGAGATCAAGCACCATCCATATCAGCTTTATTAGATTTTTGCTAATACCTTAATTATAACACTTAGACCCCTAAGTTCAGGAAAGTCGGAAACCAAAAAACGAATTAACTCCAGAGAAATCGGAGAAGGAGCGCTAGGTATAAACGATAGTCAATTATCTCATAAAGGATGAGAACCTTGATTTAAACTAACAATAAAATACACTTCAACAAAAAACATAATTTGTTATCCAAATTTAAATGCAACTCTGTGTTTTAGTTCCAAAAAGCTTTTAATTATACAAGGTTGCAGCGTTCGTGTTTTATACCACTGGTTTTAACCATAACATTTACCATGTCCTGCTTAGGCTTGTCGTTTATGCTCACTAGTTTCTTTCCTGCTTCTATACAATTAGTGAAGGCTTTATACTAAGTAACCTACATTAAAAGGATAATTTATTTTTAGTATCGGGAAGCGGAAGGTTTCATGTACAAGTGTCAGATTAGATTAGTGCCATTGGCTATTGAAGCGTTTCCTTCTACTTCAATCTTTACATTTTGATTCTTGTAAATGTCAAATGCTGAAATATAAGACAGTGTGCAGATTTTTTTAATGAAAGAATTTAGTTATGGTAGTAGTTAATAGATTAACTTAAGTCTGACGCAACTACACATAGAGACAATAATACCAAAAATAACTTCAGTACGAACATCATTTTGACTAATGAGCCTCACTTGCAACTGCCGATTTCGTTTATAATCGCAAGTAGTAGATCCGCAAATAAGGTAATTTGGTGCTACAATTCCTTTGTGTTGTGGTACTAACCTATTTGTTAAAATTGTATTATGTGTTGTTTAATACTCATATTTTACTGTTTTACAAATCAATTGGCTTTTGCCCTCTAATTATAAATAAATTGTTATCTTGCTATATATCGCGTAATCTTACTCCCAAACGCCCACAATCAAAATACGGCTGATTACCACTAGCATTTTTTGCGTTAAGAAATATTTCTTACAGATGTATGTATAAACAATAAAAGGTCTAAAACAGAACCTTGCGTTTTTRTTCATTCGTATTCAAGCAATGTATCAATATACAATAAAAAATTGGCAATATGATATTATTACATATATAGGTTATTAATGTCGACGAATTCTATTGAAATAAGATTAATTTCTTTGCATTTCGTATTTTCTGTTTTTTTGATTAATAATAATAAATTATTTTGCAGTTAAGAGAAAAAACTAGAAAACTACAAAAAAAAGAACCAATAATAAACATCGGCCACATACTGACATAGATTACCTGAAATTAAAAGAAAGTGATAAATATAGGCATCTAACTAAACAAACTAGTGAGA
This sequence comes from Rhyzopertha dominica, assembly GCA_025024175.1. Taxonomy (NCBI): domain Eukaryota; kingdom Metazoa; phylum Arthropoda; class Insecta; order Coleoptera; family Bostrichidae; genus Rhyzopertha; species Rhyzopertha dominica. The sequence goes on along the minus strand of QCXZ01000064.1, from coordinate 30,967,827 downwards.
CATCAAAAGACGAAGGTAGTCCGCTTTAAATTTTAAAAGTACACCGCACTCTGACGTAGCCCGGAACGTTGTTAAACAGTATATAAATGTTATAGGAAAACGAACTACTAAATAAGGCAGTATGGTGGTTAGGAGGCAAACTTCCACGTAACCGTGTTTTAAAAGAGTGCACATTAATACGAAAGGTAATTTTATAATAAAGGTACGGTGAAAACTTGAAAACTATAACCAAAAAATACAAACATATCGCATAAAATTTACGTCTGTACGCCATGCTCAGCCAACCAGCAGATATTAGCTTATGTGTAAATGGGAAATATTTTCTAATTCCGTAAATAAATATTAAAGATTTCTGTAGACGCTCAATACAACTCGCGTCCGCTTTGGTTAAGCATGGACCATAAAGGACATCAAAGTAGTTCATATGACAAGACCGTTGCGTCCGTCAGCACTATCTTCGGTCAATGTGGCAGGACGTTTCTATGAGGAAACAATTTTTAAGGTAAATACATGCAGCATATATCTTTTTTGTTACATGACCAGTAAATCGCAGTTCCGTGTCTAATGCTACACCCAAACTCTTTGCCACCCTTGAGCACTGCAGCACGGGTCCGTTAAGTTAGCTCCGCCATGTTGAGCAATTTTTTTGAAAACAATGCTCCAGATTGCCCTGAGCTAGCTCCAGCTAGCTCCACTATAAAAAAGCTAGCTCCACTATAAAAAAGCTAGCTCCACCTTGCTTGAGTAGTTATAAACTGATCATTTCGGGGGGTGCTAACTGAACGTTATCCTCGCCATTGCCTCAAATCTGTTTCAAAACCTAGCTCCAGCTTGCCCAGAGCTAGCTTCAGCTAGCTAAACTAAATAGAAAGCTAGCTCCACTTTACTAGAATAGCTATAAGCTCATTTCGGGGGGGTGCTAACTTAACGTTATCCTCACCATTGCCTCAAATCTGTTTCAAAACCTAGCCCCACGTAGCCCAGAGCTATCTCCAGCTAGCTCCACTAAAGAGAAAGCTAGCTCCACTTTACTTGAATAGTTATAAACTTATCATTTCGGTGGGTGCTAACTTAACGTTATCCTCGCCATTGCCTCAAATCTGTTTTAAAACCTAGCTCCAGATAGCCCAGAGCTAGCTCCAACTAGCTCCAACTAGCTCCACTAAAGAGAAAACTAGCTCCACTTTACTTGAATAGTTATAAGTTCATCATTTCGGGTGGTGAACTTAACGTTATTTTGCCACTGTTTCAAATCTGTTTAATAACCTAGCTCCATCTTGCACAGAGCTAGCTCCACTAGAAAACTAGCTCCATCCCAATTTCCATAATTTTCAGAAAAAAATGCCTGAGATTTAGCTTCGACATTGTCGCATCGATATGAAGGACTAACTGCATGTTGATGTTCTCAGCTTTTTCTCATAATGTAATAATAATAAATATTATTGTTATAGGCCTGCAGATCATTTCCATTCGCAATTTGTAAAGTAACAGATGAACATGAGTAAATGGTAGAACAAAAATTTATTTTAGCTTAGTTGAGTTGGTTGTACCTGGAACGATTAAAGTCAGCGATAAGGGCTTAGATGCCGTTGGTAGGCTTAACACACACTAAGGTTTAATACTTAAAGCTTTAATCATATGTCAAAGCTTAATTCAGTGTAGTAACTGAAATAATGTAAGCAATACTTTCATAACCATCAGCTATCTTGTATACATACAAGTGTAGTGTTTTAAATAAGACGCAACATTCAAAGATAAAAATAAAATTCCGTATTCATTTATTCATTTTAATCCGCTACCTGAGACATTGCGAATGTAGATTATGTGCAGTCCTATAACAATTATTATTTACTGCGAAAAATCTGATATAAAGCTGAAGCCACCCACATGGAGTTAGTTTTTCATATCGATGCGATGAGTTTATAACTTATAACTTACTCAAGTAAGATGAAGCTAGCTTTCTTTATAGTAGGGCTAGCTCTAGGCTACCTGGGGCTAGGTTTTGAAACAGATTTGAAACAGTGGCGAAGATAGCGTTAAGTTAGCACCTCCCCGAAATTATGAGCTTAAGTAAAGTAAGTAAAGTAAAGTAACTCAAGTAAAGTGGAGCTAGCATTCTCTATAGTGGAGCTAGCTCTGGGCTACTTGGAGCTAGGTTTTGAAACAGATTTGAGGCAATGACGAGGATAACGTTAAGTAAGCACCCCCCGAAATGATGAGCTTATAAGTATTTAAGTAAAGTGGAGCTAGCTTTCTCTTTAGTAGAGCTAGCTGGAGCTAGCTCTGGGCTACCTGGAGCTAGGTTTTGAAACAGATTTGAGGCAATGGCGAGGATAACGTTAAGTTAGCACCCCCCGAAATGATGAGCTTACTACTCAAGCAAGATGGAGCTAGCTTTTTTAATAGTGGAGCTAGCTGGAGCTAGCTCAGGGCAATCTGGAGCAATATTTTCAAAAAAATTGCTCAACATGGCGGAGCTAACTTAACGGACCCCTGCAGCAATCTGGAGCAATGTTTTCAAAAAAATTGCTCAACGTGGCGGAGCTAACTTAACGGACCCCTGCAGCATACTGTCACAAACCTTGATTTTCAAAAGTTTTCCAGCCAGTTCTCTATTTTTACCAAATTCTATACAGAACTCTTTAATGGATTTATAGCCATCTGATTTTGGAACGAAACTTGCAGTAACTGTCTTATATCCACATGGATTACATTGTTTGTAAAATCTACATTTCTAACAAGAAGTGAATATCTAATCTGTGTATCATCAGCATATACATAAGGAAAGCAGTGATTCATACAAGGCAGSAAGTTACATGTATATATACAAAACAAAATAGGACCCAGTACAGGGCCCTGAGGTGCTCCAGACGATATAACCGATATAACCCCGTCTGCGGAAGCACCCGCATCTTTTACAGTATCCACTGTCTTCAATTTAGAAGGTTGGGAAAATCCAGGATATGCCAGGCTTTAGTTATCCAACAAGGTCTAAGGCACTCAGATTACCAACCTCAGTGTTTCGTAAAATGTCATCGACTAAGTCAAAAAGGCAGTCATGCATGCATTCCTGTCGAAAGCCTGATTCAACATTACCGGCAATAGAGATAGCGGACGAAGTTCGTCAAAAGATATCACCTCTGACTTTTTAACAACGGCCAAATTTTAGCAATTTTCCATGCATTATGGACCGTATTCTCCAACAGACAAGTATTTATTAATATTAATAAAATATCCGGAAAGCACAGTATAAGCGCGAGTTTGTACGACTATTAAGGTATAATAGGGAATGGGATACGGGAATGAAAAGAAAAAAAGGATTCTAAAATGTGAGAAAAAAAGTTCAATTACTCCGCAACTGCGTCAGGCAGAGGACAAACCTTAATTACGCGTCTTTTAAAAATTCCCTTTTTAGTGCGAACTGTCAACTCGCGTTATACCGTTCGTACCAGGACAAACCCCTATTAAGCGACCAAGAGGCCACCGTAAAGGCGGTTCGTTAGTGTCTTTAAGCACAACAAGAGTACCTATTCTTATAGTTGTAGAGGGAAAAGTCCATTTTTCGCGCTGCTGGAGAGTATGGAGATATTCAGTTTTCCAGCGATACCAAGTCCTGGTGAAGTCCTTGCAATAGATTCCATCGCTTCAAGCGATCCAGCGGGATATCTCTTACATCAGGATCCGGGAGAGCAGAGAGGCTCAAGAGTCAAAAAATGACCCGGGGTGAGTGCCGTAAGATCATTAGGACCTGAGCTTATAGGAGATAAGGGTCGAGAGTTAAGCACTGCTTCGATTTCAATGAGTACTGTATTGAATTCTTCATGTCAAGATTTGGTCACCTATTATGCGAATTAGGTGTGTTTTCACTGATTTGACCCCGGCTTCCCAAAGGCCGCTGAAGTGTGGAGCTTATGGTGGGTTAAAATGCCACTCGATTGACTCTGAAAGGGCAGCTTGTTCAAAACAAGTCTTAATATATTGGGAAGCGCCAACAAAACTGACTGATGAATCGTCAGAGAGCTGCAAGGAAAGCTTCCGTGGATAGATCCGAAGCTAGTTCTAGGTGTAAAGCCTTAGTGGCATAACACACAAACAAACACACGTATGATTTTAGTGATCGTGAACCTCTTGTTTTCGACATCGTGATACGAAATGGGCCAGCGTAATCTACGCCTACACACGAAAAGGGTTTAATTTGAGATATTCGCATACGAGGTAAGTCTCCCATGAGTGGTTGCGTGGAAGTTGGATTAACTGCCAGTACATGACGGATGGCTTTTCGTGGCGAAAGAATCCAAAATTGTTGCACCAACAGATAATGTAAAGTCTACAGACCGGGATGTAAATACAGACGATGTTTTCTGGGCAAAACTAGTGGATGTTTCTTGTCATACGAGTATGACGAATGAGCCAACCGCCCACCTACTCTAAGAAGCCCTTGTGAGTCCAGGAAAGGGTTTAATTTTCGCAGTGATTTATGGATACAGCTTTTCCATCTAATATCTGAGTGATTTCCTGAGAAAATGTAGACCTTTGTACATATTTTATCAAAGTTGATAAAACATCCTGCATTTCGTGATGAAGGACAGGACCATAGAACTTAGTTCTTGTTTTAGAGGAAGAATGCGTAAACCTTAACACATAAGCAAATATTCTTTGGAGTTTCGGCAGTATAGAACATTTATTTGTAAGATTGTCAATGAGTTGGCAAGACACCGTTGCGACGAGCGAGACAGGTTTCTGTTCATCAAGCGTTAATACCGACTCATTAATTGAAGGTTTCGGCCATGTTGATTCCTCTGTTTGGAGAAAGGGCTGTCCTTCCCACCAAAGCTTATTGTTAAGCAGGGACCTAGGCAATTGTCCCCGAGAAGCACAACCAGCAGGATTTTGATAGGTATTGATGTAGCGCCAAATATTAGGAGAAATTTTTTTTAATATAACTCACGCGATTGCTGACAAACGATTTCGAATGATGAGGGGAAGATTTTATTCATGAAATACTTACAGTGGAATCAGACCAATTATTATTGTGGATAATCTCCTTAAACATGTCGATAAAGGATTTATATTGTTTTACATCGCCAGAAAAAGTCATTAATTCTAGCTGCGGGAGTTTAATGTGGGATATTGATTTGTCCTGAATAGATGTAGTCGGAGCTTTGGTAAATAAGCTTGTAAAAATAGAACGACAATGATAATAATGCGCATCAAACGCGGCACCTATTTCGTCTTGTGAATCAAAATCAAAATCGTCGTTAAGTGACATCAGCTCTAATATTCTATTGTGTTTTTCATAGAAACTACTATGTATGAATTTAATGTCTTCTATCATACGTTTTGCGTCCGATTCTCTAGTAGCTAGGAGCGATTTAATTTTATTGAGAGACATAATCTAAATACTATTATGCCGAGTACGCGATCTTGATTTATTTGAAATAAATAAGTACGTGAGAATTTCAGCAGGTGTGATTGTGAGTGCAAAAGAGACCGTGAATCGACTTGAGTTTCGGCCATGTTGATTCCTCTGTTTGGAGAAAGGGCTGTCCTTCCCACCAAAGCTTATTTGTTAAGCAGGGACCTAGGCAATTGTCCCCGAGAAGCACAACCAGCAGGATTTTGATAGGTATTGATGTAGCGCCAAATGTTAGGAGAATTTTTTTTTAATATAACTCACGCGATTGCTGACAAACGATTTCCAATGATGAGCGGAAGATTTTATTCATGAAATACAGTGGAATCAGACCAACCCACAACTTTATCGAACTTTATCTTATTGTGGTAAGTTTTCAAAAGAAGAGATAGCAATATAGTTAATAAAACTGCAGCACATAGTTCTAGGCGAGGGATGGATAAAGATTGAAGTGGAGATACTTTAGATTTTCCTGTCACTAGTTGAACAGAAGTAAGATTGTCCTGTGTGATAACTCGAATATAGACAACTGTGGCGTAACCTATGACAGAGGCGTCACAGAACCCATGTAACTGAAGAGAGGTGTGCATGTGTGGAATAACATTACGAGAGATGCGAAGAGAAGACAGTTCAGGCAGTTCTGTTTTGTACTGAGTCCAGTTTTCCTGAACGTCCGTTGGCGGAGTGTCATCCCAATCTAAACCAATCGTAAATAAATACTGTATGAGATATTTAGCAAACAGAATAACGGGAGTAATAATAAAGCCAAGGGGGTCAAAAGTTCTTGCGACTTCAGATAAAATATTGCATTTTGTGCACGGCTTCTCCATATGGAGACAACGATAGAGAAAGTTATTTTGAACAGGATCCCACTGAAGACCGAGAACTTTTAAACATGTTGGTTCGTCGAGATCCAGAGATATTGTATTTTGTTGAAGATATTCAACGGGCAACTCTGATAAGAGTGAAGGTTCGTTCGAAACCCATTTACGTAACTCGAAACCACCCTTTTCTAGAAGAAGGATAAGTTGTGTCCGAATGGTACGGCATTCCGTAATGGAATGGGAGCCAGTAATGATGTCATCTACGTAAACATCATTAAGTAATACCTGTGCAGCCATGGGATATGAGGGACCTTCATCGTGGGCTAATTCTAAGAGAACGCGGAGTGCGAGAAATGGGCTTGAAGATAATCCATAAGTAACTGTAAGTAAACGAAACTCGCGMATGGGCTGCGAGGGAGAGGATCTCCAAAAGATTCTTTGGTAATCTTGATGTTTGGGATCCACGAGTATCTGGCGATACATTTGGCGGATATTCGCCGTGAAAACATAGAGATGCAAGCAAAAGTTCAATAACAGTGAGAAAATATCTTGCTGGAATTTGGGACCAACTAATAAGCTACATGTAGTGAGAGATTATTACTAGATTTAGCGCTGGCGTCAAATGCGACCCTCAGTTTAGTACTTGAGCTTTGGGGGTTAATAACGCAATGATGCGGAATATAATACGTACTTTGTGCATGATAAAGATCAGTAACCAGCTCCATATGCCCTTCTGTAAAATAATTTGACAAACTCGGAATATTGATTATGCAAAGAGGGATCAGCTGTTCAAGACTTTTAAATCGGCGCAAAGCGATTTCCCTTGAATCGGGAAAGTAGGGATCATTTTCTTTGAAATGAAGAGCTACTACATAATGTCCGCTAAGAGTGCGATAGTGAGTTGAAGAAAATAGTTTCTCACACAGTTCATCTTCGGCCGATATAATGGGTTTTTGAGGAACTTTCTCTAATTGCCAGAACTTCTTGATTGTATCATCAAGAGGATTGTCAAGTACAGTCAAAAAAGAGTATGCGTGAGACTGAGGACGAACACAATTAAGTTTACCAAGAAACACCCATCCAAATATCGTGTTCATGGCCACGGGTTCATCATCTTTTTCCAATAAGCGAGTCTATTACCTGGAATATTAAATCCCGGATCAGCCAGCTTTAAATTGGAAAGATGTTGCCACTGATCGGTACAAATGCGGGCTGAGGTTGTTTAGACCATTAATGGCTAGAGAAGAGTTTGACCGTTTCAAACCTAACCGTTTAGCGCCCTGTTCCGATAAAATATTTATCTGACTACCACAATCAATTAGTGCACGGATAGGTTGATAATTACCATGACAATCTGCAATTTCTACAATTGCAGTGGCTAACAGAACAGCTACAATTTTGCGCGAATTGAGACAAAACAGTTACGTTTTGTTGAGGGACTTGAGAGCTAGTAGATGGCAGATTATTTACATGAGCGTTAGTGGCAACAGGGAGTTGAGTAGTTTCATTGAAATGTAGTAAAGTGTGATGTCTGCGGTTACAAACATTACAGCTACCTTTTGACATACATTTAGAAAGTAAGTGTTTTGTACCAATTGATACACCATTTCTTTGTTTTTACGATTTCATGACGTTCCTGGGGAGATTTCTGGAGAAAAGTGTAAATTTGTAAATGAAATGATCTTCATGACGAGATACATTTAGTAGTGACTGAAGCGTCATTTATAGTGTTTATAAAGAAAGAAGTGCTATACTTTACTCGAGGTGTGGGTTTCTTAGTATTTGTTTTGTGTTCATTGAAGAACTGAGCACTCTTGTGAACCTTATTGATACTAGAGGCAGCATTAAATCCCACTGACTCTAAAGATGTGCACTCTGGACAAAAATTCTACAAGTAACTTGAAAGTGGGTTATGTTTCGTTTGATGCTGCATTTCAAACCTAGTGACTGTCGTGGAACCTAATCGCTTTATTAACATGTGAAACATAATAAAATCCCAACTTTCAGTGGGAAAACCTAAATTTTTAAGAGCTGCCAAATTTTCTGTAAAAACATTGAGTAAATTGTGGAGATTTGCAGCTGTCGTTTGCGAATCTAATAGTTTTGAACAATTTTCTATTTATAAGATAATATTTTGTCGGATAGATCGCTGTCTCTTGAAAAACACTGACAAAAAATTAATAGTCTGACGTTTCAATTACACCTGTAATCTTTGTCAAAGACGCAGAACCTCAAAATTTGCCTGACACAAGTTCAAACAAATTTTTGAAAGTAAATAAACAAAGCACCTAGGAAGCGAGACGTCATAGAAACAACGTGCCAACCTGATAAAAAAGGAACCTAACGATGAAAAAGGAACTACCTACCTACTAGATATACACGAACTACTTGATAAAAGATAACTACAAAATAGCCTTCCAAATGTCACCTAACTCATAATTTCCATAATCCCTATTAAAATTATTAGTATTCCTGCAAATTTCTATAGCTTCTTTTATTAGACGTTTGTGATAATATTTTTCTCTATGTAAAATTTTTGTTTTATCAAAATCAATCATGTGTCTAGTCAAATATGAGTGTTCAGCTACGGAAGATTTATCTATCTGTTGCAACCTAGTAGCACGTATGTGTTCTTTCAAACGCGTACCTACTTTTCTTTTTGTTTGACCTATGTAACACTTTCCGCAAGAACAAGTAATTTTGTAAAGACCTTCACTCTCTAAATGTACTTTATCTTTATTAGCCAGATTATCCGAACATTGTTTAAAATCTACTTATTTCTTATGGAACGATAATTTTTATGAACAAAAATCAGGTTGTGCAATGGGTTCACCTCTAAGTCCTGTAGTAGCCAATTTGTTTATGGAAAATTTTGAACATGTAGCGATAAACAGTTTTCATCTTAAACCAAAATGTTGGTATAGGTACGTAGATGACACTTTTGTTATTTGGCCCCATGGTATAGAAGAGCTGGGTAGGTTTCTAAATCATTTGAACAGTCAAAATCCCGACATAAAATTTACTATGGAATTAGAAAGCAATGGTAGTTTACCTTTCTTGGATGTCAAAATTTACAGAACAAACACTGGACAGTTAGGACACAAGGTTTACAGAAAACCAACACACACAGACAGATATTTACATGCCACATCTCACCACCCTCCTCAAAAGAATAGTCTTATTAGGACGTTATTTGTTAGAGCACAAAGGATATCAGACGAAAGTTCTATACAAAAAGAAATATATTATCTTAAATCAGCGCTAATGAGAAATGGTTATAGTAGTAAAAATATTTGGTCAGTTTTTAATAAAAGTGCTCATCCAAATCAAGTAAATTCTCAGCCACGACAAAGTAAATTGAAGTTGAGTTTGCCTTATGTACAAGGCCTTTCGGAAAAATTAAAGAGGATGCTTAGAAAACATGATATTTTAGTTGTTGATAGTACATATAATAATTTAGATAAAATTTTAAATTCTACTAAAGATAAAGTACATTTAGAGAGTGAAGGTGTTTACAAAATTACTTGTTCTTGCGGAAAGTGTTACATAGGTCAAACAAAAAGAAAAGTAGGTACGCGTTTGAAAGAACACATACGTGCTACTAGGTTGCAACAGATAGATAAATCTTCCGTAGCTGAACACTCATATTTGACTAGACACATGATTGATTTTGATAAAACAAAAATTTTACATAGAGAAAAATATTATCACAAACGTCTAATAAAAGAAGCTATAGAAATTTGTAGGAATACTAATAATTTTAATAGGGATTATGGAAATTATGAGTTAGGTGACATTTGGAAGGCTATTTTGTAGTTATCTTTTATCAAGTAGTTCGTGTATATCTAGTAGGTAGGTAGTTCCTTTTTCATCGTTAGGTTCCTTTTTTATCAGGTTGGCACGTTGTTTCTATGACGTCTCGCTTCCTTGGTGATTTGTTTATTTACTTTCAAAAATTTGTTTGAACTTGTGTCAGGCAAATTTTGAGGTTCTGCGTCTTTGACAAAGATTACAGGTGTAATTGAAACGTCAGACTATTAATTTTTTGTCAGTGTTTTTCAAGAGACAGCGATCTATCCGACAAAATATTATCTTATTATATTATGGACGCTGAAAGCATTCACCCTCGTATACAATTTTCTATTTGTTGACAATGAGCGGTGGCTAGTAACCTTTTGTTTTCATATCTCTCAACTAAAGCATTATATGCAATAGCATAGTTATCACTTGTCATTGGAGTACGTCTAACTAGAGCTAAAGGTTCATCCTTTAAGCATGAAAGTAAATAATTGAATTTTTCGACATTTGAAAGCGAATTATTATTGCGGATAAATCTCCTTAAACATGTCAATAAAGGATTTATATTGTTTTACATCGCCAGAAAAAGTCATTAATTCTAGCTGCGCGAGTTTAATGGGGGATACTGATTTGTCCTGAATAGATGTAGTCGGAGCTTTGGTAAATAAGCTTGTAAAAATAGAATGATAATGATAATAATTCGCATCAAACGCGGCACGTATTTCGTCTTGTGAATCAAAATCAAAATCGTCGTTAAGTGACATCAGCTCTAATATTCTATTGTTTTTCATAGAACCTACTATGTATGAATTTAATATCTTCATATCGCGACTTAAAAAGTTGCCAGGCTTTGATGTCACCTAATGAAGCAAGGTTAGTACTATCTTTAATTTCTATCATTCGTTTTGCGTCCGATTCTCTAGTAGCTAGGAGCGATTTAATTTTATTGAGAGACATAATGACAGATCTAAATACTGTCATATATTGAATTTATTCTAAATTCATTTAATTAGATCGTTACACATTCTAGAACAGAACGTTTACTAAATATGCCAGCATTTTTGTGTCATTGCACTTCCCACTAGCACGGAGTACAATGCTTGCGAAGAAGCATTATGACGTATTAGCAAGTTGAGTATAAATACGCGGATAAATCAATCGTGAGGAACTGGGGAATAACTTAGGGTACTGCACAATGTAAAACGTTCCTCTGGCAGGAGCTAGCCCTCCTAGCAGAATGTAAGTAACAAGGTAAATTATTCAGTAGTCATTCTAATATATTTCTGTGTTAGTTATTAATGTGTATTCTATGTTACTTGTTGTACAGATTCGTATGTTAATAAATAGTTGTTTAGAACCTAAGTCGTATCTCTCCTGCCTTCGCCCCTAGTTTTCTGTTTCAGGTTTCATCAGGTGATCTCTAGCTCAACGGCGCACAACCCAAGACCGAGGGTTGTGACAATACTATTATGCCGGAATGCGATCTTGATTTATTTGAAATAAATAAGTACGTGAGAATTTAAGCAGGTGTGGTTGTGAGTGAGTGCAAAAGAGACCGTGAATCGACTTAAGTGCGATAAACTACTTTTTGAGCGGCGAAAAGTGGATAAGATACTAACAAAAAATTTGTACACAGTTGCAGCAATACTTTTAGAACGAATTAAGATTTTGAACCCTGTTTAATGTACTATTAAATTAAAATCCGGCTCGAAGGACCAAAAATGTTGCGGAGAGGTGGACTGTATAATAGGGACGCGGGTTCAATTTGGCAGGATGTCGCTCTTACCTTATAGGTTAATGTTTAAAGTTTAAAAGCGGCGGCGAATTGTCGGCACTTGTCTTGGCACTCTCGTAACATGTCTTCCCTCTTCTCATCTCGGGGCGAGGCGCACACGCGAGTTTGAACGACTATTAAGGGGTAATAGGGAAATGAGATACGGGAATGAAAAAAAGGATTCTATCCTAAACATGCATCAGTTTTGATATCCGACAAACATACAAAGGTTTTCCGCTCAACAATCAATCCAAACTCAAGCAAGGTCTCAAAATTATCTTTCTTATTAGAGTTATAATAATTTATCCTTTCATTATCAGATAGTAAGCTTAAAAAATATGCAGAAAGTAATTGTTTATGTCTGTAGGGCTGTTTAAAGTACTTGATAATGTCGTGCGTGATTTAGTCTTATAAATGTCTATATCATCCAGTTTTCCATAACAATTTGCTTTGATTTTCGTATGTGGTAATTCAATAATTCAGATGCGCTGCCTTCTCACTTTTAATCGCTTTAGTCATTTCATGTTAAATACATTTACAGTTCTGCCAGTGTTCAGAATCTTTCGACATCAGAATTTGTTTTTTATTTTCAATTACGTAAGTTAACCATGGAGGTTCCTCTTTTTAAACGCAATTGTTTTTTTCAGATTCTGTCATTGAACAAATCAACCAGTAAATTATTATTGAACTTTATCATTAATATTAAAAATCCTATGTTCAATTTGTAACTAATTTTCGCCTTCGGAGGTCTATATAATATACCAAACGCCTAAGTAAGGTTATTATATTTTAATTTCACTCAAATTTGTTCCAAAAATGCTTCACTACTACTTTATAAAATTTTACACTTTTTTATTTATAGTATCTATATACCAATACCACCCCTATACCCACCATACGATACATGTAACCAACTGAAATACGTTTTTAAATATAAAAAGTATTCAAATCCACTCAACGACGTCAACACTTCATCATTTTTAATGCATATATTAAGTGCTAGCTTTTTTTATACAAACCAACACGAGTCAGAGAAGATCGCATCACGTTTATGTGATGTATCTATAATAGAATTTATTAATTTATAGTTTAAAATGAAAACTAGATATGTTTTTATGCTACTACAGGCATTTGGAAAGGTCTCCGTACGAAATAATTTTTAGGATAGGTGAAAGAAACAAACAAATTCAGTTCCATTATTTAATTTACGAACCCACTTCCTATGATCAACAGATCTTCTTGAAAACCATTAAATTATATAAGGCAAGACTTTTATTTAAATACTATAGAAAAAATTTAATAAATAGTAAAACTTTTAACATTTAATAATATCGTTTCTATTCATTTGTAAAGAGGTGGGCGCAATGACTACCATACAAAAAGGTTTTGATAATTATTTATATGGGTGTCAGAAATTAAGGATATATTTTAATTAATTAATAATTACATATAGTTCTATACCGTTTACAACAATATGCAGCCTTTGTGAGTTTTAAAGCAAGTTACAAGACAGTGTTATATTCTGCATAGCAATCATGTCTAAACAAAGATATTTCAGGTAATCATTTTAAGAAAAAATAATTACAATGTAATTAAATACTTTTATTTATTATCCTGAGCGGTTGCATGAGTATGTTACGCTCACAAACATATAAAAAGATAACTTTGGGCGCACTTAACACGACGCCACTTGATTTCTTTATCGCTACCTTTTAGTTCAGCTACACCACATGACTCTGTATGTCTTTGATGTCCACCATCGCTGGGCATTTCAGCGAGCCAGTAATTTTCACTGGAATTATCTAAAAAAAAGTACATAAGTGTATTAGGAATAGTTAATAAATGTACAATTGTTTCATTGTTTTTGATTACGGAAACTCTCAGCATTTTAGCAAAATTTTCTTGACAAACTACCTTTATTTGCGGTATAAATATAAAGAATGTCAGTTAAATAAATACCCTTGAATAAATGGAAATTTTGAGCCCATAGAACAGCTTCTTAAGGAAATTATAATTATTCGTTTTTCGACAAACTGTTCCCACAAAGAATTATCAGATCGATAATCTCTTGTCAGCATTTAAACATTGATAGCTTTCTTCCGAAAAAGTAGTAATTTTATATTATGGACGCTGAGAGTATTCATCCTCGTACAATTTTGAAATATTTTCAGAAAACTTATTATTTGACGCATGCTTAATTTAAGGCTGAGGATCGGCGCTAAACGACGCGACGGCATTTCTTAACATCATTTGTATGAACGGGCTCTTGTGTCTGTTCCCGGGGCAACGCGTTGTCCAATTTATGTCAAATTATTTCAATTTATTCTCTCTCTTGTGATATTATTGTTCACTACTTTTGGATTGGAATTTAATTCTTTTAATTAAAACTGAAAATCAGTGTTTCGTTTATTTTACATTAAATCAAAGTTAGTAATATCCTATTTTTGAAAACTGTTTTCATTTCTTTGCTGTATAATTTTATTTAAGTTATACTTTATACTTAATAATTTTAAATTTGTGACAAGGTTTAAATAAATTCTTTTCACTATTTCAGATATATTTGTTTGCACAAAAACATTTCTTGAAATAATTATCAAAGCCAAAATTACGAATCAATATTTAGACTTGTTTGTAGTCCTTGACTAATAGCACTACATTGAAAAAGAAATAAATTCCACCCACATATGATTTTTTTTATAGCGCCGCAACAACTTCACACCTGATTTTCTCAAAATGGTAAATTTGCACTTTGGTGATTTTGGCATTGGGGTGACGATAATGTGGTTACCTGTAATAGCCTGGATTTGAACCCCCTCGACTAGTATGTTTGAAGCGTAATCGAAAGAAGTATAACAAGTCCACACACTAATCTGACATCTTTACAGACCGCTATCGAAGTTGCATTTGACGAAATCAACAGCCCAACTGACTGGCGAGCGGACGAGCGCTTCAGGTCAAGGATGCAGGTGGTTTTTACTGTTTGTACCTGATTATTTTTATTTCATAAATAATATTGGTAACGGGAATCTGTTAATGTATACAACAAAAATTCTAGTGTATTTTTTGAGGATAACTCCGTATTGTTTTTAGAATACTGGTGATTATATAAATATTGTTAAAAACAAGTATTTCTTTATTTACAAATAATTTAAAATGAAAGGTGCATCTCAATTTCCAGGTTATTTCCCTCGTTTAGTTCAAGTTTATTATAATATACATTTTCCTATAAATAAAAATGAAATCACTATTTCAACCGCGCAAGATATCCAATACGATTCAAGGCGCCATTTATTCCAATATAGAATATTGTGAGATGTATGAACTTTGCACGAGGTAAATTAAAAGGTTCGGATAAAATGCGGGTAAGATCATTGAAAATTTACTTCCAAAAACATATACGTTTTTTTAAATCCAAGATGGCGTCATAGTCGGTAAATAGCAAGGGGACAACTTACACCTAATTTGAAAGCCACTTTCATTACATACATAATCGCTTTTAGTAAATTGAAATCGAACAATCCATTCCAAAGTTATGTATTTATGTACATTTGATCTATTACATCTCACAACGTTGCATCGCGAACGAAAGGAACGAAATACAAAATTCAATATAACAAAGCTCTGATAATTTCTGTGTTACATATTTTTCTATATGTGTACATATAATTTTCAGATATATGTATTATATAAAAAATTATCGTATATTACATCATTCGATTGTACAGAAAAATAGAGGTATTTATAAAAAAAGTCAAAAACTTTGTATACTCACAACATCCTATAATCACAAAACTGTTCAATTTAACGCCGTTCCACCCGAAATGCTGACTTTATTATGAACAGTAGTTACAGATAAAAATGTAATGGTCTACACTGTACAGTTAATTGCAGTAATATATTTCCATTATAATGCGGTGGAATAAGTTTTTTTAGAGGTCATGTATATTATCGGGGACTTTACGCACACGGCACCCTAGGACCCTGCGCCTAAAGACCCTAATGTGTTACATACATACCAGATTGTAGGATATAGAAGCGTAACACGTTCAGGTCTTCTGTGGACGTTAAATTAGGTAAGTGCTTGTGTTGCCATGTGCAATTACTATTAGCCACATACCAACTCGCCTAAATCAGAATCAAATTAAACTTAGTAAAAGACACCCTAACTGAATAATAAATCATTGCCTTTTTTTGTTTTTCTGTCGCATTTTTTCCGGTAATGGTGATATTTCCATTCACTTCAGGAACTAGCACTCCGTCCACGTCAATTGTTATTACGGTTCCATTTTTGTAAACGTGAATATCTGGAGTTAGAGAATATTAAAAATATTATTTCCATCGATATGCATATAAATAATTCGGTTAATATCATTTAACACTTACTTACTATTGAAGCAAGCGAAATCGCAGTTAAAAATATCAGTAATATTAAAAAACACATTGTTGCTCTCAATGCAATACTACTTGCAGTTTGTTTCATGTTCACTTGTGCGGTTCTAACTATAAATGTACCAATTAATTCTCTAKTTTACAGTGCTTCATGTATGCGTTAGTTGCCTAAGCTACTTAGCAAAAATTCTATTGTGACTGGTTTAATATCCTTTTGTTAATGATATCTCGAAGGTATCCAAGAAGCCACAAATTTTACATTAAATTTGTACCTTCTCTTTACGTAACATTTCTTACATATTCAAAATTGAAATGTGTTAAAATAAATTATATTGAATTATGTGTTGAAACGACATAAGATGCTGTTTAAGCAATCGCATTAGTAAACAATTTTACTAAGCTTGGTATTTGAAAAGAACAATGCATGCTAAAATTCCATTCCGCATTTAAATTTGTTTAATTATAGCAACTTAGAGGCTTTATCATCAGTGCGTTAGGGTTCTGAGACATTGAAACAGGGTCGTGGGGTCCTATGAAGCGATGAGGCGACCCCATCAAGCGGCAGTATGAGGCAGGCAACAAAACGAGAAATCATAAATGTGATTTTTAGTGTTTTTGTATTGTACAAGGTGGTCCAAAAGTAATGGAAACCAATATTTTTACAAATTGGTTGCCTATTGCTCTTGGTTACGTTACGCAGCTTTGAAACATTCTAACTTTTTGGGTCACCCTGTATTTATTTTTTTTTGTTACTACATTTGCTCTTCTATCCTTTATCTATTAAAAATGTGTGCCTAGTAGAGCTCTTATAATCGACCGTTTGAGATAATTGTCTACATAAAAAAATATAAAAAATAAATTAAATTACTTAAACATTTATTAATTAAAATTAAAAATTTAAAAATTAAAAATTTTACTATTATTTAATTATTTATTTAATTTTTAAAATAAATCGCAACAACCACTCTCTTCTTTTCCATGGCAAGCTTACTATGAAAGAGGGTAGGCCGCAGTGGCGGCTCCTCGGGGTTGGCAAGGTAGACACCGCCTACCTTGCAATTTCAATCAACAATGCCATAAAAAATAAATAACAATTAGCTAGAAATTTATAATTTTTTTTGTGCAATTTGTTTTTATACCTACCAGTGTTATTTAATATTTCATCTCAAGTTTACCCATACCGCTCAAAAATTACGAACCGCGTTATTACGGCGAACGTTTAAATTGGGAATAGGCGACACAATTTGACCAACTGAAATTCATTTGTATTTGTGTTTACGTCCTTCAGAATCTGCACCGTTAACTACCGCAGTTGACGGTTAACGTAGTAAAATCTTCGCACATATAGATGCGTCTCAGGCGGAATGATCGGTCGCCTACGACAAACTTTGTATGGACTCGGGCTATACGCATTGCGAAAGAGGGCGATAGAGGTTTTAAATGACACCGGTAGATGGCAGCAACTTGCAAGTGTAAGATTTTTACATTTTTTATCGTCTTATTCAAATAATCATGCAATAGGAAGACGTGGCATAGGAATATGTTAATAAACTTTCAATATCCTCTGAACAGTTACAACACGGATAAGATTAGGTGCTCTATTACTTAAATTAAGTACTGTTTCACAAGTTCCGTTTACTTTTTTAGCGTTTTTGAGCTTATTATAGTTTGAGTTTTGCTAGATTTTTTGTTTAACATTCGATTTGGAGAAATTTAAGGTCACTTAGAGCAGAAAACGAATAAATGTGCGGTGGTATACGAATAAAAATAAATGATTGGCATGACATCAAAATACACATATTCCAAGATCGAAGGCAATAATTATAATTGCTTATACTATATACAAGTATAAGGTGTCGCCTACCCTACTTGGAAGGTCACGAGCCGCCACTGGTAGGCCGCAGACTTTTCTGACCCAGTTCAGTAATTTCAAGAACTGCATTCCTCCCACAGCAAGTTTACCCAAGATAAACATCTCAAAGTCAATAAATTTCAACAACCACTGATTTCCCTTCAATGGCAAGCTTGTCGTGAGGGAGGAAATGCCGGGGCCTTTCAATAAATCTTAACGACAACTCTCCTTTGCAAACTTACCACGAGGGAAAAGCCACATCAGGCATTTTCTCCGAGTCCAATAGAATTCAACAGATGTTAGAAATTATTTCCACGTACATCAATAGGCTTTGAATTTGTTTATTAAACGACGCCTAATTACTTCCACATCCAAGGGATGGGAAGTATTGTACCGCGAAAAAAATGTTCAAAAATTTGTATTTGCTCATTCCCTTTAAAATGGTCGAAAACGCAAAAAAAATTTGGGCAAAAAAAATTCTTGTCTGTCTGTGTGTCTGTGGTATTGGTTGTGGACACGATAACTTTCGAAAGACTTAATATATGAACTTGAAATTTGGCAAACCTATTGTTTCTGCAAATTTTTATTTTTTTATATTTTTTTTCGTTTTAGTATGTGATTAGTAGTATAACTGCGAGTATTATTATTTCTTATAAATTTTCGGTACAGCAAACTGTTTAGAAGATATTAGCAAAAAAGCGTCACTTTAAGAAAACGGTTTTTCTTAATTATCGCCGAATATATTTAATATATTCAAAAAATGAAGATGCCATCAGATAGGAAATGAAATTTCTCACCAAAAATGACATTTTCGAAATATTTCCAAAAAAACCTATTTTGGACCCTGCGCGTACGATTTTATTTTAATTTTGGTATTATATAGAAAATAAAATTTCTGATCAGAAAGCGCTCTTGTAATTTTTTTGTTAAGTTAATAATTTTCGAGTTATTTGGAAAAAACCGATTTTAAAGATGTAGGTATATATTTTTGCTAATATCACGAGGACCGTTTGTCTTAGAAAAAATGTGTAGGGAGAAAAAATGCTCAAAACCTGATTATTAATCGTATAGTATAAGAAATGAAAACGTAAATGTCATTTTGACAATTGGATGTGGAAGTATTGATTCAATTTGCAGCGGTTTTTTAAATAACAACTCTTCGTTCCGAATAATAGCACTGAATCATGAATTATCTGCTTCTGTATGCTATTTATGGCATCAGCATAAACAAGTGATTCATGTACCCCCTCATGCAAATGCATTGTATTTAAATGGGCTCAGCGGGGAAAAGCTATTTGACTTCCCTTCCCTAACGTATCCAGCACCCAGAGAAATGTGTATGTGGCAAGTCTACAAAAGTGCGCTAGAGCACCATCTTGTACGAATATTATTATATCATGTCTTATATTTAACGACGACTAATTTTGAAAAATATTTAAGTGTGAATCGCCATCTTTACTTTACCCCCTTTACCCTCTTTACTTATAAGTAAAGAAGGCAGTGGGCGTGCCCGACATAAAGTATATAGAATTAGATAAATGTAAGCCAAGTAATTTGATTAATTTTACTTTTCTCTTTTTAATACCAATTCAAACTCAAAAATTCCTCTTTATGCTTCACAGTAAAGCTCTTCCGAACAAAACCACAAAGATTTAAATTTGCTAAGGCAACTTTCCGATAGGTAGTAGCATTCTAGGCAATGCCATTTGGGTAGCTAAGTAACATTAGAGAGATCGATGTTTAAATCGATATTAGTAAACTGAATAAGGATGCATTCCTCTGTTATTATTTAAATCATGGGCTTCATATTTTGTCCCATTATTTGTTCCTTTTACAGACTGTATCAAGGAGGTGAGGACAAACTTGAAAGGGTTATAAAAGTCATTGCAGTAGAAAAAAAAGAAGTAGCTTAGAAGAAAGTGTTCAAGAAAGAGGCAATATAACCCAGCACTCCTAAACGACTTGGAAAAAATGTCTTGTGGGTCGGAACCTGCTAAACAAGAAAATGGTATCCCAGATGAAAATGAGGAACACATTATAACCAGACCAAAGTACTGAAGAGTGCGGAGGATACTGCCAAACAAATAAACGTTATCTAAAGGCTTCAAACAGAAAGACATGAAAATAAGCCCAACCACAGAAAACCGGGACAGTCCAGCACCATCGTCCTATCTGAAGCTCCAGCAAGAGCAACCCAAGCAAGACCCAGGAATCCTAATTGGGAAGTTAAATAATTTTTACAGAATGAATTTTCTGATAAAGCTAATAAAATCAGAATTGCCGTACTTTTTTGTTTTTGCATATGTTGAATAAAACTCAAAATATTAATTTATTAAGATTTGCCTTTAAAATTATGACGTCACAAACGAATAAAAAGAAATAGTTTCACATCTTCTTTAGTTAGAAAGAGATAGCCAAGCGACGCTGAAAATGCCCACCATGGCAACGCCGCATAGTCGTAAACTGTTTCCGACTTTCCGATCGGTGTTATTAAATTGTTGTATTAGGTCATGTTTGTTTATCTTTATTTGCATTATTTTATGTTTAAGTATTGAAAGTGTGTTTAATGTCTAAAACAGTGTTGATTTTACTATGTGCTCTGGATTATTCTACCACGAAGAATACAAAAATATTAGCGCTTCGGTTTAACTGAATATAACCAAAGCATCATCTCCATATGACTCACCTGCAGATCTACAAACAAGCAATTATAATAATTTATTTATAATATATATGCAAATTATCATCGTTCTGCCTTTAAAAATCCAGCGTCCATTTCATAGTAAAGAATACAATACAATACAATACAATACGAATACAACAAAAGCTACTCAAACAAATGTTGAGGTTATTTTTTTATTGACCCTGTCAGCTTTTTAAAACACGTGACCTTCGAAATGGCTGCCAGGGGGCACATGTCAAAACGATGCAGCTTCTAACGCGCGGTCATAGAAACCTTATTACTTAATGCTAAAGGAGAAGACATTCAAGCTGAGTACATTATGTGTGATGATGATCCGAAATATTACAACGCGTGGACCCAAGTTATGCAAACAGAGAAGAAACCGAGACGGTTACTTTGTACATGGCATGTGATCAAGAATTGGAACATACAAGGACGAAACAAAATTAAGAAAATGGAAAACAGACAAGAGATGAAAAATGAAATGAGAAGGATATTAAAGGAGACTGATGTTACCAAGTTTGAGGAGCTGATGAAAAGTTATTTTAAACGTCTTGTGGAAGAGGATGAAAGTGACTTTTTAAAATATTTGCAACAGTAAATGACCTTTTCAATTTGTTTAGTAAAATATACATTACTATTTTCTTTTCAGACATTACTTTCAGAGTAAGGAAAGAATCATGATGTGGGCTCACTGTTATAGAACAAATGCAGGCATTAATACAAATATGGCCATTGAAAGCCAGAATAAGATGTTAAAATATAACAAAATGAACGGAAAACGAAATAAATATTCGGTAAGTTATTTTTTAACTGTTATAAATAGGTGTAATAATATCTACAAACTTTCTTCATAGAGTTGAAAAATTACTGGATTTATTAGATGAACTGGTAGATGAGAAGATGTGGAAGAAAATTATAAACACTGAGAGACCAAATGCAAACAATTATCAACATAAGGTTAATAATGAAGCTCACAAAAAGGCAGAATGTGACATGATGAACAAGGTGAAGACAACAGAATTTGGTAAGTTTGAGGTACAATCATTTTCTGTAAGTAATAAAATTTATATTGTTTCCTATAATGAATTTTGTGATGAAAACTGTAGGTCATCATTATATTGTTACAAATGTAAAATATGTACATGCTGTTGCTTTGTTTGAGAAGAGAAGTGAGTCTGTTGTAGGTGAAGTACGAAGTGTGAAAGACATAAATCCTGTATACATTAATGAACCAACTACAAGCCAATTATGCTACCATAATGAGTTAACCCAGTTCATGCAGCATAACCATGAAAGTGAAGAAGACGATCTAAATTTTGAGCAAAGGCGAGAGGTATTCTTGCTATCACAATTATCAGTGTACTTTTGTATATAATTTACTCTACTTTTAGACTATGTCGGAATACATGAAGAACTTTATAAAAACTTTAAATAAGCGAAAATTAATGAAGTTACTGGACTTTTGCATGAAACTTAACAATGAAGTGGACCGGGGGAATACAGAAGTAACTAGTAAAAAACGAAAGATTGAAAAACAGTTGTATTATCCAAATAAAAAGTAAAATTAAAGTTAGTATTAAAATTACATCACAAGTAAAAAGTAAGTGGTGATATTAATTTTGACTGGTTTTATAGCAACATCTGAATATGGTGATGGGCCGGGAAGGTTAAGACTTGCATTTGTGGTGTAGGGACGCTTAAGGATTTATTTATTTCTGATTTAATGTTGTTTCTATCCTGTATCAGTAGGTTTTTGTTTATTTTATATTTCAGTTTGGTATGTACTAGGTATTATAGTTTGGTTGTTTTATATTAATACTTTATTTTGTTTTGGTGATCTAAATAAATTGTTAATGTAATATAACGTATTTTGTGCTTTGGTGATGGATATACAATTGTTGTGTTTTCTGCTTGCTAGCTTGTGGTTTTCTAATATACATAGGTATAAGTTGTTTAAAAATGGCATTTATTTTATTTAATAAACGTGTATTAAAAAATAAAGTATTTTAATTACACCAGTTTCAGCTGTTTATGTTTACATTTTCACGACATTAGACGCATGTTCAGCAAATCGGTGTCCAAAGAGTGATGGATTGAGCGGTGTTTGCTTGTGTGTAGAAGAGATGGGTCGAAAGATGTATGGCGTGTATATGTTGTAAACAGGCTTGTTGGTTCATATTGGTATCTAGTTAAATTCAAAATCACTGCTTGTGCCAAATGGATGAATTCACGAAAAAAAAATAATGTCGCCTGCTCGCATAGAATGCAGTCTGCAAACGAGGACTGCGATTCTTTTATTTTTATACAACACAAATTAATCATTTCTAAACGACATATGAAGCGACGTAGGCTAAAATGTTACATCAATGTCATACCCTCGGACGCTACCATTAAATATAGGATCTTAATATTCGACTGATTTATATTCTTTGGATGAAAGAACAGTTCATTGACGTGCCTCAGAAAATTAATTAATCATCTTAAAATCTCGTTACCTAACGTTTCGAAAACTTACCCAAAACTTAATTTCTCATATCTCGGTCATAACCATTGCTAGTAAAATGTTCAGAACAAATTCGTAGTTTCTACATTCACTGTTAGTCGTCTAGTCAACTCTTTTCGAGTGTACTGTATGTGTTTTATGTGATAACAAACGGCTCTCTTTTGGAAAATTACATATATTAACTATTACAATTTTTGATGCCCCGTGTGTTCCTTATTCTCACCTAGCTCAAAATGCAAATATTTAATGTAACTTGTGTGCAATGCAAAAAGTTATTCATTTGGTACATTAACACCTGATCATGGCTACTTTAGTATGACATTCACATTTGGCCAATATTTCACATTCTTGAACATCTGGTATTTAAGCAAAGGGTATAGCCGGATATATATGGGAAATCTGCCCGCGGCTTTTTTGTTGCAATTCGAAAAAAATTAAAAATTATTTTTTTGTAATCTTGCGCTTATATTTTTTATGGTAAAAAATGCCTAAAAATTATTTTTCCCAAAAATACATCTTCACTAGATAAGAAACAGAAAATTAAGACATACCTTACTTAAAATAGTTAAGAGTATGAAAAATGTTTAGAGACAATAAATATATCTTGTTTTTTTTCAGTTTTAGTATCATAAAAACAAAAAGTTCGATTACAAAAGATATATTGTAATACTGATATTGTTGAACAAAATTATTATAAATTATTGATTGGCAAGTGTAATAATTTCAAACGAAATAGATTGAAGACTACTCTGAGTAACGTCAGTCTTCGTCACTGTCTTCATTCACTACAACATTACCTTTTGATCAACAAACAGACGACTCAATATTTCAGCAGGTTTTACTATTTTTGCCAAGTATCGAGCATGAGAGATAATATCTGAGACAGATCATGTGAGCATTAATTCAAAAACATATCGTTGTTTTGTTGACTATCAACCAAATAAGAATGACAACTCTGGAATTAGTCGATATTGTTGTAAATGTGCTAATGGTAACCGCATTGTCGGATGCTGCTCACACATTGCAGCTATCATATATTATCTATCTCACGCTGGATATTTGGCAAAAGTAGTAAAACATGATGACATATAGAGTCGTCTTTTTATTAATCAAAAGTTTAATGTTGTAATGAAGTCAGTGACGAAGACTAACGTTACTCAGAGCAGTCTTCAATCTATTTTGTTGGAAATTATTACATTTTTGTTTTTGTTCAACAATATCAATATTATAATATAATATCTTTTATAATCGAACTTCTTATTTTTATGCTACTAAAACTGAAAAAAATGCCAATAGTATGAAAAAACAAAATTTATTTATTGCCACTTTAAACATTATGTCGTAATTTTCTGTTTCTTTTCTAGTGAGGAAGTATTTTCTGTAAAATAATATTTTTTATACATTTGTTTACTATAAAAATATAAGCTCAAGATTACAGAAAAAAAATACTGTTTAATTTTTTTCGTATCGTTCCGCCACTAAAACAAATCTAAAAAAATTCCTGAGTATAGAGGAGTGTAAAACGTATTTTTTGACAAAATTTGGTGACACTTTTCAAAAAGGTTTTCGAACGAAATATTTAAATTTTATTTCTCTCGCTAAAAATCGGCTGTTACTATAGAAACCATAAAAAAATATTTTTTCATGCCTTTTACTCGTAAGAATTTATAAAAAAAATCGCCATTCACTAATTTTCAATTCTAAGATAAAAAATAATATGAAACCGAAAATAAAGTTTTGTCTGAAAAACTTGGAAACTGTGTGAAACAGAGCTGAAAATTTGACAGAATAATTTTTATTTGGCACCTAAAAGATCCCCCTAGTCCCAATAAAAATGCTGCGGGGTCAGATTTCCCATGTATATCAGGCTATACCCTTTGTGAAAAATATTATATTCACTTTTCATTGGATGGAATAATAAAACAATTGCTGGGATAAGTCCAACAAAATTTACTATAATAATACAAATATGTTTCATTATCTATCTGCAGACGCATACACCATTCTTGCACCGTCCTCCTTTTTTGCGTTTCTGAAGACAATGTGCAGCACACGCCGAATTGCCAAAAGAAAATCCTCCTATTTGAAAGCTAAGCAAGTCGCACGTTACACGTTTTTGACGAAGAAGTACTTCACCTGAAATATATACATGCGGTCAAAAAAAATTATCCCACCACAAATTTGCAGGATGAACTTGTAAAGCTAGTGGTTTTGCTAATAATAGTGACATGTAACTAGTTCTCTAATTTGTCAACAATATTTTGTAATAAAAAATTAGTTAATAAATCCAATGATGTTGCTAAATATCAGTTGGTGATATAAAAGAGGAACTTGTTTAGTAAATATTTAGCTTTTCAAGCCCTAAAGTTAACTGAAAATTTTCAATAATATAAAAAAGTTATTATTTTAATTAATCAGAGAATATAATAATCACAAACTATAATAATTTCAAAGTAAAAATTGAATTCAGATGTGTAGTTAAAATATTAGGATATTCAGTAGCAAATAATAAATTATTTTAAACCTTACAAAAATGCATTCGTGATATGACGAATCACCATATATTTCTTACAGACAAACTGCATTGCTTTTTGAATTTATCACTGCAACTATATAGGAAGAGTGGGAGCTGAAATCGAAGACTAAAAACTAACAACACCATTATAACTGATATAAGTACGATCCACTAATATATTATTCCAAGTTAGATATGCTTGCTTTTATTACTCAAATATTTAAAAAAAAATATAGTACATTGCTCAAATTTTAGTTGGCAACTACGTTTCATTGAAAGTTTATAGTTTCACATAGGCACATCGCGAAAGTACTGACGAAATTAATGTATGAAACCAACAAAATGTCAGATATGAACAACTGTTAACGTAGAAACTGATAAAAATTTATCAATGTGTGCTAGTAACTAGTAACAGCTAACTATAAGACAAACTGTCAATAAAAATATAGTAGTTTTGCATCTAATAACATGAAAATAATGACATTTACAGTGAAAAAACTACATTACACTAGTACCTCTTAATCGGTAAATATTAGTATCTGTTTCGATAAGTTCAAAAGGTATTATATTCGACAAACACCAGAAATGTTAATAAACTAAATTCATGTTTCATTAGAAAATAAATAAAGTAATAACATGCGGATGCCTTAATTGTAATAAAATAAATCAGTTACTGTATATGCTTGCGGCCTATGGCATAACCGACGGTTTGTCAGCTATAAAAACATTTTCATCTTATTATCGATTTATTTTGCACTACCTTTTCCACTATATATTAAACCGAACGTCCGCCATAAATCTTATCAAAATCTTAAACTATGTCTCAGAAAATTTGATATTTATTAAGAATGTTGCAGATAAGTAGATGAGCTTTTATTTCAAAACTATAAATCGTGTTATCTATACTAACAAAAGCATTTTGAATCTTACTCAAGTAAAGATTGAAATATGAGCATTAACGTACGTTCTGTTCCTACTTTTATATTTGTGCTATAGGCACATTTTGCCAAATTTACCTTTTTCCTGCAATTTTAATTATTCATTATAAACTGTATTTATTTGTATAATAATGTGAGCATTTAGGTACATATTAGGCTAAAAAGAAAAAATGCTACACAATTTAACAATAATAGGTCACAAAATATTTGTGAATATGAATGCAAGCTCACCTCCATAATAACAGAGAGTTCTAACCCCAGAACACTCGAAAAATAACGTTTTACACCTGAACTTGTTAGAGAAATAATTACCTTGACCTTCCGTGTCTAATGCAGGCGCGCAGCTAGCCAAAAGCACACTAGCGGCTATGACTAATAGAAAAACTGATGTTTTGTACATCTTCGATGCTCTCCTTTTAGCAATAGGTACTCACTTCAGAGTTGACACTACACAACGATCGGGAACACACATATCTTATATACCGTTCATAAAATATGATGGTTTGCATTGTAAAAGGTACTTCCCAGTAGGATTTCTTGAATCGACGGTGAACGTCATCAACCCGAATAAGATAAGCAGTTCGCGAGAGGGTTTTCCCAGTCTGTTCTTCCCGCAGTCCCGCCTCGGAATCTGACCGATAAAAAATGAGGTCATGGAGGTCAAGCTCTTTCTGATTGTCATGCTTTGTTTGTAAATATTTCTGTAATTTTAGTTGGATGATGGTGACTACAACTTTTGCTGTTATCTAATACTTCAATAACAATAATTCAGCTTTGCTTCGCTTTATTGTGATGTTTAAAGTCCCGACAAATCATATTACATAAAGTGGAGAGTTTTAAAAGAATTTATACTTTCTTAAAGGGCTGTGCCGAACAGGAGTTAAAGTACAATAAAGGAAGCATTCAATTTTCAGCAAGAGTTGACTTTCTTTAAAACCCAATTATGTAGATAATTTTGAACTATATAGCATTTTCATTGCGACCACAGAGATGCTTTTAGAGCTCGCTATAAAGGGTGTTCACGGAACAGTCTTCAATGGCTAACTTTTTTATTTGACGTCGTCGACTACTGCTTTAAATGGCGAAATTTCATGAACTTTTGAGATCTCTGTGGTGTTTACAAAATAAACAATTGAGTATCAGCTGACCGAGATATCGTCTACAAGTTTAATATATTAAATAGAACCACCCCATTTTTATAGCGCATTCGATTAAGGGCGTTGAATTAAAAAAGAGTACTAAGGTACCACTACCCTACAGTTAATTGTTTTTAGATTTCTTATGTTAAATAATTGCTTTTCAAGAAAGTCTACGATAGCTAACTTTTTGATTAACAAGGGTATGTGCTATGTTGTCTAAATTAGAACAATCCAGCAAGGAGTGTTCGTTTGAAACACCTTGCCAGTGGAATTCTCTTCTAGACGCACTAGAGATCCAGATATTTCGTTGTAGTACCGTTCATCGGCTTGCCGGTGGATATCGCTCTCTGAGACTATTTGGTTTCGCATACTGGCTAACTTTTTGATCTGATCTGATCTGATATTATTGTTTGTTTATTATTCAACGTGAAATATGTCAAAAACAATTGACTGTAGCATAGTGGTAACTACCTTAGTAGATAAAATGCATGTCTATGCTGTGCTGTCTGCACCTCAACCAACTGCAGATAGATCTATTTCGCTGTCATTACAGCTCATCAGTGCAGTTTAGGTCTAGTGTAGACAGCACGGCATAGAACTGGTTTTGCTTATCTACCAAAGCAATGGTATGATGTAAGTAAGAATTTAGGATGGCAATGCCATCTGTCAGCATTACACTTTAGGAAGTAGTACCCGTTATGGGAGCTAGGTGGCTTTGTCATCATGTCAGTGTAATGCTGACAGTTGGCATTGCCATCCTAAATTCTTACTTACATCATACCATTATTTTGGTATATAAGCAAAACCAGTTCTATGCCGTGCTGTCTACACTAGACCTAAACTGCACTGATGAGCTGTAATGACAGCGAAATAGGTCTATCTGCAGTTAGT
The DNA here is from genome assembly GCA_025024175.1 of Rhyzopertha dominica. NCBI lineage: Eukaryota > Metazoa > Arthropoda > Insecta > Coleoptera > Bostrichidae > Rhyzopertha > Rhyzopertha dominica. The sequence goes on along the minus strand of QCXZ01000064.1, from coordinate 30,939,105 downwards.
TGAGGTATAGACAGCACAGCATAGACATGCATTTTAATGTATGTCGGTTCTTGCCCGCTAGCAAAAAGTGCCGTGGGGGCCTGCTGTCAAATTGAAGTATGCAGTTGCATGCCAATTTGTCAGGCTACAGGTCACTTCCTTTAGGAAGTCGTACCCGTTATGGCAGCTAGGTGCTAGGTGCTAATGCTGACAGATTGCATTACTTACCTTAGTAGATTTTTATTTAATTTGACGCCCTTAATCTAATGTGTTATAAAAATAGGGTCGTTCTATTTAAAGTAACACACGTGTATTCGATAATTCGATCGGTTGATGTTCAATTATTTTTTGTAAGCACCACAAAGTTCTTCTCAAGAACTCATAAAATTTCGTATTTAAACCACCAGTCTACATCAAATAAAAAATTTTGCTACTCTAAACTGTTTGTGAACATCAATTATTCAAAAAATACATATCGCAAAAACAAATCACTGTAGGGTAGTGGTACCTTAGTACTTTTTTGCTTAATTCGTCGCCCTTAATCTATGCGCTATAAAAATGGAGTCGTTCTATTTAAAATAACAAGCCTGTCAGTTGATGTACAGCATAGATAAATTAATTAATCTATGTGTACAGTCAGCAAAAGCCTTTTTGCAACGAGTAGTTGTTACCGACACGTTATGTTACTTCAGTTCTCCTTATCGCTAGAGGGTGCTGTAGTAGATTATTGCTTCAAACGCCTTGAGAGGTGGACGATGGCCACCTGCTTTTCACCCCATCCGTAAGTTATTAAAATACGTTACTTGTTAAAGAGGCAATAAATTATACCGCAATAAGATAAACAACCCCCAGTAACAGCAGGAGAGCTTGAGGAAGTGATTACAGCAATGTCTTACCTACTAAAGAAATACCATCGTGGTTTTCTTCAATGCAATTTACTTATACAGATTTTAATTTGAATACTGTTATAATTATTTACCGTTTGATCCACCTAACATAGGCACTCATTACCGCATAGCTTCAAATTGCTTCTTCTAAAAATTTGTCGACAGCTTTTGTGAACAGAAATATTACTCAAGATATGTATAATTACATTTTAATAAGTATTATGTTTTTAATATCAAGTGTTTTCGTTAAACATTACGGTATATTTGAAAACACTCTTCAAATTCAAATTTTTAGGTGTGATCATTCAGGTGTATTATTGTATATGGTAATTCAATTACCGCAGCAAAAATGTTTACAGTACGAAGGACACATGTTGTAAAACATTAGTGGACTATTATAATCAAATTTAAAATAAAGTTAAATTTTGAATTTTTTTTTTTGTTGCAGAACTTGTCTTTTTAAATTAAAATACACTTAACTTCTTTTTGTGGAATAAAATGCTGTATCATTTAGTTTAAGAAATTTCCTACAATGACAAAATTTATATTTAAATATTTCTAATTAGAATTTCAAAACTATATCTCTTGAAGGAAAATGAAAATTAACAGTCTTCCTCAAGCCTCAATAGTTATCTACAGAATACAATGCAGATTAAATTATGTTGCTAGCCTATTCGTCTCAAATCAATTATTCAAGAGATGTGCCATTTTCTGCAGTAAAAAAATTAAACTACCTTATAAAGCAGTCAATTGACAATAACAAATAAATGAGTATGTTGGTGAAGTGCTATCTTGCCCATTTCAAAAGCAGGCGCTTTCAACTTTCAACAGATGCATCTTGATATCAATATCAATTTCGTTAAAGTATGCTTTATTTTTTTCTTTGAGCGTTTCATGTGCTACCTGTATAATTTGTACTTTAGCAGGTTTTTTAATTTCTCAATTAAAAGTATGAAAAAAAAGATGTAATGGTGCATCGCAGAATGGTTTATACTTACTAATAATGTAAAGATTCTTGGAGAGATTAGGAGGGTAAAAAATAATCCAAACGAAATTCTTTTGTTTTTGTTTGTTTGCAATAACGATTAAATAAATAATTTAGTATTGTATGTACCAAAAAATATTAAAATTTTGTACTTTTAAAATATTTTTAATGCTCACTACTTATAATTAACTACGACCTGTCCGCTTGTCCAGCATAAAATTCAACGCAATCATTTCATGAAAAACTATAAACACCTGAATGACTCAAAACTAATTTTATTTTTATTATGGATGAAACGATAAAACACTATACCATCACATGGCAGGAGAAGAATTTAGATAAACTAATATTAGATTTTTCAAGAAAATTCTAAACTACAGCAAGTCTATTTGGATCAGTATTCACTTCTGAATTAGGTTCGTAAAGCTAGAAAATCTCTAGATATTTATGGAAGCGAAAACAACTTCTTTCACGAAGCTTAACTTAAACAGGACTTAGCATCCGCTTATGTCAAAAGAACTTGCTAAAAAACATTACAAGAACTTAGTTTTCGTACACAGACCAAGTTATGCGTCAAGAGACTTTGTATCAATAATTATATCAAACAGTTATAACTCAAAATAAGTAACTGAAAACTAGAATGAAAAAATAGCTATATGCCATTCTATTCTGCCTAAAAGCTTTTTGTCTACAGTAATGGTTAAACAATTTTACCTATTTTCGGACGGAAAGGAAAAGCGAGGTCTAACTTGCACGGATTTAATTCGTTTATGTAGGTAGGGGAAATTTAGACGGAAATGCCAATAACAGGCGTAGTCATTAAATATCATGCGTATAAACACCTCGTTGCTTTTTTTTCACATATAATCTTGCGTTTGTTAGAATTGTCGCCAACATTTTCCCTTATCATTAAAAAAATGTATGTATTTATAAACACAGAATTACGAGTATGACACTTTATTTCCTGCGTTGCTTAATTTATTCTCAAGAATCATCAAGAATCAATCAACGTTGCAGGTTATTATTTACTTCAAATTTCGCTAATATGAAGTAAAATATACCTTGTCATGCAGTAATACTCAGGCTCTAGTCTAGTGCAACAAATAGTATCCAGAAATGTATCCGCTAAGGAGAAAAGCAATAAATTCTAATTGCAAGGGTTTATTTGCTTTGTACTCATAAAATTTGCGACAGGTGGGCCACACAAATACCAGACAGTTCTTTGCTCTTGAGGGTCTCGACGTAATAACACATCTGCGGTAGCGCCCCCTAACGACAGGGATTTTATTTTAAGAAAAAGAGTCGGTAAGGCCCTAACTGTAATTTGCTCGTTCCATTTCTACTTGTGCCAGCCGTACAATTGTTTTTTTTTGTAAGCCCCACAACATTCGTCTCAAAAATTTCTAAAACTTCTCAATTTAAACCACTAGTTTACATCAAATGAAAAATTTAGCTGTTACCGTGAACACCCTGCATATCGCCTGCTCCAGAAAATTGGAATGAGTAAGGAACAGTGGATTCGAAAAAAGATGGAACGGCGGTTTTTTGTTATTCTAGAGAACAAAAGAAGCTTCTACACTAAATATAAACAGTTTATTTGTTATTTGTTAGTTACCTGCAAAAACAATAAGAACACTAAAACAGAAAACAGGTAATTAAGAATTAAATAGGGCTTTATTTTGAAACGATTGGAACACAGTAGTCTGTTAATATGAAGAAGACAAGAGGTCATGAAATGTTTTTTTTATAAAACCATATGCATTTTTGTGTCATCCGAGTCCTTATTAACTAAGGAATTCAGATATTATGGTTATTTAACACGTGCATAAAATGACGGTCAAAAGGATTACATAGAGCAGTAGGCAAGCATTATGTTCAAAGCTTTGAATGTAAAAGGTTCATTGTGATCAGTTAGTTTACAATTTGACACACCTAATCGTTCCATATTATAGCCTAAAAATTTGTTCAAGGGAGTAAGTAACTTTTGTTAAACTTGTTGGTACTTTATATTCCTTCCGACTACTGTGAGCACTTGTACATCTTGGATTAACGAAGACATTGTCAAAAATAATAAAACGGTCCTTTATCTGTGTAAATTTTAATAGGCGATATCTGGTGACACTACTATCTACAACCTACTTGTCTCTCCATATCTGTGTTTTACTGACTGCTGCAGATACCACTAAAATATTTAGAAGAGCTTAAAACTTGGTCCGTGCATTGTATTCTTCCCAAACTGACCAAAGCACTTATCAAGAGTTGAAAGAAAGATGGCAAAATATCGAGAAAGAACGCTGTGACAAACGCTTGGCAAACAACAGTTAAGGACCCGAACTTAAACTTAAACAACAGTTTGTTTTCAGTTATTCACTGAGTGAGATAGTGAGAAATATACAGCATTATTTGCTTTCGAAAAAGCCTACTTAATTAACATCTCTGGAACCTGGATGCATATTGTTTTTTACTATCAGTTCCAGTTAACGATGACTGCGTTACTGTATTAAGCGTTCTTTTGTTGCCACCTCTTCTTCTATGTATCTAATTTTATTTAAGCAGGTTATAAATTAACAAAAATAAATATACTAGCTCCGCCTACACATGACTCACTACTTTTATTAATTATGTCAGAGTGCGCATCGCATCTATGTTTCTATTGACACATATTTGTCGTAAGACTTGTAGATAATTCATGATGGTAAAATTATCTACATAACAAATATTAAATGAAGATTAACGTTATAAGTTTGTAATAAATAAACAAACGTTCAAACAACACTATTTAATACAAGGAAGTTCAAATATATTTATCATTAGTCGTGATCAAAGTGTACTATCTACACTTTGGATTAATTTTACTAAACAAAGGTTCGAACAAGAATCACCCTTCGACCCAGCCACCTCTCAGTTCAACCGTTCGTACATATAACGTTCACTTCAAAACTCCCCCATAAAATCGTCTTTTAACACTGGCCATGTGTGCTTTATCCGCATCCAAAGAGATCCTGGGCATCTCAAGCTGACTTAGGTGCCCCAACAAGTACGGCTGCGATATTTTTTCTTGCAAACGCGAAATAGTTATTATGCTTTTTGGAATATCTGACCCTATTTCGCAACTTATTGCAGTATTCGCACTCAGTTCCCCAAAATACTCCTAACGTAACCTTAATACACTGTATAAAAAAGGGCTAGATTTACAGAGCAGATAGTGATCTAATTATTTCAGTCAATCCCCTGGGATGCCAGATTTAAACAGTTCCTATAACAAAAGCGGCAAGTATACTGCTGCTGTATATGCACAACATATATATAAAGTAATTATTTCGTCTTTAGTATAAGATTCTGTTCATCAGTAAAACCGTAGAGAAAAATACAGTTCCAGTACCTACTGTAATTTACTGCTTCAGAGCTAAGATAACTACATAAGGACAAGGTCACTAACTGCCGGTATCCTTCTTAATAGAGTTCAAGAAAATCTTGTAAAACTTACCGAATTTCATATCGTAAATTCACTAGCAATCACAGATCGCGATTTAGTTTGGTTTGTTTTCTGAGTAAAATATTGTACATTTTGTATACATATGCCTACATATTTTCTATTTGATAAACTTCTTTCTTGTACATTTTGTACTATAAATGGTAGACATTAAAATTAAACAAAGCTATACCACATGAAAGCTTTTATTGCACGGTACTGGTAAGAAGAACAAGCCCTTTTCTATCTACACACACAGACTCCATCTTTGCAACTTCCTCCTTTTCTGCCTAGTTGAAGACAATGGGCGGCACATGCAGAGTTACCAAACGAAAATCCCCCAGCCTGGAAACTCAGCAGATCACAGGTAACACGTTTTTGACGAATAAGGTTTTCTCCTGGAAGGAATATTATCAAAGTTAGTAACTTAATAGGTTACTTCTTCATAGATACGACTTAATTTTTATTAATATCCAGATTCGCTTATTAAATTCTTATACAAAATCACATTTAGCTAATTTTAACCGGAATATGACTTTTTTCTGTTGATTATTTATTGGATTTCTAAGAATAACATGGTCTGTTCTTACTACTGCCGTAGAGTTTTAATTTCACAAAAAAAAAGAAATTCGTGCGGTATTAAATTACGTACAAAATCTTATGTGAATATAATAATATACCGAAGTATAGTATGATATATGCTTTACTCAAAATTATTAATCACGTTGCATGGATAACTAATTGTTCGTCCGTCAATAATGATGATTAATAAATGGACCGATGTAGAAAATAAAGCTAATGTTATATGAATAAAATATGAACTGTTCTTCTCTTTATTTTTTTAATTACATTCAAAAGCAAAAAATATAAAACGACTATCAAAGCAGCCTAAATATTCTTCATAAAACTTGTATAATGTCATTTTTGTTTTCCATTTTATTTTTCTGTTTAGTTTTAAGGTATAAGTATTGAAAAATAAAAGGTACAGGAAACTTATTATTTACTTTTAAATACCATTGCAAATCATATATTAAATTACATATACTCTAAGATATATTATCTGGCAACTATAAAATAACATAATAGAGCAACATCATTGTACAAAACGCCATAGGTTCAATTAGCGATTTTATCATTAAATATAAATATAAAATCACTGGGTTCAGTGTACAAAATAAATTCAGGATGTCAGTATAACACTGCCATAAACAGCAGAAAGCAAGTAAGTCGTTCCTTACCTTCATGATCTTTTATTAATGCAGACCTTGCGAAAAAGGCGTTAATCATCAACACTACGATAACAGTTGTCTTGAACATCCTGATGTATTAGCTTTACCTAGACAATTACAAAAACGGACTCACAGTGACCAGAGATGGAGCGTCGGATGAACTTATATAGTGTTCTCGGGCACGATAGTCAATGTGTGGTTCCCCATTGTACGTGATAACAACATTAATAATAACATTTGCACTGGCAAAAATAGGTTCGATAAACACTTTTCGTGGAACTGCAAGACGCGGAACTGTAAACACCCAGTGAATTTGAACAACCTGCAATTGTCCGATAAGTTTGCAGTGTCAAGGTAAAATAAAAGGTGATCAGTTGAGGCTGGATGGCAGCTGTATTTTATTGAAACTAATCGTGCTAGAATCATACGGTAAAATTTCTATAAACAAATGCGGCCACACAGATTTTATTAAAAATATTATTAAGTACAGTGCTCCCAGTCTTGTAAGGTTATTATATTACCACCACAGTAAAATACTTTAATTCCAATAACAAGGTATTATTTACCACTTCAGGTCTTTTTTAGAAAATACCACGAACAGCTCATAAATCACTTCAGGTGCAGGGTGCAGGCTATTCCGTGAGGACCGTATTCAGTCCATTTGGCTGAAGCAATTTATATTTATATACAAAAAATGTTATCGCTTGTAGCGCCCTGTAATCACAATTATTGTCCTTATACAAATATGAAGATAAATTTATTAGCTTTAAGATTTTTTATTCTAAATCACTATCACTAATGTTTTTTACGAAATTCATACTGTTACTGTCCGAATTAGAATTTAAATTAATTATTAAACTGTTCACACTTGGAGATATATAGATGTTTTTATCACACTAGCACTTTAATTAGGAAAATTATTGTGCCCTTAATCTCTTTTCTAAGATCAGTCCAAATAAGTTCAATAGGACTGAAACTTCATCTGTCCTGTATTACTGAGGGATATTCAGATCATTAATCCTGCCCAACAAATCTTTCTGGGTTGGTTTGTTGGGTGCTTCGATGTTATTTATCCTCATATAATCAATATTTAGAATGACATTTTGTATTATCCATTACTATTACACTATTAGAAGATAAAAATGACAAGTGCTGTTGTGTAAACCAGGTCTGAAACAGTAAAATATCCATATCTTGATGACAATCAGCAGAACATTTTCTTATGTTTTTTACTGACAAAGAAATGCATTACGGGCCCATCCACTTGCGTGCCTTTTGCCGAGCGAAGAGGGTGTATTTAAACAGCAATTAATTGTACCATCAGGAAGACCTTTTTTACATCATCATTGTCATTGTGAGGCGATTGATTTTTACACAGAGAGACAGATCCCCAATATAACCTTATACGAATTGGAAGACTATACATAACTTTGCCGCTTGAGGGGGCGCGTTTGATATAGCCTACCAGAAAATCGATAATATTTCGGAAAAATTTAAACACTACATTGATCTAAATATGCTCATTAAAATCTCTGTTCACTAATTTTGTTTAAACACTATGGGTTAGTTTCTCTTCTCTATTTTAAGTTAAAATCAACTCTGTATTTATAATCTAAACGAATCACATACMCCAATTTAAAGTATTGTGTCATGGTTACAGGGTTGATTTAAGCTAACATCATCKTTAAGATGTCTGTGTGTCTGTGGTTTTGTTTGTGGACACGATAACTTTCGAAAGACTTAATATATGAACTTGAAATTTGGCAAACGTATAAATCTCAACTACTCAAAGCGCCCTATTGTTTGTGGGGTAAGTAGGATATCGGGAAGGGGGCGAAATTGGGGGGTAACTACCCTTTTTGCAAATTTTTATTTTTTTTCGTTTTAGTATGTGATTAGTACTATAACTGCGAGTATTATTTGCTCTTATAAATTTTCTGTACAGCAAACTGTTTAGAAGATATTAGCAAAAAAGCGTCACTTAAAGAAAACGGCTTTTCCTAAATATCTCCAAATATATTTAATATGTTCCAAAAATGAAAATGCCATCAGATAGGAAATAAAATTTCTCACAAAAAGTGTCTTATAAAATTTATTCAAAATTTTGACATTTTCGAAATATTTGCAAAAAACCTATTTTGAACCCTGCTCGTACGATTTTTTTTTAATTTTGGTATTATATAGAAAATCAAATTTCTGATCAGAAAGCACTCTTGTAATTTTTTTGTTAAGTTAATAATTTTCGAGTTATTTGAAAAAACGATTTTAAAATTTATATATTTTTGCTATCACGAGGACTTTGTCTTAGAAAAAAATGTGTTGAGATAAAATGCTCAAAATCTGATTACTAATCGTACAGTATAAGAAATAAAAACGTAAATGTCATTTTGACAATTGGATGTGGAAGTATTGATTCAATTTCAATTCCTATATTTGGATTCGTTATGGTTAGTTGGATATATGTATATAAATTTAGTGCAATATACGCTGTCATTAGTGAAAAATAGTACGAATAAAGACAGTTGTTTTACTTTGAGGCGAGTATAAAACACGTAATCATCATGTAGTCTATATTAAACTAGATCCATTACACTGAAAATATTGTTTTTCCACTACTAGCTACGAAGTTGACAATTATTGCGTCTCCTAGACAACTGAGAAGTTGAATTTCTCTATTAGTGGTTAATAATTTTTTCTATTCTTAACCTAGGTTAATAATGAACAAATTCGAAAGTTTTGTGAATTCAGAGATAGTTGTTTAACAAAAACTTGTGCAACGTAATTTTGTATACCCAGGAGATTGTCTTTAACGTATTTGCTGCTTGAAGTTACCTAACACGATAAAATTATTTGAATAAAAATGCCCTTAGTTTAAAATTCGCGCTCAACCAAAAAATGACAGCTGATGAGAGACGACCGAATCATGACATGACCGAATGACGGAATGCGGGCGGGCGGGAGAGTCGAAGCTTGGTTATGTTCATGTTAGAAGACTATCCAAACAACAAAAGTTTATTTAAACAAATATTAATACAATGAACACAAATTATTGTTTCCCAAAGTTATAATTAATTGTGCAATTGTTGCAAGTCATAGTGATCGTTGCACCCGATGTGTTGGTTAGAGCTGTATTTGGTAAATTGATAACCGTATTATGCAGAGTACTGGTTTCATTAGTGTTTTTAGGTGGAACTCTTAGCGGTGAAGATGAGGTTGATGTAACTGCAGCCGATGAGAGTAAACACTGTGACTCAGCTGATAAAGCCACGGAAGTTGAAGATGTAGAAGGCCCTTGGAGCATATCTGCGATTGACCTTTTGAGTACCAGTGACTCCTCAATGTAACCTTCTGCTACCGTTGCAGATCTCCAACCTCCATGTTGTTTTAGTTGTAGTGTGTTACCGCCACTAGCCGCTAAAATAGTGGCAGAAGTTCTTCGAAAGCAATGACCAGTGAAGGAACTAGGATCTGCCAAATTCAGGAAGGTTGCAATTTTATTAGGCATTTGTGCAATTGTATTATGCCCAATATACTGCCTTGTAGCTTTTCCATTTCTAATTCCAACAAATAATCGAGGTAAGTTTACATGTGATCTGCATTTTAAATATTTCTTTATAATTTCAATCCACAGAGCGTCTGTGACAACAAATTTTCGTGAAGATCCATTTTTACTCTGACGAATATTTATAACAATTATGTCACCTTTATCCACAACATCCGTCATTAGCAAATTGCAGAGTTCGTCTCCGCGGCAAGCCCCCACAACACCTATTACAAGAACTGCCTGTAATTAAGGAATATCTATGTATTAATATCAATAAACAATGTGATGTAAACGTGTACTTACTTTAATCGCGAGGTAAAGGTCGTCAGCCGCATGCGTTAAAAATTTTGTAATGTCTTCTTTTGAAAACACAGAGGACTTTTTTGGTGTATAATTCTTATTTTGCCTTTTTAGATAACCGATTAATTTAAAAAATTTCGAAATGTCAATGTTTTCTTTAAGCTTAATAGTGGCTTTCAACATGGAATAGTGCGCCCATAGAGTAGATGCCTTTTTATCATTCGCGTATTCATTGAAATACGCTAGAAGTACGTTTTCACTAATTCCACCAGCGCCTTTACTTACACACCAATGTTTAAAAGTTTCGTAAGTTTTCAAATACACGCTTTTGGACTTTTGAGGCAGTAGTTCGTCGTTTAACTGCTCTGCAGCTTCCCGCATTTCAGGCGGTGTACAATTAATTTCTAACATATCCATATTGGAAGGAAACACCCAAACACGATAATTACAAACGTTGTAACACAGAGATAAGTTCTTATTTGTGCGTTGTGTCAAAAATAAATTTGATTAGTGGAAATGTCAACTGCATCAGACTACTTGATTTTTTGTTTTATTAGTGGAAAAGCGAATTTGCATTTTTGTACTACACTTGATTTTTACAAGAATTTTTTTATCTTTTGCTTTAAATTTGGCTAGTAGTGGAAAAAGTAGTATATACACCACGGTGGGGAAGACATTTTTATAGACCTTGCACCTTATTCCGCTCGGGACAAGCCCTCGCGAAATAATCTTGGTGCTCGGTCAATAATAATAGTCTTCGCCACCTTGGTGTATAATATACTATTATATTAGTAGATAGGGAGTATTATATGTAACCATGATATAATAACTTGTTCAGTGTATTTTGTGCAGTACGAATCAAAACAACAATCACAACAAGTAACAGCATACATCAACTATCTTGTTTTTATTTCTGACAACTGACAAAACACAAAACATTTTCGATGTAAATACAGGGACAGGGAGTGTGTCAACCTGCCAACAGGAAGTTCAACGTTACCTTCAACAATCTTTTTCTCGTTTATTACGCCGAATATTGCGTTAAAATTACACAGGTATATCTAGCTAATCATGACAAACCTAAATATATGCAGTACGCTACTAATTTCAGCCCCGAACATACATAAAAAAATCTTAAAGTGTGTCTCCCGTAAGAACTCCATGTAAACAATGGCTTTGTGTGCCAACAGCCTCCATTTTTAAAGAGACTGTGACGTAATACTGAAATGCCTAATTCTGCAGGATCCTGTATTAAAGCAAACCTAGTTGTCATAACGTACGTAAAGGAGCTCAGTGTTTGATGCAATTTTTTAGCTTGTATTTATAGGAAATGGTAATGAGTTGGGTCTAATACATTTTGATGTATTAGAATTAGATTTACAGAGACAATTACAAAAGCGGACTCAGTGACCAGAGCGTCAGATGAACTTATATGGTGTTCCCGGGCACGGTAATCAATGTGTGGTCCCCCATGGTACGTGATAATAACATTAATAAAAGGCAGTTCCAAAATTAGGTCAGATAAACACTTTTCGTGGAACTGCAATACGTAAAAAATTAAACGCGGAACTGTAAACACCCAGTGTGAACAACCAGAAATTGTCCGATACGCTCGCAGTGTCAAGGTAATATAGAAGCGTTGTCTGAATAATATTATTATTCAGTATTATAGTATTATTCAGACAACGATAGAAGGTACGAGGGTGAATGCTTTCAGAGGTCATAATGTAAGATAATATGTTTTCGGGAGGATTGCTGTCGCTTTAAAACACTGACAAAAAATTATTAGTCTGACGTTTCGATTACGCCTGTCAATGGCGAGAACCTCAAAATATCGTCTGACACGAGTTAAAAAAATTTTGTAGTCGAAACGTCAGACTGATAATTTTTTGTCACTGTTTTAAAGTAACAGTTATCCTTACAAAGACATATTAATATCTAATATAGAAGGTTATCAGTTGCGAGTGGATAGCGACTGTATCTTAAAAACTAATCGTGCTAAAATCATACGATAAAATTTTTATACGCAAATATTATAAATATTATAAAGCACAGTCCTCCCAGTCTTGTAAGGTTATTATATTACCACAGTAAAATACTTCAACTGCAATAATGAGGAATTATTTACTACTTCAGGTCTTTAGAAAATACCCACAAAAAGCTCATAAATCACTCTCAGGTGCAGGGTACAAGCTATTGCTGCAGGACCGTATTCAGTCCATTGGGCCGTAGCAATTTATGAAAGTWTACATAAAAATGYTATCGCTTTTTAGCACCCAGTAATTATAATTGTCCGTATATTAAGATAAATTTATTAACTYTAAGATTATTTATCCTAAATCACYATCACTAATGTTTTTGAGAAATTCGCTGTTACCGTCCGAATCAAAATTTAAATTAATTATTAAACTGTTCACACTTGCAGATATATAGGTATTTTTTGGCGGCTTTGTTGGGCACTTCAGTGTTATTTATCCTCATATAATCAATGATATCCTGTGTTCTGGTAGCCTGATTCTGTTTCTTATTCGACTGTTTAGAATGGTATTTTGCATTATCCATTACTATTACATTATTAGGAGATAGAAATGGCAACAGCTGTTTTGCAAACCAAGTCTCAAACAGTAAAACATCTTGATGATAATCAGCAGAACATTTTTTTGTGTTTCTTGCTGACAAAAGAAATGCACAACGGACCCACCCATTACTTCCACCCGCGTACCTTTTGCCACGCGAAGAAAGTGGATTTAAACAGCAATTAGTTGTACCATCAGTAAGATCTTTTTTTACAACATCATCCTGTGAATCAAACCATGTTTCATCGAGGTAAACTACGAGGATCATGTCATACTTCCTGCACATATCAAGGTGGCACTGAATTGGGTATTTGCCATGTATTTATATTTTATTAAATTGCATATTAATAGGTAGCATATAATCCACGAAACAGCTGTGACAGCTTATAAATTCGAAAAAATGGATCGTAAGGTGTATTTTTAATATTAAAAATGTGAACATTTAAAGGGACCGCCAAAACGCGGACATATTGGCCGTGACATCAAGTGTCTTGTAAATGGCCGCTTGTTTACATCTGAGGTCAGCGCGTCACGCGTCAGCCTCAGCCCGTCAATTTATCAGTTTGTTATTTGCGTTCATTTTGTGACAAGCGATTTAAAATACGCCAAGAAAAAGTGAAATACTTATGAGTTATGACTTCTGAAGGCATGTTCATTGTTATGGAATTTGTATACAGCGACAAGCGATTCAATGCCGTGGAGCTGAGGAACGTAAAAGCAACAAACCAACAGCATAAGTGAACTTTTTATCAAATTAACGTAGCATTGATAATTTGATCACAGTGGGTTGTTGGAAACATACTATTTGTAAACATAAAAATGTAAGAATCAAAAACGTACCCCAAAACTTGACATTTATTTTAGAGGTCAGAATAAATATAAATTGCCATTTATTTTCGGGGCTCTTGTGGCTCGTTTCCGGTCTGGCTAACAGTCGAATATATGGGGAACAACGTCGTTCTTTATTATAACATTTCCCTCTATCAACTTAAAACGCATATAATTTTTCATATCCTCTTCGAGCTATAACAAAATGGAAACTGAATGGTAAACACTTATAACCCCAAAAAGAATAGTAAAACTTACAGTAATAATTAAGATGATCTTCACAACAGAAAAACAAACTTTGCGATTTCGGCATATCACGTCTAGGGGCCTTAAACAACTTTTTCATACGTTGATAATCTCGAGGAACGGTTACAAAAATTTTGTTAGCCGTATTGACTGAAGTTTTTTTATAACGTTTTGTTTTCCATACATAATAAATGCTTGTAAAAATACACAAATCACTTTTTGGTGCTACCTCTTACACCGTCTTTTCAATAAACACCACACTAAAGCTTTTCCAATACAAGAATGATACCTCACCATTAAACAGCACGCTCCTCTGTAATGTTTACATGACACTTGACTCACGTCAAGCGTTTTGGCGGTGACTCCTAAGATTCGAATTTCAGACCTGAAATTCTCTACCTACAAATATTTTTTTTGTTTTTTTAACATGGCGTACGATATATATGCACTTCAAGATTCATTTTACGTAATTTTAAAAAAAGTGATAATACCCAATTGGCGATGGTGAAAAAACAAGTGCTGTCAAATTATAAAAGTCTATTATTGGGACATCACTTAGCTATAAATAGAGCGCGGGTAATTTTATGTGAAAAAAATTCTCAAATCGAAGTAGTTTTTGATACAATGGAACGCGTCACTGTAACGGATTAATGTGCGTACCTATATAAAAATTCAAACACTGCGCGAAAAACCTGTTGTCGTAATTCACGGTGCGTTACAAGAAGCTTGCCAGGAGTCGTGTGTGGATAGTTCAGCAGTAATTTGATGGGATAAGCGTTCCAGAGCATTGGACTAGTGTTAAAAATGACCACAGAAGTTGGAGACCTCATACTGCTACCGACAACACTTTTGCTGTTATTGTGGCTACAATAATGTAAGAAGATCGCATCGACAAACAAGCAATAGACAAATACCAAAAGACAAATGTATTTGTCTTCTTTGTAGAAAATTTAAACGCAAAATTACAAAAGTGTAGACGAGATATGAAAGACAGCAGTATAATCCTCTTGCACGATAGCACTTGATCGCATAAGTATCAGTTAAAGGAGTTTGCGAGAAGAACTGTGTAAAATTCTCCAACAACCCCCGTGCACTCGTGCAGCCCTGACGTAAGTCCTCTAGATTTCATTCTGTTCCTCCAGTGGAAAGAAGGGTTTCATTAAATCTAATTTATTGACTTGGAATGATAAAAGCCCTGTAAAAGCGTTCCAGCTGTTGAAACATCTTGACAAAAATAGCGTATTTAATGACACTAGATTACTGCCGAAGTGATGGCAACGTGTTTTGGATATGCAAGGGGATTATATCGAACGACTTTATTGCAATTTTTTAAAATTATATACGTTTCATTTGCTAGTTCTTTTGTGTGCGGGAATTTTGACATAACCCTCGTATATATTTTTATATGCGTAATATGTATTCGCCTTTCAGTTTTTTTAATGTGGTGATTCCATAATGACCTTTCTTTCAATATGGTATTTAACCCAACACCGATACCTCCAGCAATATATCCAGAAAATATTTTCGGCACACCACTGGTATCGTGTGCATAGGCAACCAGGCTCGCCGCACATACGACGTTACCACTTGATGACGTCGCTGTCACTTTCTTACGTGAAAAACACAGTACCTCAATTTAAGGTTACTAGGTTACTAGGTTGATTTTTAACTAACATCAGCTTTAACAAAGAGAAGAAAAACTGGCTCATTGTGCCGTTGCTTAAGCTGTTTTTCCATTTCATACACACTATTAACCTGTATGGAGTGAATTTACTTATATATATCACATATAACCGAAGGACTAGCATACACCAAACACTATACATGGTTTTTAAGTGGAGGACAGCAACAAAAGACAAATAGAGGCGTTGCACTATTAGTAAAAAGGGACATAAACGATCGAAACTTTTTAGCAACGCTGATTAGAGCATAGACAAGAGACATATTAGATTAGATTAGAGAAAATGTAGCGATAGCTGAAACACCGAGTCCAAGCTGTATGCATAGTAGTGATGTTGCAACTAACCATAAAAATCGATTTTTGCATGAATCGAAAATCGAAATAGTTAATATCGATTCATGCAAAAAATCGTCCTTAGAAGATCGATTTAAAAAAAATCGATTTCAAAAAATGAAAAATAGGCTGTGTTAAAAGATACCGTAAATATTTGATACCATATATATAATATATATATACATATATATAATATATATACATATATAATATATATATATATATATATATATATATATATATATATATATATATTGTGTTAGCGTACCAAATGGCATCCGCCCTACCGCCCGGCACTTTGGCATCCACTGATATACACGCCGTATATCTCATGTATTTTGTTGTACTGACTACGATCCTGTTGACGTCCGGTACAGTTAGCGTGTGAGGTTGCATCCTTATATACATATTATACAAAAAAAGGTTAGATTGGCAACCGTATATTACAAGATGACATCCTTCGCGCTGTTGCCGCATAATTTTCGTAATGCTTAAATCCCGCACTATCATATTCCAAGCAGTAAACACAGAGTTTGCTATTAGTTGTGGCGTTGAATTATTTCCATTTGGAAGCTTATTTATTGCACAAAAATATGGTATTAATTTGTGAGAACTGTTGCCTAAGTTTAAACGTGGACAGTATCATTTTAAAGACGGCGTATCCTAAAAACACCTGGATTTGCCTTGTCTATCATAAAGGGACGCAATCGCTAAAGTAAATTAAAAAGGATGCAATTTAATTAAAAGTTATAATATTAAGATGGGTTAAAGATCCACTGGTTAAAATGTCTGCATTATTTAACACAAATTTTCTCTGAAGTACGAGGGTGAATGCTTTCAGCGTCCATAATATAAGATAATATATTCTCGGAAAGATCGCTGTCTCTTGAAAAACTGACAAAAATTAGAAGTCTGACGTTTCGATTACACCTGTAATCTTTGTCAAAGACGAAGAACTTCAAAATTTGACTGACACAAGTTCAAACAAAATTTTTGACAAAGATTACGGGTGTAATCGAAATGTCAGACTTATAATTTTTTGTCAGTGTTTTCAAGAGACAGCGATCTTTCCGAGAATATATTATCTTACGAGTATTTTATCCTGTTCATCATAGGTGTGCCGCGGAGAAGGCCTAAATCTACTAAGATACAGCTTCTAATATGCTTTAAACTATTAAAACTATGTTTACCAGCTTAGTATGTCTAAGACAAAATGTCACTCAACAATTACGTTATTACTTCATAGCAGGATATGTAAATGCACATAAATTTTAAATGGATTTGATGAATATATCACTTTCTATCTAAAGCGTTATTATAGAAAAAAAGCCAAACAGAGAATATATTCACCCTAGGATAATGGTCCTTGGCGGATATAATAGAATTGTTAGCCTGTTTTGCCGACTTGCCTGCCGTAACAGATATTTAAATTAGGACTATCAACCAGTTTATGACAGGGACCGCAATGAGCCTACAAACTCATCCTACAGTGCTCATATTGACAGATGGTGAATCAATTAGGTTAGCTTGGAGATAACAGCGTTATACTAAACTCAGATGTGCAAAATTTTGTTTACGTTGTGTATTTTACAGGGGTTGTAAAGTAGCGTTGTAAAATCCTCTGCCCTGAATTCTTAGAACCGACTCCTAGCTTCGGCAAAATCAAAGGCGTACTGGACGTGGGAATTTCTATTTGCGTATTTGCTAATTGTATTTTCTGATGCTGACCATTTGTATTTCTAAAAAATCTAAAAGGTTTAGTTTTTTACCTTTCCTTTCGCAACCTAAGATTTTAATGTCGTTTTCATCTAAGTAATGTTTTTTTTTCAAGCAATTGTCAGCAAAACCTGTTGTGTCTTTATTTGAATTTAGATTCGCAACAAGTTCTTTAATGCTATTTTCAATAGCTCTATCTAATTGCCTTATTTATATATACACTATCACATTGCATGCATTTTAGTTGGTAAATACCGCTTTTGTTGAAACTATTGGATTTTGGTTCATTGTTAACTAGAAGGTCTACCAAATTTCACTTATTTACCTTTATTGCTTTCATTCCGAATCTATTCAAACTATTTTTAACGCAAACACTAATACTTTTGATAAAGTTTACTGCGGCGAAAATATGTTCTTTCTCATTTATGTTGGCATTGTACAGCATTCTTTTATTCTACCTCTATATTGTTTATTGTTTGGTCCACAATTTTTGTGTCATGTCCATTGTTAAAGGCTATTTGTTCAATTGATGTAAATTCTTTTTCAAAATTATTCTTTTTACGTGAAATTTATATTTATTAGCCTGTTTATTAAACTATAGAACACGCATGCTTAATTTGTAAGGATTGATTCTAGCAAGCCGGGATTATAACATTTGACTGTGTTGGTTTTCTATAAATTTAAGTCAATTTTATTGTTCTTTGCCGACATAGAGGACACAAGAATAGTATTTGGTACTGATAATTCTTTTACCTAGTTCGCGAAACTTATTATGGAATTCTTCAAGCTAAATTTAGATTGGCATTCAATTGAACCTGTTAAAATGTTGGCGAATTTGCAGAATTTATATGGTGGATTATTAATGTAAGAAAAAAAATTGTACTTTTTTTCGTTTAATATCAAGTGTTTTAAAGATTTTAAAATGCTAGTGACGTCTTTCTGGATCTAGCCTGTGGGACCTGAATCAAACTTAGAAAAGCTTTTTGTATTCACTAAATCATTTATGTATAATAGTTTAGTTTGGTATTTATCTGTTTTTAAAGTGACAACGGTATTGCCTTACAAATAGTTAGTGAATTCTCTGTAAATTTTTGTTTTATGCTTTTTTGATTTCTACATTTGGTCCTTTATATGATTGGTAACTTTGTTTGTATTTATTTTATATCATATCTGCACACGCGTATTTTTCGTTTTTTGTATCTTCATTTGACTTTGTCTAACACTAATTCTGTTGTATTTTAGACCTTTATTTAATTATTTTTGTTTTGCCTGTGTAAAATGTGCATTCGTAAGGTTGACTAAACGATCACTGAATTTAAATTCGCACTGATGATTAAATGAGTTGCTTTTAATTCTATTTTCTGTTTAATGAGCAAACTAGCATTTGAACAATAGATATCGTTAGTTATCTCATTATGTTAGGCGGTTGTTATGTAATTCTGTATGAAATATATTCAAATATTCACCCGGGTTTTGCTAACGTGTGTGCCACTTTCTGATTTCCAAATCTATCCAAATGGTTGTTGATCGCTATATGGACCTTTTTGCTTCCCACGAGTTATTGTTACACTTAATATGCATATATCCTGTAGTAGAACCATATAACTTACACTGCTTATTTAACCAAATATGATTAGAGCACATTTAGTTTAAAAAAAGCCTCTTTGAAGAGAAACACCAATTTGCTCCCACTGGCGGTTAGATTACAAAGAATGCTAATATAAATGATAAAGAGCATATTTTCGCCGCAGCAAATTATGCCAAAGGTGTTAGTGTTTGCGTTGAAAATAGGCTGAATAGATTCGGAATAAAAGCAATGGAGGTAATTGAGTGCAATTTGGGACGTCTTCGTATTAGCAATAAACCAAAATCCAATAGTTTGAACAAAAGCGGTATTTACCAACTAAAATGCATGCAATGAGATATGGTATACATAGGACAATGAGGTTGAGCTATTATAATAAAAGCACAAAAGGTTTTGGGAACCACTGCATAAAAAATCATTATACTTACATGAAAACGACATTGCGAAAGGAAAGGTAAAAAATAAACCTTTTAGAGCTTTTGGAAACAAAGGAGTCAATATCAGAAAAAACATTTGGGAAATGCGGAAACAGAAATTCCCACGTCTACCACGCCTTTGGTCTTGCCGAAACTAGGAAGTCGGCCCTCAAAATCCAGGCCAGAGAATTTTACAACGCTACTTAACAACCCCTGTAAAATACGAGACGTAAACAAAATTCAGAACATCTGCGTTAGTATKACGTTGTTATCTTTTTGATAATGACCGTTTGGGTTCGAAGCGATCGTCAGAGTTATCTGACAAATCGAATGAGGCAATGCACATAGGTTCAATCAGCTTCAATCAGTTTTCAAGGTATCTAATTAATTTCGAGAACCACTGCACTACAACCCCCTGCAATGCTTTCCGTCCTAACATGGGAAGAAATGTGCCCCCAAATTTAAAATTTCCTACAATAATCGCCAGAATCTCATTCACTAATAGCACCTGTATTTAGACAAACGGGAAATTGTTTGCTCTTTCCGTGTTCTGCACAGACGCCTAAGAACTATTTTTTAGTTTAATCCCTACTAATATCTTTCGGGAGTATCTCACATTACGTGCCTCGCATTGAAAATAATGCGCCTTTATTGCATAAAACTGAAAAATAACTTCTAAGCCAGCGTTATGTAATGCTCACTCTATGTAGAATAGAATCATTAACAAATTGCTGTAAGCAATATATAATTATACAGTGTAAACAAAAGGTTTTAGATGGTGCACTCGTTGAGACATTCTAAATAGTTAGTTAGATTAGAAACGAGCTGAATGTTTTACCTCTAGTTTGCTTTCAGTTTGATTATTTAATTGAAACCTCGTCAGAAATATCTGACTAAGAGTCTGAAGCAGAGCATAGTTGCGTGTTTACAACTTACAACCAACCTACCACATTTCCCGTACGCATATTCGTATTGGACGCAGCTTATTGCACAATGGAAAAACTCGAACTAAACTTATATCGGACGCGCGTTATTTCGCAGTACTGTACAATACCAATTGTTTGCTACGGTCTAGTGTGTCGCCTGAAATTCGAATGAATAAATAATAAATGCCTTTCTTTAAAGTTATATTGTAATAGTATATTATGACAAAATAATAA
Organism: Rhyzopertha dominica; assembly: GCA_025024175.1. Lineage (NCBI taxonomy): Eukaryota > Metazoa > Arthropoda > Insecta > Coleoptera > Bostrichidae > Rhyzopertha > Rhyzopertha dominica. Next base: position 30,918,168 of record QCXZ01000064.1, on the reverse strand, counting down.
TAGGGTGTAAAAATAAACTAATATATTTGCATACGCAATATTTGCAAAGTATCAGTTTTACATAGTTGACAAAACAACTATTTAGAAAATTTAAATGACGATAAAATGACCAAAACAATTTTTTTTCATAAAACATTAAAGCAGAAAAGTTGTACATCTCCCCGTTGGGCATTTTTGATAATCCCAAAATATTTTGGGATTGGGTTTTCCGCGAATACTGTACCTACGTCGTAGAAAAAAATTATGTTCACAAAAATTGTAGAAAATAATATTATCTACAATTTATCTCAGAGAGTAACTGCACTATATACAAAAGCAGGAAAAGACGCCAAAATTGCCAAAAATCATTCTTTCCTTGTTTCTGACCCTAAATTTTTTTTGTTTAGTAAACATAAAAGTTGTAGAACCGATGAAATCCTAGAAAATTTATCGACACTTTTTGTTTTCTGTTATGCACTGTTATACAGTTAGAGTGGTCCATTGTTACAGCGCCTACTTGCAAAAATTACTTACATTTATTTCCTCCTCAGACTTAAATTTTGTTCTTAGAATATGATAATAATATGATAATAATTATCTGGATAAATACTACTCATATTTCGCAACGAGGACTAAATAATATCAATAAAAACACAAATATTAAACTATTTGCAGTTTTTAGTGACATGTGGTGCTATCGTGCATGTGTTAACGGGCAACTCATATTGCACCAAACTGTGCAGTATTGCTCGTTCGATAATGTACGCAGTTTCGATTCGATTCAGTTGATGTCGATATGCACTAAGCTAAGTCCGATACGAATATGCATATCAAAGTGGAGCTAGATTCTACTCTGAGGAGTCTGCTCTTTCGTTTACCACAATAAACTATTGGATATCGGGTTTAAATGAGGCCTTATGCTATGGGCTGTCAACATCGCAAAGAACTACCAAAAGAAATTTCGCGAGTCTTCAAATTTCTGCCCTACTTACGGACAAAGCCCACAGAAGATCTGATTATATAATAATTATTTTACTAGGTTATTGTTTGTCGGTTATTTATTATTATATACAGTAGTAACTTCACAATAATGATTTATGTATTGTAGTTACGCTGTTTACCACTAAATAATTCGAATGCACAGCTTTTTCGTTTCAGTACCACTATAGTATATTTCTTATCAAGCTAGCTAATATTTTATGAAAGCGTGAGCGTTTATTTTAAATACTTTTATATTAAAAAATGTGTGGATTTTAAGTGAATTTATCGATACTTTAATTGTAATAATAAAGTTATTAGGTGAGACGAAATAGTGTATTTGATATGATTGCTCTTTTTTCGAAATGCTTAAAAATTACCGAAATCTTGTCTAAATCTTCTAATAATTCGTTAAGCTTTCTCTTACATAATAATGTACTTGTAATGTATTCCCTATCAAAACATCTACTGATAATATGAACCTTTGTTTTTGGCAGCTTTTGTTATTATCTTTATTATCTTATTCTTTTTAGTACTTCTTAGACATTTACAATTCATATTTATTCAAAAATGCTTAACGCAACCCGTAAAAGAGCACAAATCTCGTTAACGCTCCGAATCGTTAAAAATACCACGCACCAGGCAAGTACGCATAATTGCCAAATTTCCTGGATGCCATTCTGAGTGCAACCTCGACCGCTCATGTATATACCGAATGCGATGGTCGCGCCAACTATAGAAGACTGCGTTGAACTAGGCAATATACAAAGAGTCGGGGGTGGTGCAAAATAACGTCCGGCTAAATTTCGCTTCATTGGATGGAGAACACCCCATAGTAGCCATCCTTAAAATATTTCATGTGAGTCAAGGTGGCATCCGTATATCGGATGCCACCTTACCACTGACGCCAACTTTACCGCGATTTTAACATGGGAGGATGCCAACTTGTGCGCGAAATATATATATATATATATATTATATATATGTATATATATATTATATATATGGTATCAAATATTTACGGTATCTTTATATATATATATATATATATATATATATATATATATATATAACATATGAATAAAAGAAAAGTACATTAATATAACAACTACATTTTACTTCTACATCCAAAGGATGGGAAGTATTGTATCGCAAAAAAAAATTTCCAAAATTTTTATTTGCTCATTTGCTTTAAAATGGTCAAAAAATTGAGCAAAAAATTTCTTGTCTGTCTGTCTGTGGTTTTGTTTGTGGACACGATAACTTTCGAAACACTTAATATATGAACTTGAAATTTTGGCAAATTGGGGGTAACTACCATTTTTGCAAATTTTTTTTTTCGTTTTAGTATGTGATAACTGCGAGTAACATTCGCTCTTATAAATTTTCAGTGCAGCAAACTGTTTGGAATATACCTATTAGCAAAAAAGCGTCACTTAAAGAAAACGGTTTTTCCTAAATATCTCTGAATATATTTAATATATTAAAAAAATTAAAATACCATCAGATAGAAAATAAAATTTCTCACAAAGTGTCTTAAAAAAATTTATTCAAAATTTTGACATTTTCGAAATATTTCCAAAAAACCTATTTTGGACCGTGCTTGCACGGTTTTTTTAATTTTGGCATTATATAGAAAATCAAATTTTTGATCAGAAAGCACTCTTGTAATTTTTTTGTTAAACTAATAATATTTGAGTTATTTGATAAAAACCGATTTTAAAATTTATATATTTTTGCTAATAACACAAGGAGTGTTTGTCTCAGAAAAAAATGTGTAGAGAGAAAAAATGCTCAAAGCCTGATTACTAATGGCGTTCTAACGGTATGGTGTAAGAAATAAAAAAGGTAATGTCGTTTTGACAATTGGATGTGGAAGTATTCATTCAATTTGCAGTGGTTTTATATATACGCGGACGATGACCATGCACGTTTTCAATTGATTAATTTTTAACTTTTACCTTAGGCGTTGGCGAGCGCTCTCTGTTATAGGTAAACGGAATTATTGAAGTACCTTTGGCCTTTGACTCTATGTTTCGCCACATGTCTTGCGCGTTTGCAAATTTTAATTTCAGCATTTTAGTCAGTAACCAACGAGTTTATTATAACAAAATCTGGACTTCACTGAATTCGATTCGATTCGAGCACACCTTTTCCGATCTCTTCAAAAATCGAGCAACTCAAAATCTATTCAAAAAGATCGATTTTTGAACGTTAAAAATCGATTTTTGTAAAATCGATATAAAATCAACATCACTAATGCATAGTGGGTGCGCACGTGCCAACCGACAGATGAGCGAGCGCAGTGTTTAGGCAAATAACTTAAGAAATAAGAATATGACAATCTAAAGCAAAAATGATACTAATGGGAGCCTTTAAAGTACGTCTCGGAAACCAAGATCAAACAAATGAAGACAAAAATATACTAGGACCAAGCACACAGGTACCACTCGTGCGCAAATGAAAACGGAAACCAGTTTATATTACATATTCCTATGTCAAGTCTTCCTATTGCATGATCATTAGTATGTGTTTCATTCTGAATAAAACGATAAAAAAAATTGTCAAAATCTTACACTTGTAAGTTGCTGCTATCTACCGATGTTATTTGAAACCTCTATCGCCCTCTTTCTTCTTTCCAAAGAGGGCCATCTTTGTAGCATGACTTGCATGACAAATGGCAACGATCGTTATCCTTTTAAGTGAAGTTAAGTTACCAGTAGTCATAGCATAGCTAGATCTCTCGTCTCGTTCACAAGTTTTTTTAACATACAATACAAAAATTAAATTTACCCTACGACCGCTACTATAAATACATACTTGAAAACACACGGTCTGCAATCAATGTAAGCTACTTAGTATGGTAAAAAAAATCGCACAGCTTGGTAAAAAAATCCTAGCAACGTCGACCTAGTTGCTAGGAGAACTGTACAATTTTTTTACCAAGCTGTGCGATTCTTTTTACTGTGGGGTACCTTACATTGATCGTAAACGGTGTGTTTTTAAGTATTTACAGTAAAGGTCGTAGTCGTAGGTAAGTATAGTACGTAATACGTGTTATAATGCTTTTTTTTCTATTCGTGCGTAAAATGCTTTTTACAACACTTATTACGAAATATATTATAAATGTTAATGGGCATGTTTATGCTAAAACAAATTTTAACGACGGTGCACTAAGCTTGACCTGCAAACATGGAAATATATGTCGCCACAACCCAATACCCATCTTTGCTTCAATATAGTCCGTATTATTCATAGTGGCATAGATTGATTAATTTATCTATTAAAATGGGTATTCTGGGTATAGGATATGAATACCTCCACGAGTGGAGGTATTCATAGTATAGAATTATAGGAATATAACCATATGATTCCTGTATTCGATTCATAAAATTAACACTTGCGCCATCTACTGTAGAAATAATGCAGTACCTGCGACAGATTTGGATATTTCTATTTTTATTTATTATTTTTATTAATGAATTACATAATCAGCTTATAAATTATCTTTTCTAAAGTGTATATGATTACACACTCAAAATTCTGTAATATAATAATAGTTATTTACACCGGCTGTCAGAGTTCATCTAAACACCATAGATCTGGCAATGTGGCGCTGTCAATTAACTTATTGTGAATGTCACTTTTAAACGAGTTATTTTTATAAACGGTTTTCAAGTTTTCGTTATACAGCGGAATATCGGTTTTAAAACTAGTTCAAGTTCATTTTTTATTAGTACCTATAGAATCAAAGAATACCTACACAGGTAAGCAAATAACCATTAGGTTATTAATTTTATCCAAACATTGCACTAACCATCATTTTAAAAGATACTAATATTTTGAACTTGTTACTGTTAAATTAATATAGGTATAATTACGTGGAAGTGCATATATCTCTAAAAAGCTTCTTTTATTGCACACAATTTGTCAAAGTCCACTGGACACCAGACATTTTTATAAACACTATATGTGTTACTGAGTTACTGACTGCAAACTTGAACTAAACAAAACTGATGATATCGAACTTTAGGCCCCTGTTATATTCCTTAGCAGTTTAAAAATTTTTTTTAAGAATGTTTGAATTCAAAACAAATAGTGTTTACAGTAGCAGGTGGTCTTTATGGGGCGATTTCATTTGAAAGAGGCCAAGCCAGGTCTGCTTTGAAATGTACCTGCTAGGGTGGTCGACTGGAAGATTTATTATAGGTTTGCGTAACATTACTTTTTAAAATAGAAAACTGATCCATTCCTCTAATTGGATATTAGTGATTATAACTATCCTTGTATTATATTAAACAGCTCCAAGTATGCAGTGGTGTGACGATGCCTCTAGGGGCCCCCGCTAAGAAAATTAAGAAGTACATGCATATACTTGTTTTTTATTGTTTACAAAACAAAATACAATTATAAACAAATCAATAATTCCTAACTCTCAACACAACAAAAAATTATAGCAGAAATATATCAAAGATAACAAAAAATATTACCCCAAAATAGTACATATCACTGAGATTTGCACTGCTTTGGAATTATATTGTAGTGTATACATAATATATATTTACTTCATTATTTTCTGTAAACCGATTTACTCTTGTACAATTTTGTCTATTTTTTTGCACGGTCGTTTTCAATAGATAAAGAAGATTCAGTCATTGTCATCTTGCAAAATATTTTATTAGTTTGAGTTTTGGCAATGTTCTCTCTTGTTGAAACGAGGTGCAAATCTCAGGTATACTGCTATTTAGCAACTGATTTTTCTTAAAGATAAAGTTCGCATATCCTCTAATACTGTCGATGCTTTTCAGGTTTTTATAAAGATGATTTGCATTAGTTCCGATACAAGTTTATGTGTTAGATCGTCTGAATATTTTTGAAAATTAATTCCTCTGCTTTATTAATAATTTCGGCTTCTTGAACTTTAAGAAATATTTTTGGGATTTAAAATAAGGAATTTTGAATACATTGCATCGATTTTCTAATTGTACCAAAATTATATCTAGGCAAGCGTTGAATACTGAAGCTTAAACGACTTTTGGAGTGTTCAATTGGTTCATCACCTGCAATTTCATAAAATAATTTTTTAACAGCACTAGTTCTTCTCTCTTTGAACTGAGACTTAATGCCTCATACAGCAGCGCTGTATTATTGTACATATTCCATTTCATTCAACATTACCGCTGTTGTATAAAAACATATTTGAAATATGGACTGTAAACCAAATTTGAAACAAAATTATATTTGTATTGTTAAATATCTTTTACTATTGGACATGAACAAGGTGCCCCCCCCCCCGCATTGTAGGCCATGCGGGCCCTATCGACACGCCACTGGAAACATGTATCTACTTTCTTAAATAATTGGTATAGTGCTTTTGGTTAATATAAAGCCATCATCAGCACCATCCAAACCAAAATCCAGACCGTTTTTCTCATAAATGTAGATTTAGGACTTGGCCGATTTTTGCATCAAGGTCTATAATTGTAAATTCGCCATGTTATAAATGAGCTAAATGGTTAAATTTGATCCTCCTCAAAGTGTTGTTTTTTTGAAAATTATTTCGCCGTTAAATATGCACCGGACTTAGTCAATAAACATAAATATTTTGAAATCCACAAAGCTTTTTCCTTGTTTCTTCCAATATAAACAATTTAATTTCTTCAATTCCTCCTAAAGTTTGTTTAAAAATACCAAACAATCCACATCTTCTAGATCTAGATCAAAATGTTTTGTATTTGAAGGTTAAAAATTTTAAATAGTAAATATTACCCAACGTTAGAATGCAAGTTTATAAATTACTATAACTGAAATGGCATGTCTTTAACTCCAAAATTCCTTTATTAACTCGGTTACCGGTTTCGGTGTTTAATGTAACCTCATCATCGGACCAGGCTACAAAATTAAAGCACATACATATACATACGAAAAATTACAAATTAATGAAACTTTCAATAATAATGACATTTTTTTCATTTTTACATTGACAAATTTTTTCATTGCCACCTGAACGAATAAACTTTAAAAAAAAAAGACTGTTTATTAACGATGTTGGTTCGAAATTTATTTGGGAATTTAAAGTTATTTCATCAGGTCATTTGTATGATCTAATGATTTACAAAATTTCTAATGAGTTTATAATAAGTGGCCCTTTGGTTGAATATGTAAAATATCAACATTACTATTAATTTTCAAACTGTGCCCTGTATCTAAAAGATGGTTTGCGAACAACGAATAATTTTCAAGATCTTAAATGTTCTTTTATTCTTAAACTGAAATTTCCAAATCATCTACCAATGTATACACAGTTACAGTTTTTGCATCTCAATTTATATACTCCGCATTTATCAAGTACAGGAACTGCAGAAATTAACGGTATACAAGCTAAAACAGTAGACAAATTATTGAATAAGAAACTACGTAATAAATGAATAAGTGAAAATTTTCCTAATATTATTATTTCAAAATCCAATAAAAAATATTCTATTTTTTACATAGACAATATTAGCAGCAAAATTTTAAAAAAAGTAAATAAAGAAAATTTAATAATTACTTTTAAACCCATTTTAACCTTAAAAAAAGCTATTTTTAATAATAAAGATGCAGTTCCTGTACTTGATAAATGTGGAGTATATAAATTGAGATGCAAAGACTGTAATTGTGTATGTGTTGGTAGACATTTAGAGCTTTTAAGATCTTGGCGAATGCAACAAAATTGGGTATTATAACTTATTTTGAAAATTACGTAAAATGAATCTTGAAGTGCATATATATCGTACGCCATGTTAAAAAAAAACAAAAAAATATTTGTATGTAGGAGTCACCGCCAAAACGCTTCTATCCTAGGTTATTTAACTCGTGACGTCAAGTGTCATGTAAACATTACCGAGGAGCGTGCTGTTTAATGGTGTAGTATCATTCTTGTATTGAAAAAGCTTTTGTGTGGTGTTTATTGAAAGGACGATGTAAGAGGTCGCACCAAAAAGTGATTTATGTAGTTTCACAAGCATCTATTATGTATGGAAAACAAAACAAGTGTTGTTTTGTACATAGTTATAAAAGTAGTTCAGTCAGTACAGCTAACAAAATTTTTGTAACGGTTCCTCGAGATTATCAACGTATGAAAAAGTTGTTTAAGGCCCCTAGACGTGATATGCCGAAAACGCAAAGTTTGTTTTTCTATTGTGAAGATCATCTTAATTCTTACTGTAAGTTTTATTATTCTTTTTGGGGTTGTAAGTGTTTACCATTCAGTTTCCATTTTGTTATAGCTTGAAGAGGATATGAAAAATTATATGCGTTTTAAGTTGATAGAGGGAAATGTTATAATAAATAATGACGTTGTTCCCCATATATTCGAGTGTTAGCCAGACCGGAAACGAGCCGCAGGAACCCAGAAAATAAATGGCAATTTATATTTATTCTGACCTCTAGAATAAATGTCAAGTTTAGGGTACGTTTTTGATTCTTACATTTTTATGTTTACAAATAGTATGTTTCCAACAACCCACTGTGATCAAATTATCAATGCTACGTTAATTTGATAGAGTTCACTTATGCTGTTGTTTTTACGTTCCTCATGTCCGCCGCGTTGAGCCGCTCATCGCTGTACACAAATTCCATAACAATGAACATGCCTTAGGAAGTCATAACTCGTAAGTATTTCACTTTTTCTGGCGTATTTTAATTCGCTTATCACAAATTGAACGCAAACAACAAACTGATAAATTGACGGGCTGAGGCTGACGCGTGACGCCCTGACCCCATATGTAAACAAGCGGCCATTTACAAGACACCTGACGTCACGGCCAATATGTTCGCGTTTTGGCGGTCCCTTTAAATATTCACATTTTTAATATTAAAAATACACCTTACGATCCATTTTTTTCGAATTTATAAGCTATCACAGCTGTTTTGTGGATTACATGCTAACTATTAATATGCAATTTAATAAAATATAAATACATGGCAAATACCCAATTATTCATTGTTCGCAAACCATCTTTTAGATACAGGGCACAGTTTTGAAATTAATAGTAATGTTGATATTTTACATATTCAACAAAAGGGCCACTTATTAAACTCATTAGAAATTTAGGAAATTTTTAGATCATACAAATGCCCTGAATTCCCAAATAAATTGAGAACCATTTAGGATGACAACGCCATCTGTCAGCATGCCTTTTAATATCATTATTGTAAGTTCCATTAATTTGTATTTGTTAATATGTATATGTATAAGTATGCTTTAATTTTGTAGCCTAGTCCGATGATGAAGGTACATTAAACCACGAAACCTGTAACCGGGTTAATAAAGGAATTTTGGAGTAAAATACATACCATTTCAGTTATAGTAATTTAAATAAAAATTTTATTCAAAAATCTGGTTTACATATGGGTTCTTCACTTAGCTTACTTTTAGCTGAATAATTTAGAAAAAGATATTTAAAAAAAACTTGCTTTCTCTTCTAATGTTAAATTTTGTTATCGTTATGTAGATAATGTTTTGTGTCTTTTTAAGGGAAATCCTCATGATCTAAATAATTTTGTCAATTTATAAACTTTCTACATACTTCTATTAATTTCAGTTATGAACCAGAACTTAATAATCAAAATTCTTTTTAGATCTATTAATTTTGCTGATCAATTCTCCTCCTTACTTATCTTTTGAAATTTGTAGAAAATCTACACTCACAGACAATATTATTTCTCTTTTTTTACCCTTATACACACAAGATAGCTGTTTTGCATTCTCGTTTTCAGGCTTTTTAAAATACCTCTTTCATTAAATGCTTTTGAAAAAACTTGGTGTACATCTCCAAATTGCTTTTAATGGCAGTTTTCCAAGTAATTTAATACAAAAATTCCACTTTAGATGTTTTATAAAATTCAAGGTTTCTTTAAACACACTTCGTAATGAGAAAGCTAAAATTTTATACCTCCTTAGGTTTGTYGGTAAATTTTCAGTATGTTTGTTTAACCTATTTTCCTTATTGGAATTAAATATTGCTTTTTCTACAGTAGGCAGTCTGTTTTCTTTCTTTGTATTTAATAAAGACAAAATTCCAGTTTTGAATCTTTCAGGAGTATGCAGCTTTTCATGTAAGGATTGCAGCTGTATTGACATTGGACAAACAGGACGAACTTTTTTAATTGCAGCAACTGAACATCCTAAACAATTTGAAAAATATAAAAATACTGATATTATTACAACAAATTTATCGTCTGCTAACCATTTATTATTACATAAACATGCTGCTACCTTTTACAATTTAAATTCATTACAACTTTGTAAACTTCTTTGAAACTAAATTATTTAGAAATTTTGGAAAATACAGAATTATAAATGACCAAAATTTAACAATTTTAAATAAATTTTGTAATTTTATTTGCCCTATATTAAACTGTTAATTCGACATTAAAATCTTTAATAGTTATAACTTAATATATTATACGTTGTGTTATTACTTGTAGAATGCTTTAAATAATCAAGGTGTCTATCGCAATAAATAAAACAATCCTTTTAACTAAATGCCAAGTAAATAATAGATTTTAGGCCCTGAAGCTAGAGCCAAACACCTCCGAAAGCTAAGCATTTTGTTAAAAGGATTGCTTTATTTATTGTGACCGACGCCCTGATTATTTAAGACATTTTGCAAATTAAACTCTTTGTTTGTCTTGGTTTCATGTAGATACTTCTTGTTGGAGATCAAGTCTTTTTCCTTTCATTTTGATAATTCCAAATTTTCTTACATTAGCCGAAAGTGCTTTACCAATTATTTAATAAAGTAAAAACGTACTTGGAGCTGTTTAATAAACAAGAAAAGCTATAATGTTACGTTTTTAACTTGCCCTGTCATAAAATTTTATGAGCAGACAAAAGAAGTATCTAAACTGTACTTTTTAAGTCACAATTTTTCGGGTGTATATGTATGTTTTTTTATCGGTAATACTTTTACATAGCAAACAAATACATTTAATAATACTTTCAAAGCCATTATCACCAGATATCATTGCTATTACGAAAGCTGTCCTATAAACTACACATAGTTGCAATACATTTTTACATTATTTTATTGCTTATTACAAGTTCAAAATAACCACATCATAAATAAAAAGTGAAAGATTCAAGTGATGGTATTATTTTTCTCATTAATTTTAGCATGATGAACAATTATAGGACCAAATTTAATAGACACGAAGGTATAACAGAGGAAGCTTTGCACAGTTTATCACACGTTCCAAAATTCAAATCAAATGTAACTCCCTTGCTTACAAAACCTCAATCGGCTAAACGAAAAAGGAATGTAGCTAATGATAAAAGCAAAGTAGCAACTACCAGTAATCAGAAGTCCTTTAGAATCCGCACAATCGATGATCTAACTAACTACATCGCTACACCGGAAGTGAGAAAGAAAGTGAGAACCTATGTGAAAGACACAGAGAAAGATGTTTTATCTGCAATAAGTAATGTTGTGAAAGCTGAAAACTCTTTAAAAAGTAGAAGAAATAAAGATGTTGCAAAGAAATTGCGTAAAGTGTCGTTTAGTACAGAAAATGAATCATGTGCAATGAAAAATGTAAAGGAAACACCACTGTGTAAGGTGGCGGAGAGCCAATATGAAAGAACTGGAAAACAAAGTGATTGTAAAATGTCATTGAGAAGTGGAACAGTTGTAAAGCGTGAGAGCTCGTTTACTCTTGAAAAAAGCGTGAATGACATAGAAACTTTGAAAAGGCAATCTATGGGACAAGAAAGTAACCATTTGAAGAGGGTAACCGATGAATTTAATGAAACTGTGTCTGATATAAGCTTTTTGAAGGCTGAAAACAGTTTGGCAGTTAAAGGAGAAACACCTTTTAAAAAAGAGAAGATGCAGAGCACTCCTCATCCTAAAGGAAAATTAAATAAAATTACWGACAGGCGCCTAACAGATGAATTGGAAGAAAGTGTTAATGACATTAGTACTCTCATAAACGATGACGTCAATATAACTCTTCGACTTTCATTCAATATTGATGACAAACATAGTCACAAGAAGCCATTAAAATTGCATGACAAACTTATGAGAATGAGTACAAGATCTCTAGACAAAGAAAGGAAGGCTGGAGCAATTCAGCATAGAAGATTGACTAATGAACTAGACGATACTGTAAATGATGTAATAGTTCTGATGGATGACTCTATAAAAAGCTTAGATGAAAAACCACTTCCACAAAAAAGGTATGTTATAGTATATAATAATGGTTATGGTTGTCATATACAATCATTTGTCTTAAAATGCATGTCTATGCTGTGCTGTCTACACCTCAACCAACTGCAGATAGTACTATTTCGCTGTCATTACAGCTCATCAGTGCAGTTTAGGTCTAGGTGTAGACAGCACAGCATAGACTTGCATTTTAATGTATGTTGGTTCTTGCCCGTTAGCAAAAAGTGCCGTGGGGGCCTGCTGTCAAATTGAAGTATGCAGTTGCATGCCAATTTGTCAGGCTACAAGTCACTTGCTTTAGCAAGTAGTACCCGTTAAGGCAGCTAGGTGGCTTTGTCATCATGTCGGTGTAATGCTGACAGATGGCATTGCCATCCTAAATGCTTACTTTAATCATTTGTCTATTTTTATCCATTGGTTCTAMAGTTACACAGTATCTCTCMTTTACTCTCTTTTTGGTKCACTGTTTTCTTCCACTTAGACTCTGTCTTCTTTTCTCCCCTTCTAACTTCGTCCCAGTTGAGATTTTTCTTCAGCGCCTTCGCCACTGCCACATTCCATATCTTTTGTGCTCTTCCTCTTCTTTCTCGCTGCTACTTTTACCAATATACTCATTTTGCTGGCCTTTCCCTATTCATTCATAGGTGCTGGAACCACTTTCGTTTATTTTTTTCTAGTCTGTTCAATTGACTCTACAGGGTATCTTTAAAAGGTTTGTACTAAGTGCTAGGACAAATTCCTAAGATTATAATATGAGAATTTGGCACATCTTATCTTAGTCCAAACTTAATAATTTCCAAAACATAGGGTGTCAAAGTTATTATTTTTTAAGTCTTTTTTTAAATTATGTATCTTAATAATAAACAGGATTTGCATGAAATTTGCTAGTGTAGGTTTTTTACTCGTAAGATGAGTAATCCAGATGTGTTCACTGTTTTTATGTACAGCATAACTTTTTTGTGCCTCGGTATATCGAATTACTAGTTAAAAATTCTTATTCCCTGATCAATTGTCTTCAAAAAAGGTATACCTTGTAGATGTCGCTCTTAGCCGCCTTTTCTGATAATCGATTTAAATGTTTTATTGCGGACTAACATTCATCATAACCCTCCTTCACACTTTATACAGGCCAAGAAAATTAGAGCATGTTTAATAGCCAATCGGCCAACAAAAACAAAACTTTACACAACAGCAAGCTAATAGTAAGAATGAAATGGCAAAGAATAAGATAAAAAGTCAATAACAAATAAAACAGCAAACTTTTGTTAAAGTAATATAAATTTTATTTGATAAAACTGTAAGCATTCAAAGTGAATGTCTAGATCCAATCGTAAAATGTTTACTGAATTTTGCATTCGTGAACAAAATTCTGTGTCAGTGTTTAATGGTTTGGAATATACCATCTCTCTAAGTGTTCCCCATAAAAAGTCATCAAATTAGGTGAGTGAGGTGGGTACTTCACAGGAGCATTGTTTCCTTTGTTGATCCATCGATTTCAAAATTCTCCTTTAAGTGATTTCTGACGTTTAAGGTGAAATGTCGTGATGCACCAGCGTGCATGAACCACATGTTTTGTCTGATAGCTAGTGGAAGTTCATCAAATAATCTTGGCAAATTTACTAAATGATCTAGGTAATTTATACCATTTAAACGAGGTGGTAAAATGACAGGACCTATGATAAATCTGTCAATAATTCCTGCTCTCATATTAATTTTAAAATAGTTGTTGTTGATAGTGCATAACTTTATTTGCATGCAGGTTTTAATCAGCATAAATTTGTCATACCTCTGTAACAGTTCCTGCTGGGATACCAAAACCTTATTGTATTTTGGCAGTGTTACTATGCTCGCAACATATGCTACTTCAATATACAGTATACGCCATAAGCATGTCGGACATCAGCCACTTATATAACAGCGGTCAGTCAGTCATATAGTGACTTAAGATGCTTCGAATAGTCAGTGAAGACAATGGGTTCACTTTCAGAAAGATATCATCAAAGAACGGTTTATAGAGAGAGAGGGGTTATTGAGACTTGAACAACTGCTGTAACTAAAAGTATGTTTATTGCGTCATGTAAATAACAACGTATATTATATATATATATATATATATATACATCCTACTATCTTTAGAGCGTCCTTACAGAAAACCTTCATAGAGCGTCCGCCCGAAATAACTCCGCCCCCTGTTGAGCTAGACCAATATACATTCGATTTTGTGAATCTGGGTGACTGTAGGAACGTAAGAGGTCGCTAGGCCACACAAAATAGTCTTTGTACCAGACACTCGGTCGATGTTGCGGCGTCCTTACACATTCCAGTCCAAGAGCGTCACCGATATACATTTTGCGTACATCTAATCAATTTTAAAGCGTCTGCATATACATTTAACGTTCATCAAATAATTATTGCGGCGTCCGCCCTTGTTGCCAGCTTAACTTTAAGATACAAAAGCGCTTTCTACAGTGAATTAATTACAATTACAATCACACGCTTGGATGTATTTCAGATTGTCAATTACATGACCTCTTTGGATAGGATCAGGTAGAAAGATAATTTTTGTAAATACTTTTTTACCTTACCCCATATAATAAATATTGCTTCATAGTTGGTTGCCGACTTTCATTTTTTTCAATTTGTGTCATTACCATGTATGCTTTATTTTTACACCTTTTTAAAATGAAAAACAAGAAAAACTTATCGTAGCCATACTCTGTTAACTATCTTTATAAATTCAAAATTTCGTTAACTTTAATAATCAATTAAGCCAATAAAAGTAAAAATAACAATGAAAGCCAATAAACAATAAATTCTTGTGTACTAAATTAAAAAACAAGTGAACATTCGAAATCCATTGAAAATGAATATATTTACAAAAATTAACTTAATTTGTCAAATCTCATCATCTGCAAATATTTTTTAGAGAGTTTAAAAAGACCTTCATTTTGACACTGCATTTAAAGTAGTACTTGAAGAAATAAAAAAAAATATGAGCCTGGAGAGTTTTAGGTGTAGAGTAATAATTGTATATTATTATGTTGTTTGTTGACTGTTTCTGTAGTTTGTTTTTCAATATATTATACATAGTTTATTAATCAAGATGTAGTGTGTCTCGTATTTTATTTTACTAACTCGAGCTATAATAATAGCGAAATAGATCTATCTGCAGTTGGTTGCAGTGCAGACTGCACAGCATAGACATGCATTTTAGAAATAAGTACCTACAAGATCCATTCAGTACCTTTCAGCTAGTTGCAATAAGAATTTGCTATTATATATTGTCAAACAGAGAATATTTTCCAAATTTATTTCTATTCAATTCAACTATAATTCTTAGTTCACTTCATGGTTAACGTCAGTATCAGCATTTTTATGTTCAATGCACTTCCCGTGAACGGCGGATTATGCGCTAGTTCAGCAGTTTACGCGTCGTACGATCTATGTGACGTATACGCTTATTCTAGTATAAATAGTGCAAATAATCAATCATAAAGCAGTCTAATACTTAGACTCGAAGACCCCCAGGCAGGAGCTGACCCCCGAGCAACAATGTAAGTTCCAAGAATGTTTGTTTGATTACTTTTGTCTTTATTAACGTTTTATCACTTACTTTATGTGTCTGTGTTTGTTTACAGATTTATTTTATTTGTTGTTAATAAATTATTATGTTAAAACGACCTAAGTCGTATCACTCCTACCCTTGTCCCAAGTTCTGTTACAGGTTCCAATCTTCGGCAACGCAAACAGCGCGCACCCTAAACCGCAGGGTGCGACAKTGTGGTGGAGGCGCCCTTCTGATCCTGATGTACCTAGAGCGAGACGCCATTTTGATCCTGAGTACCCAGAGCGACATTGTGGCGGAAGCCCTTTCGATCCCGAAGTACCCAACGCGACATTATGGTGAAGGTCCATTAGCGTTCAACCCGTCAACCTAAAAACATACATTTCCTTAATTTCCAATTTTTACCTTGCTATGATAAAGAAAGGCATTGGAGGGTCAATCATTGCCAGTTGGAACTTAGA
This sequence comes from Rhyzopertha dominica, assembly GCA_025024175.1. Taxonomy (NCBI): domain Eukaryota; kingdom Metazoa; phylum Arthropoda; class Insecta; order Coleoptera; family Bostrichidae; genus Rhyzopertha; species Rhyzopertha dominica. The sequence goes on along the minus strand of QCXZ01000064.1, from coordinate 30,901,975 downwards.
AAGGGACTTAGTTATGGTGCAAAGAAAGCCTAATGTCGATGGTGTCCGAGGGGTGAATTAATTCCGGTGTCACTGACGGTGGCTTGCCACTCGAGACATATGGTGCCCGAGGAGTCAACTAATTCCATTAACATAATATGGCTTTCTGCGTTGCCTAAACAGAGACTCTGCAAGTTTTTCAGTCTGGTGCCAAAAATGCCGATCAATTTTATAGCAAAATTTCCCCGTAACTGTCCATTTACAGGCACCATGACGACATGCAGCGCAGAGTAAGAAGAATGTAAGCCATCAACAAGCCACACAGGACACCGTAGAAGAGGAAAAAGTAAGTTTGCCCCCCTTCCCAAAGAACCCCTACCGCCCACCCTTACATACGTCTTAGGTCAATAATGCAATTTTTATACAGATTAGCTACCACGGAAGGAATATTCTGCACTTATTTATTAATTTTGTTAACAATTAATGTCCATTTGCTAGGTTTTATAGGAAGCAACGAAGGAGATTCAACCACGTCAGTATGGTAACTATTCAAGAAGCCCTTAAAAATGGTAAAAACCCCGTATTTCCAGATTTTGTTACCCCGCCAATTTTTAACCCAATTACAGATATCCCATCTATATTTATTAGACAATACGATCAAATTTCTACTTACAATGGTTGGAATAATAGTTTCAAAATTCGTTATTTAGGAAATTTTTTACATGAATCTGCTAAGATTTGGTACTATAACTACTTAGAAAATCCTAATAATAGCTGTAAGATTTGGCCACAAATTAAAGAAGATTTTATAAATGAATTTAGTAGTCGTCAAACAGTAAGAAAATTAAATTCCAGGAAACAATCAGAAACGGAAGATATAAAGCAATACTTTTACGATTTAGTTGTTTTGGCACACGATGTAGATCCAAACATGTCATTTGAAAAATTTCGTGATCATTTTGAATTTGGATTGCACGCATCGTTTTATAATTCATATTATTTGTTAAGCCACAATGTATTTAACAAAGATACACTTAAAAGTTTAGTTTTACATTTAAGTGATGTAAGAGAAAGGGTATTATCAGTTCAGATCCCAAAAAAGCATTTTCTAAATTCAAAAGAAGATCTTAATTTAATTACTGACAAGCCTCAATTTTCAAAACAACGTTTAGAACATAATGTACAAAATAAAGCGTCCAAACAATATAACAGTCCAAATAATTTCAAGAACTTTTACAAAAGGCAAAAAGGAAATAATAACTTAATAACCAAAGATAATTTTAAACTTATTGCTGCTAAAAATTATATTTTAAGGTCTAACGTTGAAATTAAAGTAAAACTGCTAAATTTGTATTCCGAAGTAACATTAAATAATTCTGAAAATTTCGAACTTAGGGAAAACAAAAATCTTTTCTTGAGAAAAGGTATTATTTGTAAAGGCTTAGAAGTAATTGGAAATAATCTGTACATTAGGTTAATCCTGAGGAGTAATACAAGTCAATCCATTTTTAAAGGGACTGTTTTGGGCTATTTGCACAGAAAGCGGAAGGAAATTGGCTTACATTCTTCAATTTTAACTGTAACTGAAGGTTTAGATAAAGTTAGTGCTAAGGAACACAGTCGCCAAAGGGATAACACAAAATTTCAAATTTCTGGGGCTAGCGAAGTCAATCAATTTTGCAACAAAGAAAATTTATCTTTATATGGGAATAATATATGCAGTAAATTTAATGTGAAAGCCAAAGAAAACTATTCATCCAAAGGCATTCCTAAAAATTATTGTAAATATCGTAAAAGGGGTCAAAAGTGTCATTTAGGGCGTAGGAAATATGTATCTAGGCAAATAGGCAAGTGCAGTAAAACGGGAAGATACTTGGGTTCAGTAAAAGAAATGTACAATAAGAAATGCATGAGTAGCAGAAATACAGATAGAGAGCAAGATTTAAATAAATATAGGGGACATATGTATAAAGTAAGAAATAGAATATAGCTTATAAATAAAGGGCAGGTATCTACAAGGATATTTGAAAACGTTAGCGACGAAATAAGGTTTCGAATATATGGTTAATTGAAGAGAAAATTATTAGTAGTAAACGTTAAGAATTTGTACATAATCAGGTTAGGTCGCAGGATTAATACTTACCAGCTGATCAGTATCTTCCGGAAGACGTCAAGCCATGGCAAACGAACGTTATAGAAAACTAATCCTCGAGGTGTGCACATTCTAGAAAAGATGAACGCCTAGAAAGTGAATTCACAAGGATCCTAAATGAAAAAATGCGCTATAAAGATAAAAATTTTTTTAAAGAAAGGGATATTCAAAGGACGTATTGCTTGTCAGAAAAAGCTACTGCAGCTATAAGTGAAATTATTGAAAATCGGGAGACCTGGCAAATAATTTTTAATGCAGTATGGTCCTACGTGTTTTGTTTCACAAAGCACGTCCCATAAGTTCTCCTCGATCCTCGTCATCGCTATACAACAGTTATTGTACAAAAATGCGAAATTTTGAAAAGCTGCAACATCAATTACATTAAATGCGCAAATAAGAGTAAGCAAATGAGTGTGTGTGTGAAATGAGAGTTTCAGAATTGGTTCTTCCTAAGCTTATTTATGCATGTAATCTAACTGGGTCTTACTTATGTTATGGGTATTAATCAACACAAAAACACTAACCAACATATGACTAACCACTAATCCTGCGATCACAAAAATATAGAGAGTTAACTCAAACTTTAAAAGTAGGTAGCCACATAGAGTTATTTAATAAGATCTAAGGTATTTAATAATGTATTTAGTTATGATAAACGAGATTTAAAAATAAAAAGTTTCTAAAATAAAATATTATTTTTGGGTTACAAAAAAGAGTATCATTCAGATCATTAGGCAAATTAAAATTTTGTACAATATATTTAAGATAGGTAAAATGATTTAAATAGAATTTAGATGTATTTAAAAATAAGTAAACGTAGGTAAGATCTTAGGAATTTTATATAAATAGATAAACGGATTATTAAGTAGGCACAAACACTAAAGTACAAGTTAAATGTTAAAATCAAAATTCGTATATAAAAAGTATACTATAATAGAAATTTACTTACCATTTTTTGGTTTGTTTTTCATGGCATGGCCCGCACACACGCCCACACATCACACGAACAGTCACGATATACTGGCAGCAAGATGAAGTTGACCGCCAAAATTTTCGAAGTACTGGCTCCACGTTCGACTCCAAAGGCGAGTATGACGACATAGCGTATACCAACACCATAATCAATTCCAGAAAAGCAAAGCGAGACTGGACCGCCTACACAAGAATTCAAAAGTCACACCTTCCCATCCCTAATTTCCTCAAAAAATTACCACTATCCAAGAAGATTCCATAAGAAAACCGAAAAAATCGCCCACTGACCCACACAAAAGAGCTTCAGGGTGAAGTATTCACTCAACAAGCTGAAGAACCACCAGCAGCATCCAACCAGTACATTAATAAAGAAATACAACAGAGTTGGAAAAGAACACCAAATTTGCTGAATCTACAGGAATCTCAACCGGCCGTAATGAAGGTCATCCCAAGCAACAACCGCAATCGCCTACACATCGCAAGTGCAACTTGATACCAAAGATTGCAATTAGTGAAAACATGAACAGAGCCGTATCCAGTGCAAAGTGAACAGTGCCGTACTTAAAATTTGTGTGACCGCAAGTGTGTGTGAGAAAGACATTAATTACAACATTGTAGACTTTGAAATGGGCCAATGATGTATGTTAATTTTTTTTCGCCAATCATTTTGTTGATCTGGTCAAAATTTAATTTTTCATTACAATTCTTGTTCAGTTTGTGATAGTTAACATTTTTAGTATTTTTTTAAACTCCAGTGAAAGCTGGAGGGCCAGCTTTTTCAAGAAGGGGGCAAATGTCAAACAGAGAATATTTTCCAAATTTATTTCTATTCAATTCAACTATAATTCTTAGTTCACTTCATGGTTAACGTCAGTATCAGCATTTTTATGTTCAATGCACTTCCCGTGAACGGCGGATTATGCGCTAGTTCAGCAGTTTACGCGTCGTACGATCTATGTGACGTATACGCTTATTCTAGTATAAATAGTGCAAATAATCAATCATAAAGCAGTCTAATACTTAGACTCGAAGACCCCCAGGCAGGAGCTGACCCCCGAGCAACAATGTAAGTTCCAAGAATGTTTGTTTGATTACTTTTGTCTTTATTAACGTTTTATCACTTACTTTATGTGTCTGTGTTTGTTTACAGATTTATTTTATTTGTTGTTAATAAATTATTATGTTAAAACGACCTAAGTCGTATCACTCCTACCCTTGTCCCAAGTTCTGTTACAGGTTCCAATCTTCGGCAACGCAAACAGCGCGCACCCTAAACCGCAGGGTGCGACAATATATATTTTTAATATTTTACACACCAGAGAAAAATCATCATTTATGAGTGATTGTGTGACTTTTTTAGTATAACCTAATTTTATTTCAATAAAAAATAGCTGAACCAAAGGACGGGTTCGCAGTTTTTTTTTACTACTCGTATAACCAAGTCACGAAAAAAGATCTTGACCTCAAGTTTTCAAATTTATTTTGTTTTATTAATATGCTATAAAAACTAACAAAAACTCTATAGGGTTGTATTTGATTTTTGAAGATATTTGAGCAAATATAAAATTTTTACAATTAACGTCTTTCATTGCAATAAATTATAAGTTATTTATGATTATATTGAAAACCATAAAATTAGCTTTAAAAGTAGCCATCACTCGTTAAATTCGGTTGAACCATACTTGAGTTATGCCATTTTGAAGAATTGAAATTTCTATCGCTCCTGCCGTCATTGTCAAAGCAACTAGAAAAAAAATGTTCAAGCAAAATTTATTGGAAATAAACATAGATTGCAATGAGTTTATTATAGACTAACATTGTATTGCAACTTTTTGGGGAAATAAATGAATAAATGAAATACGCCACCTAGTGACAAAGTTACGTACTGTATAATATTTTAAATGGAATCTGGCTAGCCGAATTTGTTTAAAAACATTTACTGCAAGATTCTAGCACAATTAATTTCCAAGATACAGCCGTTGCCCAGGCTTAACTGATCAACCTGTATATTCTAGAATTCTTGGAGTTCATTGATCCTGATTTTTTTTATTAAAAACTAATTTTCCTTTTAGGATTATTACCTGTCTTTTGTTGCTAGACTGGTATCTTAAATTTACTCGTTTATTTATTTTCCTTTCAAGCCTTCAGTCCATAAGTCAATTAATTTTCACAATTTATAAATAGCACTCACAATGCTGAAGAGAAAAACTAGTTAATTTACAATTTGCTTGTTACTCAGTATCTAGATTAAAATAAACAAATTTCAATATAGATATTTATCAACAAATCAATATTACTTGAGACCTAACACTTTTTTGATAATTAGTAATACTATCGAACCCTATAATTTGAAAAAGAAGTGAACAGGACGTCACAGCAGAAAGAATTTTATTGAAAAAAATTACACATTAAGGACTGGTAGCACAAACGTTGATCAAATTGATTCGAGTTTAACCATGTTCATTTCCATTAGTAGAGTGAAATGGACACAAAATAAAAAAATTGTTTTTTGTGGCGGTAGAACCAGGTAATATTATAATGTTTCGATAGAAAATTTAATGTTCTATTTGAAACGATTATTTATGACTTTTTTTGACTGTTTAAATACAAATATTTTTAAAAAGCCTTAAAAATATTTATATTGCGACGAAATAAAAAGGTCATAGATAATCATTTCATACAGAAAATTAAATTCTCTATTGAACCATTATATAAGGTACCCGGTTCTGCGCCAAAAAAAATAACTTCTCTTACTTTGTGTCCATTTTGCTCCACTATATAGCAACACTAATCAGAACAACAAGACAGTGCGTTTGTGCAACCAGACCTTAGTTTTTTGGATTATAAATTATGGACCCATTTTTTTAAATTTGTATTTATCAAAGCTCGAATCCAAAATTAATAATTTTTGTAGCTATGAAAAGAGGAAGTTTCAAAGTTTAGTTTAATACATTATTAATGGTCAATATGTGCTTCATTTGACGCACGACAAACTATGCGTCCCACACATGAAAAACATATCTGCTGTTACTGAGTGGCTACTACACAGATGTTTGTCGTGCATCAAACGGTGGACACAATGAACATTTATAATATATTAAACTAAATTTTGAAACTTCCTCTTTTCATGGCTAGAAGAGTTGTTAATTTTGGATTCGATCTTTGATAAATACGAATTTAAAAACTGGGCCCATCATTTATATTAACCCTGTATTATAAATTACAGAAGAGAGGACGGTAGATTAAAATTAACATTTTTGTCTCTTATTGTAATCGTTCTGAACAAATACTTTAATTTTTACCCATTCCTTGTTCTGAAGTAGTTCTGGATGCTCCTCTTTCAATAGTAAACATTCATGTTTCTTTGGAGGAAATTGCGCGTTAAATGTTGCCTCTTTAAACAAGGAAAAACTAAGCTGAAATGTGGTTTACTTGTTTTAATGAATTAGCTTAATAAAACTAATGACAGTAAGATCCTAAAAGGGACGCTTCAGAACGGTTTTTTAAACAGTACCGTATATAAGTTATACGCCGGACGCCCTAGGCGCAAATCTTCACATGCCAGTAAAAGCGAATATCCAATTTACTTGTGGAATGCATTTGCTTATCGCGGCCCAACGTTGCCAGTTGTAATGGACGCCTTAAAAGCGAAAGAGTGAAATGAATGAAATTCCGTATACATATACGCCGACGATTAAAGCGCCGCTCTGGAGAGCAAGCCGCGGAACTAAAAATATACGCGCCCGTATATTTTTCTTTCACTTAGACAACTTTCGAGCGTCATTTAAAAATTTCGCTAGTGACTGCTTCTGACCATGCCAAAGTGTTTCGCGATTTTTCAAGGGATTGTTTTAGAGCGTCCGGTATACGGACGCTTTAAATCAAATGACGCTCTAATGTCGGTAATTTGTCAATGTATGGACGCTCTAAAGATAGTAGGATGTAAATATATATATATATATATATATATATATATATATATATATATATGTTTTGCTTCAGGCTTCCGCGGGCGTTATATGTCGAACTAGGTTTCCGGGATCTGCTCCGCGTTGTCAAATGTTGATCCTCCACTGGACCATTGAACTGACGACGTTTCGGCACGGTCTCACGTGCCATCTTCAGGTCTTCTCTGCTGCTGCTGCTGCTGCTGCTGCTGCTGCTGCTGCTGCTGCTGCTGCTGCTGCTGCTGCTGTTCTGCTCCGCGTTACACAGCTACAACTGACATCCGGTGCTGCTGCTGGTGGTATATATACCCGTCGGGTGCCAGGCTTCGTCGCGCTTGGTTGGCTTCCTGCTTGACTGGTTATTGGACGGTTGGTGGTTGTTGTTGTCCGTGTCCTTGTTTTTGTATTGAGGGCTGGTTTCCAGGTAGGTGGTAATCTTTGTGTATCATCTCTTGTATTCAAGCTGTGTGGTCTCCTTTCAATCTCTATGGCTTCTCTGATGATACGTTTGGTTTTGTGTTTGATGCTCGCTATAACTTTGGTGTTATCGAAGTCTATTCGGTGCGAAGTACTTCTCACGTGTTCTGCTAAAGATGACGATGTTTCCATTTTCCTGACAGCATTTTGGTGTTCATCGCGTCGTACGTTGATTCTCCTGTTGGTTTGTCCTACGTAGCTGCCTTCACAATCTTTACATGGGATTTCGTAGACTCCTTGTGCTTCTAGTTCGATCTTCGTCTTCGCATTCGGAAGCATCTGGCTTATCTTCCTCGATGTGGTGAACGTGGTCGCAATGTTGTGCTTCTTCAGGACTCTGCTGACTCTCTCTGTAGTTCCTTTGATATATGGTAGGTGAGCTTTGGCTACAGGTTTGGTTTCCTCTTCTGCTGGATCCCTCTGTCGACGAGGTCGTAGCGCCTTCTTGATGTCATCTCTGGTGAATCCGTTCTGCTGTAGCGTTATTTGGTCCTCTTCATTTCTGTAGGTCTGCTTTCTGTATCCGTTAAGCGTTCCGATCTGGTGACTAGAGTCTTGATTACTGACTGCAGTTGGKCTGGATGATGATGCGATTGAGCGTTCAGGTACCGGTTCGTGTGTGTAGGTTTTCGGTACACTGTATACCCTAACTTGTCCTTCTTCTTGGTTATTAGGACGTCCAGGAATGGTAGCTGGTTATTGTTTTCGATCTCCATCGTAAACGTTATGTTGTTGTGTATACTATTCAGGTGGTCCATGAATTCCTTGAGTTTCTCCTCTCCATGGCTCCAGATAACGAAGGTGTCGTCCACGTAGCGTAACCATAATCTTGGTTTCCAGGGTGCTGCTCTGATTGCTCTCTCCTCCAGGTCTTGCATGAACAAGTTCGATATTATTGGCGATAGCGGTGAACCCATCGGTGCTCCCTCGACTTGTTTGTATCTTTGGTCCTTGTAGCTGAAGTAGGTGTTCTTCAGGCAGTGTTTGGCGAGTTCTACGATGTCCTCCCTTGGCTGATGTTTCTTCCGTATTATCTCAATGGCTTCGTCAACAGGAACGTTGGTAAACAGTGAGACGACGTCGAAGCTAACTAGTATGTGTCCTGGTTCTAGCGTTATGTCCTTTATACGCTCGATGAAGTGGCTTGCGTTCTTCACGTAAGATTCGGCTTCTTCGGCATAAGGCTGAAGTTGTTTCGCTAGATACTTTGCGAGCTCCTGTAACGGATTCACCAGAGATGACATCAAGAAGGCGCTACGACCTCGTCGACAGAGGGATCCAGCAGAAGAGGAAACCAAACCTGTAGCCAAAGCTCACCTACCATATATCAAAGGAACTACAGAGAGAGTCAGCAGAGTCCTGAAGAAGCACAACATTGCGACCACGTTCACCACATCGAGGAAGATAAGCCAGATGCTTCCGAATGCGAAGACGAAGATCGAACTAGAAGCACAAGGAACCTTCGAAATCCCATGTAAAGATTGTGAAGGCAGCTATGTAGAACAAACCAACAGGAGAATCAACGTACGACGCGAAGAACACCAAAATGCTGTCAGGAAAATGGAAACATCATCATCTTTAGCAGAACACATGAAAAGTACTTCGCACCGAATAGACTTCGATAACACCAAAGTTATAGCGAGCATCGAACACAAAACCAAACGTATCATCAGAGAAGCCATAGAGATTGAAAGGAGACCACACAGCTTGAATACAAGAGATGATACACAAAGATTACCACCTACCTGGAAACCAGCCCTCAATACAAAAACAAGGACACGGACAACAACAACCACCAACCGTCCAATAACCAATCAAGAAGGAAGCCAACCAAGTGCGACGAAGCCTGGCACCCGACGGGTATATATACCACCAGCAGCAGCACCGGATGTTAGTTGTAGCCGTGTAACGCGGAGCAGAACAGCAGCAGCAGAGAAGACCTGAAGATGGCACGTGAGACCGTGCCGAAACGTCGTCAGTTCAACGGTCCAGTGGAGGATCAACATTTGACAACGCGGAGCAGATCCCGGAAACCTAGTTCGACATATATATATATATATATATATATATATATATATATATATATATGTTATTATTAACATACCTTTCAAGGTTTTCTCGCATCGAGTGTGAAAAGCTACGTGCAGAGTCTGTTCCACGACGTTTCGATGAAATATCATTCATCATCTTCTAGTGGTAAATTGTAAAGTTTTTGAAATCTTTTTGACAAAGTCAAAATCTATTGCGTGTTGATTTTTTGTGTTGCAGCTGTCCTTGCTCGACTGCGGGTGACTGGCGCAGTGTATGCCGATGCATTTTGATCCTGACCTGATGTGATGTCTGTATGACGTGAAGATCCTGGAGAAGTGGCTACAGCATTGTTTGAAGATACACTCGATCCCACAGTCAACTTGTACTCTTCCAATACTGGTTTCCAAGCCATTGGCAAGCGCAGGCTGTCATCTCTCCTATTTAGGTTTTCTTGTCTTTTCTCAATTTCTATTGCCTCCCTTGTTATTCTGAATAGGAAATTGTCCACACTAGCTATCTGTCTTGCTTCTTCAAAGTTTATCTTGTGACCCGTCGTCAGTGTATGCTGGAACAGTGCTGAGGTGGTCTGCTTCTGTTTGACTAGGTTTTTGTGTTCTTGTATTCTTGCTGATATTTTTCTATTTGTCTGGCCTACATATTGTTTCTGGCAGTCCAAACAAGGGATTTGATAGACTCCTTGGTTTTCAAGCGCAAGTTTGTCTTTTGGGATTTTCAAAAAGGAGCCAATTTTGTTGCCTGCCTTATATGCCGTTCTAATGTTATGTCTCTTCAAAACAGTTTCTATTTTCGTTGAAACTCGTTTTACATAAGGGAAAACTACCGTTTTTTGTTGTTCTTCTGTTGTCTGTGTTCTTTTAGCTTGCTGTCTAAATGCTTTTTGAATTGTTTTATTTCGATAACCATTTCCTTGTAAAGCTGCAGTTATTTTTTGTTTTTCTGTATTAATATTTTTCTTATCTGCCAGTCGTAGTGAACGTGTTACCAAAGTTTGAACAACAGAGAATAGCTGACGAGGATGGTGGTGAGAATTTGCATTTAGGTACCGGTTTGTGTGTGTTGCTTTTCTATATACCGTATGTTCGATGTTATTATGGCTTCTCTTTAAAAGAACATCCAAAAATGGTATTTGACCGCCTTGTTCCGTTTCCATTGTGAATTGGATTTTGTTGTGTATACTATTAATGTGTGAAATTTTTGAAGCTCATCTTGTCCATACCGCCAAATTACAAAGAACAACAAAAAACGGTAGTTTTCCCTTATGTAAAAGGAGTTTCAACGAAAATAGAAACTGTTTTGAAGAGACATAACATTAGAACTGCATATAAGGCAGGCAACAAAATTGGCTCCTTTTTGAAAATCCCAAAAGACAAAATTGCGCTTGAAAACCAAGAAGTCTATCAAATCCCTTGTTTGGACTGCCAGAAATAATATGTAGGCCAGACAAATAGAAAAATATCAGCAAGAATACAAGAACACAAAAACCTAGTCAAACAGAAGCAGACCACCTCAGCACTGTTCCAGCATACACTGACGATGGGTCACAAGATAAACTTTGAAGAAGCAAGACAGATAGCTAGTGTGGACAATTTCCTATTCAGAATAACAAGGGAGGCAATAGAAATTGAGAAAAGACAAGAAAACCTAAATAGGAGAGGTGACAGCCTGCGCTTGCGAACGGCTTGGAAACCAGTATTGGAAGAGTACAAGTTGACTGTGGGATCGAGTGTATCTTCAAACAATGCTGTAGCCACTTCTCCAGGATCTTCACGTCATACAGACATCACATCAGGTCAGGATCAAAATGCATCGGCATACACTGCGCCAGTCACCCGCAGTCGAGCAAGGACAGCTGCAACACAAAAAATCAACACGCAATAGATTTTGACTTTGTCAAAAAGATTTCAAAAACTTTACAATTTACCACTAGAAGATGATGAATGATATTTCATCGAAACGTCGTGGAACAGACTCTGCACGTAGCTTTTCACACTCGATGCGAGAAAACCTTGAAAGGTATGTTAATAATAACACATGCTATACTCGCAGAAATCTTAAAGATAACATACATATCAAATAAAGTAAGCTTAAATGGAAATAAAGGTCATATTTAATTATATATATAGGTACATTAGTTTTTACATTATTTTTGTTTCTTACCTTTATTTTGTAAAGAACCATTAAATTTCATTATTTGTCTCCTCCCATATTCATAAATTATGGATTGTGGTAGTATCTGTTGCAACTCTGATTTTATGCTATAAATTAATTTTAATTTTTTTGTAATCAGAAAATTAATGTGTCTGATTTCCAAATTTATAATTATAAACATTAATCTTCTGTTAAAATCCAAAATTTTTTCTCAACAGGTTGGTTATCATTTCCAAATAGGCTGTAAAGGCTCTTCACTCTGTTTGTGACATGATTTGATGCAATACCATTGTTTTTACACTGGTGTAAAAAGATTCTTCAGTTTATAGGGTTGGCTGCCTTGGTGTTAAGCTTACTCCATTGCTTTAAAAAGTAGGATCTTTTTGTTCCAAATGACGTTCTTATTTCTTGATAGAACCCCAGTCGTATTTAATTATATTAAATTTTTAGTATTTAGGTGGAATTCGACTTAAGTTAAAAAACCACTGCAAATTGAATCAATCCAGTTGTCAAAATGGCATTTACGCTTTTAATTCTTATACTATACAATCAGTAATCAGGTTTTGAGCATTTTTTCTCTACACATTTTTTCTAAGACAAACAGTTTTCGTGATATGAGCAAAAATACATAAATTTTTAAAATCTGCTTTTTCCAAATAACTCGAAAATTTTTATCTCTAACGAAGAAATTTTAAGAGTGCTTTCCTATCAGAAATTTGAGTTTCTATATAATGCTAAACTTTAAAAAAAATCGTATGGACGGGGTCCAAAATACGTTTTTTTAATATTTCGAAAATGTCAAAATTTTGGAAAAAAAATTACAGCACTTTTTGTGAGAAATTTTATTTCCTATCTGATGGTATTTTCATTTTTTGAATATATTACGTATTTTTGGAGATATTTAGGAAACACCGTTTCTTTAATTTTTGCTAATATCTTCTAAACAGTTTGCTGCACCGAAAATTTATAGAGACAAATAATACTTGCAATTATACTATTAATCACATACTAAAACGAAAAAAAGATAAAAAAATAAAAAATTCCAAAAAAAATTCACCACCTTCCCGATACCCTACTTACCCCAAAAAAATAGGTCGCTTTGGGTAGTTGGGATTTATATGTGTGCCAAATTTCAAGTTCATATGTCAAGTCTTTCGAAAGTTATCGTGTCCACAAACAAAACCACAGACACAAAGACAAGAAATTTTTTTGCTCTAATTTTGTTTTTTACGTTTTCGACCATTCTAAAGCGATTGAGTAAACAAAAATTTTTGAAAATTTTTGTCGTGACAAGTACTTCCCATCCGTTGAATGTTGAAGTAATTATGTACTCTTGTTCTCTGGGAACTTTCGATTTCATGAGGGCTTCTATAAATATTTACAATGGTATATAAGTATAACAACCTGTAACTTGTAACCTTACTGAATTGAGGTTTATAAATTCGTGTATACCAAAATTAACTTATAACATAATATTTATCAAAAAATTTGTGGATGATTTAATTTTAGTAATCCCAACCTATGACACAGAAGAAATTGTAATGATTTTCATTTCATTTGACCCACATATAAAATTTACAGTTGAAAAACAGTGGATGGTGGTGTACCATTTCTAGATACAAAAGTAATACGCAAAAATAGAAAAGCTACCTCTTCAGACATATATATTTTTTCAGATCACTTAATTAAAATTAAAATAACTTTATTAGTAAAATAAAACATAGAATTAAGAAAATTACATCCAAACTACATTAATAAGAATTTTCAAAAATTAAAAATTTTGTTGCTTCAAAATTTTCACCGACAGACTTTAATAAACAAAATTTTATTATCTACAAATGATCATTTAGAAAACCGTTTTGCGATTAATCAACAAAATTTCAATACAGCCAATGTTTTAGATAGAGTGGTACAGCAGGAAGACAATAATTCTCAAAGTAATAATCATAGCACAGAAATAATTCAATTGGCTCTCTTGCAAACATTACAGCTTTGACAACAAAACTTATTAGCAGTTTTCAAAGTGAAGGTATTAAAATAGCATAAAAAATTTCAAAAAAATTTTCAAATTTATGTAACAAATTTAAAAAAAATCAATTACAATATGAATCGAATGTTGTTTATTCTTTAAAATGTGATACTTGTGACAATATTTATGTGGGACAGTCATTGCAGTGGGTATCTAGTAGAATAGCACTTCATAAAAGCAATATTAGGATGGAGAGAGAGATTGATGTTCATTGGCGGAACATGTAAAGAAATCATCACCAAATAAATTGGGATAAATTAAAAAATTTAGAAATAGAAAGCATTACAAATAAACGTTTAATTTTGGAAATGTACCAAATTAATAGAAACAACACAATAAATAAAAAATCAGACACAAAATTTAGTAATATCTACACCTATTTGTTATCAGAAAAAATATTAAAATCAAAGTTAATAAAAAAAAATGTTTAGTAAAATGACAGGGTTGGATTTATAACAAATGTGGTGTCTATGTTGCAACTTTCAGATTTTGTTATCTGTAATCAACCTTCAAATTTGAAATCAAATTATACATATGCATGATTTATAATTTACAATTGGCCCCGTTTTATAAACATCACTTTCAGTAAGATTACGAGTTACATGTTCGTATACTTATATACCTTTGTAACGTTTATAGAAGCCCTTATGAGGATTTAAATAAATCGAAAGCTTGGCAAAGAAACAAGAATTTACACAATTTTAACATAAGTCGAATTCTCTCTAAATACGAAGAGTCAAATAAAATATATATTGAATAATATGATACACTTAAGAACAGCACTAGAGTGTGCATTTATATGCATTTGACCAGGAAAACCTGCGGTGCCGAATTTCATTCTACTGCTACCCCAGGTACCGTTGGAATAAAGTAAAAAAACCTTATACAAAAATTCTCGGCAGGAACCAGATGAATTAAAGAACCAATGGTGCCGAGCACCATTTTTCTGGACATCCCTGTCAATATGCTCAAGTAAAACTGTATTTTTTAATAGGAAGTAAACATTTTTGTCAAGTCACAATTTAATCTGATGCAATTACAGCTAAAATGTCAATAAGACATTTCTTGAGCTCCCGGTGCCTGTTAATAATTCTTTTATTAGTATGAGCAAAATATATTTTAATGTTTTTGCATTTTTCAGTGGTTTTTTATCTTGTAGGAATTACCCATTTATTTGTATATGACTCGCAAAAACTTCTTGAAGTTGGCGTCGGTTAATAAAATTATTTTTCCATCACTTCATTTTGGTTCAGAATAACATAATAATAATAATTTTTTCTGCGTCATCAAATCATGAAAAGCGGACGAAATGAACTGTTTTTTCTCAAGAAAAAGTAAGTATAAATTTATAATGTACTATTTGAACATCGCACTAAAACATTATTATAGACTCATCAAATGCTGTTTAATKTTTATATACCTACTAGACAGCACTTATGTACAATATCATTATCGTATATTATTACCATAAGCAATGCTATAATTATCCTACTCAGGGTAACTTAAAACTACTAAATTCTGCAAGCGAATGTATGTTGATCTGATATGACATGACATGATAAAAACTGAATAAAAAATAGGTATCTCATTTTTAACTATGGTTGAAAAGGGTTAAATGAAGTTTTCTTTTGGCAAACTTTTATACTTGATTACTTGCTGTAAAAGTGAAGATTTTAGGCAAAGTGGCGCTTGGCACTGGTAGCTTTTTAATTTGTCTGGTTTCTGCCTACAATTTTTGTATGAGGTTTTTTTGTCCGGGAAAAAAAAGTAGATAACTGCTTTTTTCTCTGTATTCTTTAAAAGTTGTTCCCAAAATCTAGTTTTATTTTCTGCTGTCATCTTCCATACACAGTCATTATTGTCATCCTTCATTTTTCTGTATCCGTATATCTAACATTACTAATCTTTCTGTTATGATCTATCACTTCTCTAAATATTTTATTTGCTCTTTTTGAATTATGCATCTTACTCCTTTTGCTCTCATTTCTTGTTTTACTCGACTATATTATCAGAAGTCTTTTAGGATCCACACCATTGATGATCTAACTAACTGCATTGCTGTATCAGAAAGAGATAAAGATGTTTCAAAGGAATCGCGCAAAGTGACATTTAGTATAGAAAATTATTCATGTGCAACGAAAAATGTAAAGGAAACGCCACCATGTAAAACAGAGAAACCCCAGTATGGAAGAACTGGAAAACAAAGTGATCCAAAAATGACGTTGAGAAGTCAAAAAGTTTTAAAGCATGAGGGCTCATTAGCTCTTGAAAAGAAGAAAGAAGGAAGTAACCATCTGAAGAGTTTGATGGGTGAATTTAACGAAAGTTTATCTGATATAAGCTTTTTGAAGGCTGAAAACAGTGTGGCAGTTAAAGGAGAAACACCTCTTGAGAAATCGACCATGCAGAGCACTCCCCATCCTAAAGAAAGATCAAAAAAAAATAGTGAAAGACGCCTAACAGACGAACTGGAACAAACTGTTAATGATGTTAGTACTCTCATAAATGATTCCAACAATTCAACTTTTCAGTTTTCATTCGCTGTTGAAAACAAACTTAATCACAAGAAGCCGTTAAAAATGCATGAGAAACTTATGAGAAGGAGCATGAACACTTCAGGCAAAGAAAAAAAGGCTGCAGCAACTCAGCATAGAAGGCTGACTAATGAACTAGATGATACTGTAAATGATGTAACTCTTTTGATGGATGACTCTATAAAACTATCAGATGAAAAACCACTTTCACAAAAAAGGTATGTTGCATACAGTAATGGTTGCTAATGGTTATGATTAAACCTGGGCGATTCAATGAAACGTGAATTATTATTCGATTTGTCAAAGATATCAAGTTCAATCGATTAATTGATTTTGTAATCATTTTGCATTGGTTAAATCGATTCCAATCGACAGAGCTAAATTAGTCTGAACATCTGTATTATAGTGCAAAATTATTAAATTATCAATTTAAACTAGCTTAGAAAAGATATTGAAAATTAATTCCCTGGTAGATTTTTGATTGCAGTTCCCTTAGGAAACAGGCAGTTAGAGAATTTGTAATTTTTTTAATATCCTTGTCAATTATGCATGATGTTCTTATGGTGTTATACATGACTGCTTCCGGTGCTAACGAAAGTATCAGTCTACATATTTTGAAAGCCTGTAATACTACAGCATGCCTGCATAAAGACAAGTAAGTCAGAGAGTAAATGCGAGAAGGATAACTGTGTGTGATGTACCGCTTGTGACTTTTTTTAATGCACTCATCATCATCACCKTAGAAGGATACATTTAGACAACAAATTAATGAACTATTCAATTAAAGTATTAGATTAAGCCTGTTCTTTAATGTTAATTTGTTATTAATAATTTGATGAACACTAGACAATGATAAGCAGATCAGAATTTAATGTTTATTTCTTAGTCTGTTTAAAATAAATTGAAAATGGGAAATACCTGTAGCATATATATTTACAACTAAACCTTACAAAAAAATATGCTGACTTTTGACAAGATTTATTCAGTAAACTTTAGTATAAGGTAGACTTGCTTTAATATAATTCAATTTAATATCATTTTTAAAATTTCTTGTCTGTTTCCACTGAGAGTTTTTTGTGGAAGTACAGGTTTGGCAGTCTACCAGATGGTAAACATTTTAAACCACGTGTACGGCTGATAGAAAGACAGTTCTACTTTATTTCGACCACATCACATTAGTGTGAACTGCCCTCGTCAAGGAATTGGGTATATCAAGGTTTATCCAATTGACATAAGATTGACATGTTTTTTATTTCTTACAATATTGCGTATCACTCGAGATATTAATTAATCAAAATTGAAGAATCCAGTTATGATGTCATAAGTGAACAATCTGCTTGTACCGTGTTAAAAAGAGAGAAACAATAATGGGAGTAAGTAGCAACATCGCATACAACTGACCACTGACAGTACAGTGACAGCCAAGCTGAATCATCTGTAAACATGTTTTTTATGTGTTGTGTTTGTTTTATTTTGTTTATCGTTTGTTGTTCTTACGTTAATTAAGCATCATCAAACACAAACACAACAAATCCAACATTGCACAAGATGATAACGTCTCCAAAACCACGTGTGTTTACAATCAGCTTGTGTGACGTCCGACATATGACTGTAATTTGATAGCCACAAAAGAATGCAAAGTAACACTGTTGCCAAGTTGCGTATTTCCTTTTTCAGTTAAGTCATCAAATCATTTGGAGGGCGTTTTAAAACTTTGATTTAAATATTCATGTACCTAAATACATTTTTTATACTAACCAACGTAGGGAATTATGTGCGTATGTTATAATTAGTAACGAAACTATATTGAATTCCGTAATTTTTGCTTCACTGAAATACCTAATTAATCAAGTCAGAAAATTCTAGTTTGCTTTTTACTGTTGGCTGTTTCTGGTAAATAGTAATCCAATGGTAATCTTCCATATATAATTTTAAAAACAAATGTTATAATCTTGACTCCTGACTACTGAATTCACTCTCCTTTTGTTTACTAAACTAAATAAACATGTCACAATCCAAAGAATTTTTAATGCAAGGTAGCAAATTAGAAAATTCTAAGTAGTGGGCTGATGCAAAATTGCAGTGCAGATGCTTCCGCTCTGTACCCAATGCCAAATGATTTGAGCACATTAGAAAAAATTGCAAGTGGTGCAATACTACAGTTATCAATTTCTCGTTGACTCTGTTTAACTTATGTATCTCTATGCAAGCATGCTGTAGCATTAGAGCCTTTCAAAATACACTACCAGACTAGACACAACACGCTTGAAGTGCAAAAGAATGGAGCTAATATGTGGCCGACAAGTATTCGTCCTACATCAGAAATAATGTAGTATTCTTACATAGTAGACGGCTTCAGTACATTTAAAGTACAGGTTGTTTCAATTATTATTTCAAGGCAAGACAAACAGAGCTTTGTTATATCTGTCAAGTAGGTATAAATTGAAGTAGTTATTATGTGCTTATATTATATTACAATAGAATTGGAAGTGATGTATCCTTCATGAACATTTCGAATTAGTCAAAGTGTGATATATCAGCGACTTTGAKCCCAGGTTTGTTGTTGGGGAGGAACAGKATGTAGTTATCCAATTACTGTATGTGAAATATTCMCACAAGAGGTCTAACTTAACTACAAATGCATATTCTACAATATTAAAACCAACCCAAATACGTGACAACTGAACCATCTACAAAAAAATTAGTAAACAAACGAAAATAAAAAGAATGTGTTTAAAAAGCAAACAGGAGCTATAATTCGAACAAATATCAAGTAAAAATGATTTAAAAATACAATTAAACACCAAACTTGAAAATTTGAGCCCACGACAAGGGAAGCAGCCAATTACTTCTATTTTTTCAATATTTTCTATTATCAAAATGGCGCAAAGGTTCGAAGCTCATTGAAAATAAACAATGACTTCTCATTTTAAGTTTTTCTATTATTGACGTCGATTTTGCGCAAAACATTGCTAAAAGGATGTCAAAGATTATGATCACCTGAAAGCATTACATGAAGCTAAAACCTTGATGTATTATATGCCGCTTTGACATAGTATATGAATAGGGCAGTTGGTTGGTGCGTTTGACTAGTGTTCAAAATAGTATTGGACGACACATCAAAATGTATCGATGTACGGTATGGATATGTATCGTACTACTGCATATCGATATACGTATTGTATCGTTTTCTGAGTATCGATATTCGTAGTATCAGATTAATATCGATCCAGAAAATAGCAAATCGATATAAAGTGAATTAAAACACTTCTTGCTTACATAATTTACATCACTGTTTCTGAAAACCTTTCTATTTGTCAGCTTCGTCAGTTACTACTGCATCATATCAATAATTTGTCACCATGCAAGGACAGCGAATTGAATAAGTGAATGTTATTAAACTGAATTGTTAGTTTGCGTTTATTTGAACATTGGCGAGAAAGAACACATATGATGAAAAAAGCTGAACTAGAATAGTCATATTTGCTAAAAAAGGATTGACGGCATTTGAGGATTGATTACGAGAATTAATTTATGGAACATCCAACCAACACAAATAAAATTCACCTGATTTTTTATGTTGCAACTGTATTACTAATTATAAAAAAGTGCACATGCACATACTTTGATAAGAGTTAAGCCTTAATCTGGCATTTCAACGTTTACGATTTCTTATGCGAATCCAAAAAAAAATTAGAGCCTCCATTAAATTATTTATACGGCACAATTTACATTATTGCAATGTTGTTCTATAAGAAGAGTTCCTGTTGCGTTAGGGATATACTTTTTATCAAAACTGTAATCATGCTATATGGTTTGGCAAAGTAGGTATAAAAAAATTTAATGCTATACTATAGTAAAGTCGTTGCCACTTTTTTTCCACAATTTTAATGGAAGATAATGAGAATATGCTTGGTAGAAAATAAATTATTCGATACCACTCTGATTGGTATTCATCCAGCGAAATATCGCAACACCAAGTATCAATACAAAATATCGGGTATCAAAAGCAAAAGTATCGATACATATCGCCCAACACTATTTCAAAAGGCCTGGGTTCACATCCTGCTCAAAGCTGGCAATACTTTTTCATTATGCCCACTATCCCAATAATTATAACTTATGTAAATTGCTAGAAGCCTTCCATAGTCGCTTGTGCACTTCATGGACAAAACAGTGTTATTGACGGTAATGTTGACATCAATGCTGTCATAAAATAAAGCTGTAGAAAATCTTACAACTGATTTTCTAAAAATGCTTATTAAATAGGTACGGTCTAAAGAAAAAATTTTGTTTGATACAGTTCACTTGTTTAAAAACATAGACATTAATTAGCTAAACCAAAGAGATTACACAGTCGCTTCAATAAATTTCGAGATTGCCCCGAAATAAAACAACTGATAACAGTAAAAGAAATTTTTAACATATTAGTTTTCCATATACATCCCTCCGCTCACTATACACTCACGACACCGCTCGTAAAGGTTCTGGGATGCCTTAGAAAAATCTGTGACTGAAATGCTGTTTAGAACCACCATCACATTTGCTTGAATGGATGTCACATCCTCAAAACGTTCGTATAAGGCTGGTGTGGGCTGGCACATTGTCATGCAAAAGACACCATCTACTGGACACGTAAATTTCGGGTCAGATACGACGAACTCTTGCTAGCAGACATTTTAGAACTTCTACATAGAATGCTACTTTCAGAGACTGGCTAAAGGGAACAAATTCCCAATGAAAATTTTATCGATGATCATAAAATGTGATGAGCATGGTCTTCAGCTTCTACTGCTATAAGGATCGTCTTCTAGGAACTCATGGACATTCTTAAAGCACGAAAAGCACTCAAATACCTTAACTGCGACTTAAATATTTAAATGTTAATATGTTTCACTCGCAGTGTTACGACTTTTAAAACAAAATTTTATTGCAGCTCATTGCTCCATTTTGTACCACAGATCGCATCTACTAGAGAAAAACTGCCATCTATTGGTACAAAACAATTATGATTATGAGACGAAACTTCAGTCTACATAAATCCATAGTTGTTCGCGAGATGTCGCTACATATTCCTTGCAAAAAAAAATCAGTTCAAGTACTTACTGTACCGACTGTGTATGAGCATACAATATTTCTTCACAGTTAGATATGTTACATCCAAATGAAAACAATGGATGCATGTCAGTATGTATAACATAACATGCAGTATGCAGACAAAGTTGATTCACTTGCGACAATAGATTAATTTGTGAATGTAGCAATGCAGAACATACTGCCTGGCCATTACAGAAAAGTAAAAATAGACTCATGTAAAAAAAAATTGCAAAGAAACACTGCTAAATACTTATATCAAATAATGATGCTGTTTGTTTATAACTAAAAGAGACCTTTTCCTTATATGTTTTCAATTTTCTGGGTTAATTTTCTGTTCTAAAATGTGTATATATATATTTTTTGTTGTTTCACAAAGGATTGACGTATAGGCTGCATTTTATGATCCCACTTGTTTTTTAATATGATTGAAGTGCAAATATTGTCTACATAACCGAACATATTAACCTCAGTTGTCATCTAGAAACCTTGTTGTCCTTGACATAAAATTTCATCCTATTCATATATGTAATGTGTGAAAATATAATGTTTTTTGTAAAATCGAGCGATATTTGCACTGCGACAGTGCTGTAAAGCAGCGGATGATATACCCCATATCCCCTCTTCTTCTGATAATGGTTTTGTACTAAAACGTTGGTTTTGTAAAAAGCAGTAAAATGCAAAAATTTGATTAATTTTTTTTTACATAACTATTGAATATTAAAAACAAAACATATTTGGACGTTTGTTAATATATACTGACAGAGATACCCACCAGAATTTAAAGTGGGTGGTTGAAAAACATCTTGTATACAAATTTATTACTCAAGTTCATAGAAGCAGCAAACATTTTAAGTCTAAAAAGGTATGTTAGTTTTCAATTGAACTCTATTTTAATTAATTATGTTGCTTATAAAAAGAAGCCAATTGTTTTGAATATGTGTTTTAGTTCACACAATTTATCAGATAGCTCTAACGATCGTTTCAACCACAAAGTCATGTTCAAAAGAGCACCAAAACTAGTTATATGAAGTCACTGAACTTTATAGTGATTGACGCAGATGTTTTTTTTTTTCATAAAAACAGTTGATTTTGGATATAAATAGCCTTGAATAAATTCACCCTTAGTAGTAGACTCCAAACATATGAAAATATACAGGGTTATTGGTCATGTACTCCTTTCATTTGGATCTTTAATGAAATTTTAATATAATACTCTGAGTTTTTTTATATTCTAGGTACGTTACAAACATTAAAACTTTGAAAACGCGGGAGCTAAGAGAAAATGCAGTTGTTTTGGAAAAGAAACTGGCAGACAAACATGTCTCTTTCACAACAGAGAGCAGCAGTAGTGATATCAAAAACTTCAAAAAAATGTTCTCCCCCAAAATCACCACACCCAACCGCAGCAAATCCAGTGTAAAGAAAATGCCGAACTTCAATCTCATACACCAAAAAGGATTTGAAAAGATGGAAGACATTGCTAGTTTTTCAAAAAGAAAACAAGAAAGGGCTAAAATTTTGCTTTCCGGCAAGAAGCCAACTGTAAGAAGTCCTGTTATGAAACGGCATCTAGAGTTTGGTTCCAAGAAAAAAGTTCAGTTCGTGGATGAGAACAAAAGCCCACCAACAAAAGTACCACTCGTAAATAAAGAAAAAATTCAAAAAGCTGCTATCAGAAAGTACGGTCATGTCACACCTGAAGGCTTTACGAGGTTTGGATTTAGGAGAATCGAAATCAAACAAGCAGAGAGGAAAGAGGAAGTTAAGTGTGTGGCAAATAAAATAAAATCAGTGCCTGCAAAAAAACACACAGAAAAGAACAGGGGTTACATACAAGGAGTGAGATCAAACAGGAGGTTCGATCTTCTCATGCAGATGAGGATGAAATAATTATTTTTTTGCTTTTTCTGTATTGTGATTAGATATATTTTATAAGTAAATAAAAGTTATGCTTATAAAACAAATTTATTTAGTAGATACACTTAACTATGACTTTTATAGACATGTTCATACCCAGTTTTGATCAAATACAGAAAGTTTTTATTATCTTTTAAACCATTCAGTGAGCTGTCATTTATCAACGTTTCCAATGGGGGCAGAACATTCTGTGGATTGGCACCTGCAAAAAAAAATATAATACCACTTTAATTGAAATACTGCACTACATTTGGTGGAACATTTTTGCAATTAGATAAACGAAACACTTTGTTTTTCCGTGTACATTTCAGTCCTTCAGAATACTTCACAAGATGTACTGAAGCAGATACAAATATTAACCTGTTAACAATAAAAATTTCATGAAAGCACACAGCTGAAGAATCCTACCTGCTATCATCGTGTTACGCCCTCATTCACGGTAGCAGGTAGAACCTTCAGTTAGATATTAGGATAAGGTGGATATATACAGATTAGTATGTTATCCGCTTCAGTACACCATGTAAGATACACTGAAGAAGTTCAAAAACGTCCGAAACATACATCAGTGAATATAATTTTATGTGGAAAAACCAATGGGCCTGTTCACGAAATTTTAA
Source organism: Rhyzopertha dominica (assembly GCA_025024175.1). Taxonomy (NCBI): domain Eukaryota; kingdom Metazoa; phylum Arthropoda; class Insecta; order Coleoptera; family Bostrichidae; genus Rhyzopertha; species Rhyzopertha dominica. Next base: position 30,878,054 of record QCXZ01000064.1, on the reverse strand, counting down.
TTTTATATCACATGTAGTCACATTGATTACAGAAATGTAATGGCATAAACGAAACGGAAAAAAATTCAAATAGATTTTAAATTATTCTATTTCAAAGTTTGCATGCCAAG